>JAILYB010000005.1:14835000-15324042 GCA_021437785.1 Rhodomyrtus psidioides | reverse complement strand
AGGGCGAAGGAGAAATTGTTTGTTTTTATACAGAGGATGGGATGTTTGTGGAAGGTGGGCTGGAGGAGGAGAGAGTGTGGAAATACAGTTGTAAAAAAAAAAAAAATCAGCTCGCAATCACATGGGCTTTGCTGAGTTCGCGTACCATTAAATATTTTCTCAGAGAAGAGGAGAGAGAGAGAGAGAGAGAGAGAGAGAGATGCGTAAATATAAAAATAATCGGGTGGTGATTGCATCACCCACGCGGGGCATCCACGAAAGCAAGCTTTGATCTTTTTCTGGAGGAACACAACAACAACAACAACGGTAACCTGCAAAAATCTAGCTGTGTTCGTACGCGCAGCATTTGACGGAACGCGACCGGACCGGATTGTCTTGGTCGCTTCCCCCCTCCCCCGTCCCCCACCCCCTTTTTTACGATATAATCAACTGTTGCTTATAATGTCGTGCGCGACATTTTGAACGCGCATCGATGTACCGTCAAATGGGTGATAGGATGCCCACTGGTGCCGGGGCGGCGCGGCACGGCGCGGCAACGCGAGCCCGATATCTCGGTTCGAAAAAAATCGCTAAGAGGAGATTGAGTCCGAACCCTATAACGTATCCAACGAGATATATCTTTATTCGAAAGTCTAAGCCGACGAGTTATGGCTGAATTTAATGTATCGATCGTTCCACATTTTACTGCTCCTCAGGTGTGCATCTTAACAGATCTCCTCTGCGGCTCTGCCTACGTGAGCGGGCATGCTTTTATGTCCGCTCCCTCGTGGCCTATGTATTCTTACGCACCAACATTTAACTCGAGGATTTCCACATTGGCTTGGCCAAGTTTGGCAAGTATTGCTTGGGACGATATTTATCTGTCAGACTTCTCCTCTATCACCTTGGCCCAGCTGAGCTTGGCGACCACCTTAATTTGAGAGTCACATCTGATACTTTCCTCTCTCAATTCATCAAACATCGATACATGTTAGGAGCGAGTCGCCAATCAAGCTTTGGCTCGGGATACCAATTCTTGTGAAATAACGCGAAAATCTACAGATTTTTGCTATCAATTACCAAACGACCAAAGACATCAACGAGGAGTAGTGAGGACACTGAAAATTACATGGTTCGATCCAATGGGTAGTACCTAATCCGTAAGGACTGCGAATCGCGTGAAAAATGCACTATGAATGTGAAGAATTGCAGAGTTATGATAGCTAGCTTGTGCAATTGTTTCCCGTTCATAATGCATGCCACGATTCGACCACTTGCTCTTTCTCCACTTTAAACTACAAGCACAAATATTTAAATTTATATAAATAAGGATGCACGAGTACACGCCCCTACTGTACGTGTAGAATCTCCTTCTAGGGTTTAGTTCTCTATGATTTTTCTTCGTAATGGTACCGTGAGAGATCCTGAATAAACACGACTGGGAATCTCTTAGGTGTAATTTATTTTTAGCTGTAATTATCCGAATTAAACCATGGATTTCCTTACGGTAACACGGTTAGGTCCCTCAGTGGAGCAGGTGACAACATTCGATCCGAACCGTGCAGACCTCTCATCGTCCCCGTAGATCATCCTGCAATTTCTTTCGCTCGTGTTCGATGTTAAAACGCAAAATAAGTCTGCTCCGACATTGCTTCATAACGAATGTGAAAGGTATTTTTCGATTCCTATCTATACCCTAACTAACCAACACAACTGTCCAATGCAAATTTTTATTTTTAGAAAAAGAAAAAGAAAAAAAAAGAAAACCTGAATGCATTATTAATCGAGGCCCAGTGGGCAGGTCATCAGTTATGACATTAGGCCGGAAACTGAGGGCCGTTGATGTGATAATTAGGGGGGGCCCACTTCTGTTCCGGAAAAGCTGGACAGAGGGCCCACAAAAGGCGATGAGTCCACGACCACCACAGGAATCGACAGTGACCAGCGCGTGATTTCCAATCTTCACCGAACTTGACCCGGATCCAGATTACCCGTTGGGCCGAAGCCCGAAGTCGAGCTAGGACCATGGATATTGGATACGACAGCTCCCAGGGGTGGCCTACCGGGCTCGCCTGATCTGGGTTGTGGCCGCCCAGATCTGGCGACCCTTGCAGGCTCGGCCCTCGCTCGCCTAGCGAGGGTCGCAGGCCCCCAGGGCCAGTATGCCATTCTCCTTTTCCCAGTTTTGCTTTTTTAAATAAAATTTTTAATATTTTTTTTAGATTTTAATCCAATTTTAATGTAAGATAGAGAAAAACAATATAAAATGCCATGAAGGTCGCAGGAGAGAGAAAATAATTTAAAAGCACAACTTTTTTCCCATTAACCAAATTGACGGTATTAATGGAAATACTTGATTGCACTAATTTGACAAATTTTAACATTCAATAGTATTTTTTGAAAATTTTAAGATTTAAGTGAACTTCTTAGAATTTTTAATGCACTTATCTGAAAAAAAAAAAAAGATAAAGTCTTGACGAGGCTTGCAAGCTGAAAATTGATGATTTCGAGCTTAGGCTTGATGCAAAATTGGGAAGCCCCTCAACTCCGTCGCCCTCTCAACATCGGCATGAGCTTTTGGCTTGTTGGTTGGTGATCTTGACCCGCGTCTCTAAGTCGAAATCGGTGACCATCGGTGCGATCAAATCGCTGTCCAGAGGCGGAGGACGAGAACTCAAGCTTGTGATTTGGCGGGTGGGTGAAGCTGCTTTTGGAGAAGGCGGTGGTGGAGGGTATCTGGCCCCGCCGTCGGGAATTGATCATCACTTTCTTTATTCACCCTGCCGCCGCCGCGGTGGTTTCTTTGCGTGGGCTGAATACACTTGGCGATGATGAAGCGGGCCGCACGGGCAGAGGCAATGGCCTCAATGACCTTTCGGTTCCATAGCCTTCAGTTGTTCTCCTCAACCTCTATGCAATTCACACATTATATTTTCTTGAGAAAATTAGCAAAACAAGTTATAAATTTAGTGTAATTATATCTACTCAGGCCTAAATAGTTTTTTTTAATCAATTCAGTCCAAACATTTTTTATTTATGCCAATTCAGTCGTTCCGGCTAAAATTAGCCGGCAATCGCTGACGTGGGCGTTTGGCGTTGACGTGGCTATTTTTTATAAGTTTTATTATTTTTAATTTTTTTTTCTTTTTTCTATTCTCTTCTTATTTTATTTTATTTTTTCTTGAGGAGGAAGGAGAAGAAGAATAGAAAAAAAAAATAATGAAAATAAAAATTTGAAAATATTTATGGATAAGTATAATTTGCCACGTCATGTGAATTTCTTATACAAAGTGCATTGTTGTAAAACTGGATGCCTTTAATTTGGCAATGCGATTTATGCTTAACTCAAACTTGTATTTGACTAACCCATACGTTAATTTACATTAGGGCACGCGTCTCCATCATTTTCAGGGAATAAACGGAGACTCTTCACAACCGAACCTTCAAAATTCATTGGGTTTTGACGAACGGGACTAATCCCCCCCCCCACCCCCCCCCCCCCGAAGAAAACAACCCTCTTAATACGAATACAAATGTCGGTTACCAAAAGCTGTTGGACATCTATCTAATACGACACAAAAACATGTAAAAGATCCAAATTTCAAGCTAATTTCCCTCGCATTTACTTCACATAAATTCATAAATTAGCTAGAAATCACGAAGATGAATTTATGTGAAGCACATAAAGAGGGCTCCTTTTTTTTTTTTTTTACACCTTATAGACATGATTATTGCGTTAAAGAAGTGACACGTTTCTCGAAAAGTACAAGAATGTTCGATTTGAGTAATAAATATCACCTGTTATGATTGCGAAAGTTTGAGGTTGATAAGTATGGAATCGCAATCCCCGTGCGATGATATAAAAATTGAATGCCACTTGGGTCACAAGGCGCAATTCTGGGGAGGAAAAGGGAATTTTTTAAAATTATGTTGATGGATAATCAGTTGCTTTTCGTTTATGGTTATTATTTATTGATCTTTGATCTTATTAATAAAAAAAAATTGGTAAACGGGTTGAGCAATCTACTTGAAAAATCAGAAGAGCCTCAGCTCATTGTTTCCCTTCGATAGAATGTCCATGCAAGTTGAATGTACTTCTCATGTCCACCTTCGCTGTGGCGACGGTGGCTAGCGGCCGGCGATGAAAAGGCGACGGTGCGTAGGTAACGAAGGCTAGACGGATAAAAAATTCTAAGGAAGGACAATTTGGTATTTTTAACAACGAGCTTTTCCTAAAAATAGGTGAGTGGTATTCTTAAAAAGTAAAGGAGAGCAAGTAGTAACGGGGAAAAAGTGAAGTATTTTTTTTTTTGTATTTCCTTTATTTGGTGTTATTTAATTAGTACCTTAAAAGACAATATCGTGTTTTTAAAGCCCTTGTGCTCACAATTAAACATATTTAATAAGATATCATTTAACCATGGAAACAAATGAAAAATCGATTATATAACAGTTTTTGGGATGACTGTTATAATAACAGTCTATTTTGGGCCCAAAAAAATAAAAATTTATTACATAATTCACTCTTATAAAAATTTGTGACTCACAACATGCTATTATTCTCATACATAAAAAACATCATTATGCCAGCTAAGAACGCTAGTTGGAGTAATTTCCTTTCGATTGAATGAAATGAATCTCTCTCTCTCTCTCTCTCTCTCTCTCTCTCTCTCTCTCTCTCTCTCTCTCTCTCTCTGACACAAAAAATAAAAAAAAACATTTTGTGCATTACAAATTACTTACTTCTATCATAAAAATTTCAGATAAACTGTCGGAATCACAATTTTCCACAAAATCCGAATTTCTAGGAAGTGGGGGAAGCCGACGCGACCTCGTGGGTGGGTCGAACCTCTATCCTCTTCTCTTGCGCCAATGAGTGTGTCGACCTCGACCTCGGAACCAATGCATGCTGCTCCATCCATGCATCTCGAGACGACGTCGTTTTCACGCCGTGTTCCTCAGACGAGAATCTCGACCGACGTGTATATGAGGATGGAACTATGTGCTGGCCTCCATTGCCCCCCATGCCAATAGATTCTGAATGTTCAAATCAGGTCAGTCCCCGCCTGCTCTTGCTTTCACTTTAACGAAAGGTTGATACTTGATAGGAAAGCTCGAGACAGTTGGCCGCCAACAGGTGAATATCTTCACATCTAGGACGGTAAGTTGATAAAAAATCGTACGTATGATTCAGCCATCCAATGTCTTCAAAGCGGAGAAATGGTAATGATCTCAGCAAAGTTGGCTTTGCAATACATTCTGACTAAACCCCCCACAATATAAGAAAATTTATTCATATTTAAGCTAATCCTCTAGATGCAAGCATAGACAATATATTGAGAAAAGATATCTTTTGGAACAAACTAAGCAGCTTAATTCGGGATAAGTACACTACAAGTGCCATAACTTTCGTACGGCGTTCACTTAAGTGCCATAACTTTCAAAACGTTCACTTGAGTGCCATAACTTTGCAAAAGTGTTCACTTGAGTGCCAATTCCGGCTAAAAGTGTTCACTTGAGTGCTATTCCGGCCAAAAGTTTATTTAATGAATTTCTGAGTGCCAGGTGAAAATTCCATGTCATTTTTTAGTAGTTTCAATTTTTCATTAATTATTGAAATCATAAAAATTAATGAAAAAAAAAAGAGAAACCCTAGATTTCTCGGTGGTGGCTGGTGAGGGTCGCCGCCGGCCACCATCGGCAGGCCCAGGGGCTAGGATCGGCTCGCCCTGGGCCGGCGAGGCCGCGACGACCCTGGTCGACGGCCGTCGCGGCCTCAACAACGGCAATTGATGGCGTGAAGCCCTCGATCGCCCTAACCCAGGAGCGATCGAGCCTTCGATTTCGCCGGGTCAGGCCGCAACGGTCGTCGGCTAGGGCCGTCGCGGCCTCGCCGGCCCAGGGCAAGTCGACCCCAGGCCGGGGAGGTCGTGACGACCCTAGCCAACAGCCGTTGCGGCCTCAGCTCGAGTAGACAAGGGCTTAAAGCCCTCGTGTGATTTGAGCGGTTCGTGCCCTCTCTGACTGCTGTTGAGGCCGCGACGGCTGTCGCCTATGGCGGTCGCGGCCTCGCCGGCCCAGGGCGAGGGTCGCCGCCGGCCACCGCCCGAGAAACCCCGATTTCTCTTTTTTTTTTCAATAATTAAATAAACTAGAAAATTAAAATTTGCAAAAAAAAAAAAAAAGATTTCCGGCGCCATGTCAGCTTCCTGGCGAGCCACGTAGGATCACTTAATATTAAAAAAATGATTTCCGGTGCCATATCAGCAAGTGGCTCTCAAGTGAATACTTTTGTAAAGTCATGGCACTTGTAGTGTACTTATCCCGCACAATTCAGACGCACAAACAAAAATCGAGAAAAGGAGAAACTGAGTAGCTTTATACCTATTTCAAGACAAAAACCCATGCATAAGGTACCCCTAACAAATACCAAGAAAAATCGTAGGTCATTAGCAGAAGCGATAATAACTTTTGATCCAACACAGCCTTCCTTACACCAGAACCTCTAACAATCATAAATTCAACCTGTTTCAAGACAGAAACCCAGACTATAGCAAAGAAACGGGGTGATCTGCATAACCAAATTTGAGACATACGAGAAATAAAAACAAGAAAAGGAGACAAATAACACTCGTCCTCACGGTGAAGAAACGAAAAATACCCAACAAAAATATATCTTCAAATTTGTGAACGAACTAATTCTACAAAAATTACACACATTTTGGAATAAATCGGAGACAATTACCCTTGGAGCTCTCTTCTAGCAAAGAAATGAAAATCTTGATTTGGGCAAGGTCGTCACGTGTCACACAGTGAGTGGTGAGCTGGACCACGTCAGATTTACTAAGTCCATACGCAGTATTTTCTCGCTGTATCTAGAATGGCGAGCAAGAGAGGAGAGAGAAAATGGGATAGTTACATAGAGTGAGTCCCATGAGGAAAAAGAAAAGAAAAAATAATAACATTAACCCGTTCCGAACCATACCGATCTGAGCCGTTTTTAAGATTTGTTGTTCTATGCGGTTCGAGTTGCAATAAACTTACAACAATCACGTTGGAATCTGATTCGGGTATCAATGGGAATTCGACCCGATGCGAAACGTTACGCCCCTAGTTTTACTATTGTCCGAACAAGCGGCGGCAAACATTGCCCACGTGAAAAGACATAAAAGGGTCCAGGTCTCGAAAACAAGAGCAGCTGAGCTGGGGGCAAACGAGTCATTCAGCCACTCTCTTATGCCCAAGGAACTCCTTCCACCCCTATAAAATCTGACCGACCCTCCACCGTTTGCCTCTCACACTTGGCCAGTTCCCCGTCCCCCCCTCTCTCTCGCTCTCTTTCTCCGTGTCAATGGCTCGCTCCACTTCCTCGCTCCTCTTAACCGCCACGCTCCTCCTCCTCCTCCTCCGCACCCCCTCCCTCTCCCAAGCACTCACTCTGACCCTGGTCAACAACTGCCCCTTCATGGTGTGGCCGGCCATCCAGCCCAACGCCGGCCACCCCGTCCTCGAGCGCGGTGGCTTCCCCCTCCCCACCCTCACCCACCGCTCCTTCCCCGCCCCCGACGCCCCCTGGTCCGGCCGCGTCTGGGCCCGCACCGGCTGCTCCCACGCCCACGGCGGCCGCTTGTCCTGCGCCACCGGAGACTGCGGCGGCCGACTCGAGTGCGGTGGCCTCGGCGGCGCCACTCCCGCCACCCTAGCCCAGCTCGGTGTCCACCAAGGCCACGCCGACTTCTCCTCCTACGGCGTCAGCCTCGTGGACGGCTTCAACGTCCCCATGACGGTTACGCCGCACGAGGGGAAGGGCGTGTGCCCCGTCGTGGGCTGCCGGGCCGACCTGCTGGCGACGTGCCCGCCGAATCTGCAGCTGCGGTCTCCGGCGGGGCACGGCCCGGTGGTGGCGTGCAGGAGCGGGTGCGAGGCGTTCGGGACCGACGAGCTATGCTGCAGGAACCAGTACAACAGCAAGAGCACGTGCCGGCCGTCGAGCTACTCGGAGTTCTTCAAGCGCGCGTGCCCCGCCACGTTCACGTTCGCGCACGACAGCCCCTCCCTGATGCACGAGTGCTCCTCGCCGCGCGAGCTCAAGGTCATCTTCTGCCACTGACGCCGCCGCGCAGGAGCTCGACAGCAATGTTTAGTCCCAGTGTAGTAGAGTTTTTAGCTTAGTCCCAGGTTTGATGGGATAAATCGACTGTGGGGCTCTCAACAAGCACTCTCAAAGAAACTTTGTTCACACAAGGAAGAGGAGACGGAAGGTGGCTTTTCAATATAGTGTATTCACAATCGATTCACCCATATTGAAATGGTTACAAGACTCACCTATTTATAGGCTTAAAACATGACTCTTGAGTCTCTCTAGGAAAGTGAAAAGACTAAAACAACAATTACATCCTAAACAACAATTACATCCTAAAAGATGATAGACTCAACTAATTATGTCTACTAAAACAATAATTACATCGGAATACTAATTATGCCATGGGAGTCATAATTACATCGGAATACTATAACACTTAATGAATTTGACTTAATTCCCAACAAAACTCCCCCTTAAGCCAAATTCTCTTCCATCGATCATTCCAAGTAAACTTCTGAATTTCCGAAACACTTCGATCTTGAGAGGTTTCGTAAAAATATCTGCGACTTGATCACCGGTCTTCACGTGCACAACTTCAATTTGTTTGTCACTGACTTGTTCTCGAATAAAATGATATCGAACATCGATATGCTTGCTCCTCTCATGAAAAACTGGATTCTTCGCCAAAGCAATGGCAGAAACATTATCAACAAAAATCTCCGTTGCATCCTTTTGCTCCATATGGATTTCTTTGAGCAACTTTCTCAACCATATCGCATGACAAACACATGATGATGCAGCAACATACTCCGCTTCACATGTCGACAGAGTAACACTGGATTGCTTCTTTGATGACCATGTAAAAGCAGTTTCACCCAAATAAAATACAAAGCCCGTAGTGCTTTTTCGATCATCGACATCTCCCCCATAGTCACTATCTGAATAACCTCTGAGTTGAAATAGTTCAGATTGATAATAATACAAGCCAAGAGAGATAGTACCTTTGATGTACCGAAGTATCCTCTTCGCTGCCTTAAGATGAGATGTCTTCGGATTCTCCATATATCGACTCACAATTCCGACACTGTTCATGATATCTGGTCTGGTACAGGTCAAATACCTTAAGCTTCCAATCAAGCTTCTAAAATATGTTGAATCAACATCGACACCTTCATCGAACTTCGACAGTTTTGCACCACAATCCATCGGAGTATTAACCGAAGTGCAATTCTTCATGTTGAATTTCTCAAGGATATTTTCAGGATATCTTTTTTGAGAAATAAAAATCCCATCTTCATTTTGCTTCACTTCGATACCCAGAAAATAACTCATCAAACCATTATCTGTCATTTCAAATTCTTTCACCATCGATGCTTTAAAAGTGTCAATCAATCCAGAATTATTTCCTATGAAGACAAGATCATCAACGTATAAACATGCCAATAAAACATCACCTTTCTCATGCTTCAAGTAGAGAGCATGTTCGTACGGACATTGTACGAAGCCATTTGCCTTGAAATAAGCATCGATTCTGGAGTTCCAAGCTCTCGGAGCTTGCTTAAGCCCATACAAAGCTTTCTTCAATCTCAGCACTTTGTCTTCATGACCTTTCACAACAAACCCAGTGGGTTGTTCGACATAAATTTCTTCTTCAAGAACGCCATTCAGGAATGCCGATTTGACATCCATTTGATAGATTGGCCACCGATTTTGAGCTGCAATGGAAATCATTAGTCTGATGGTTTCCATTCGGATGACAGGTGCAAATACCTCGTCATAGTCGATCCCAGTTTTCTGTTTGTAGCCCTTTGCGACAAGTCTGGCCTTATAACGAGTGATTTCTCCTTTCTCGTTCTTCTTGGCCTTGTATACCCATTTGACACCGATCGCCTTTTTGTCCTTCGGAAGATCAGCGAGTTGCCACGTTTTATTCTTTTCGATGGCTTCTATCTCTTCATCCATGGCTTTCCTCCATTTTTCTTCTTTGGCAGCTTCATCGAAAATAAGTGGTTCACAATCTGCAAGAAGACATATAAGGTGAAGCTCATCGGTAGCTTCATAAATTTCAGAAAGTCTTCTTGATCTCGGTGCTAGCGATTCTTCGACAGTATTTGAAGTTGAAGCTGACGATGATGGAGAGAACATCGGAGAAGGTGAATGAGCTTCAATCTCCATTTCGACAGAATCATCACGAACGGTTTCGACAAATTTATCATGATTGGTTTTGACAAGTTGTCGATTTTCCTCCCACAAACTTTCTTCATCAAATTTCACATCTCTGCTTACATATACTTTCAAAGTGTCAGGATCAAACAATTTGTAAGCTTTTGATGAGGAATCATACCCGATGAAAATGAGCTTTTTACTCTTGTCTTCCAACTTCGATCTTTTCTGGTCGGGCACGTGAGCATATGCAACACTCCCAAAAATTCTTAAATGAGAAACCGTAGGTTTTCTCCCGCTCCATGCTTCTTCTGGGGTAACACCATCGAGTCCTTGCGTGGGACATCGATTCTGCAGATAAACTGCACATCTGACAGCTTCGCCCCAAAGCTCATTTGACAAATTTTTGCTTTTCAACATACTACGAACCATGTCGAGAATGGTTCTGTTCCTTCGCTCAGCCACACCATTTTGTTGTGGGGAATACGGCGCCGTTAAGAAACGTCGAATGCCATGGTAATCACAGAATTGATTAAATTCTCCAGAAGTAAATTCTCCTCCACGATCAGTTCTTAAAGACTTGATAAAATAACCACTCTCCTTTTCAACCATTTTCTTGAAGTGCTTAAACGTATCAAACACTTCTGATTTTTCTTTCAAGAAAAACACCCAAGTCTTTCGAGTAAAATCATCAATAAACGTAACAAAGTAGCGATGATTACCGTACGACTGAGGAGTGATCGGACCACATACATCAGAATGAATCAACTCCAGTTGCTTCTTCGCTCGATAAGTCGACTCCTTCGGAAAACTTGCTCGAGAATGCTTGCCAATTACACATCCTTCACATAATTGATCGGGGTGATCAATATGCGGTAAGCCATACACCATCTTCTTGCGAGAAAGCATATTGAGTCCGCCAAAATTGAGATGACCGAACCTCAAATGCCATAGCCACGAAGGATTGTCTACACATGCTTGAAGGCATGTAGACATATCATCTTTGATGTTCAGAGTGAACATCCTATTCTTCGACATCTTCACATTCGCAATCAACTTATTATTGCAATCTCTCAACATAAGACAAAGATTTTTCATCTGGACAGTAAATCCTTTCTCAAGAAGCTGTCCTAAACTCAAAATATTGCTCGACATCTTCGGCACATAATACACGTTAGTAATAAACTGACGTGTTCCGTTCTTCAGACGAATTAAAATTGTACCTTTCCCTTCGACAAGAATTTGAGAATTATCACCGAACGAGACTTTTCCTTTTACTGTCTCATCCATTTCAACGAACATCTCCTTTCGGCCGCACATGTGGTTACTTGCTCCAGTGTCCAAGTACCACGTATCATTCTTTTCATCAGCATTTTCTTTAAATGCCAGCATAAGAACTTGATCACCATCATTCACCAGGTTCGCCTTTTCATCTGCCACCGCACTTTCTTTCTGCCAACACTCATAAGCATAATGGCCACATTTATTACAACGATAACATCGAACCTTTGATTTATCATACCGGTTATTTGTGTTTCTTCCTCTTCCACGAGTACTTCTTTGATTATGAAAGCACTCACTGCTTCGGGCGAAATCTCCTCCGCTTCGTCCACGACCTCTTCCTTGGAAACGGCCTCTACCGCGTCCTCGGTAACGATCTTGATTGACCCATCGAGTTTGCACAGGGTCACTTCTTTGGCCTTTGTCATCTCGGATATTCAATCGAGATTGGAGTACTTCCTCCACCGGTTCAGACTTGTTTCTTTTCAGTCTTTCTTCATGGGCTTGCAACGAACCCATGAGCTCATCGACCGTCATAGAATCGACATCTTTCGATTCCTCGATAGCGACAACGATGTGGTCGAACTTCTTATCCAACGACCGCAGGATTTTTTCGACAACACGAACATCAGGAACATCTTCGCCATTCCTTTTCATCTGATTCACAATAGCTAAAACTCTTGTGAAATAATCAGAAATCGACTCAGATTCTTTCATACGGATTACCTCGAACTCGCCTCTCAAAGTTTGAAGGCGGATCTTCTTTACTTTCTCAACACCTTGGTGCGTGGTTTGAAGAATCTCCCATGCCTCCTTGGATGTAGTAGCATTCGAGACTTTCTCGAACATAGAATCATCTAAGGCTTGAAAGATGATTGACAACCCGAGTTGATCTTTCGAACGAGTCTTCTCCAACGCATTCCTCTGAGCCTGAGTCAACGCGACATCTTCATCTGGCTCATCATAGCCATTGTTGACAAGATCCCACACACTATGGGCGCCGAGTATGGCTTTCATTCTGGAAGCCCACTTGCCATAGTTTTCTTTGGTGAGGACTGGATACTGAAAAGGAAGGTTGCTTGTTGATGCCATAATCACGAAACCGTGAAGCTCTGATACCAATTTGATGGGATAAATCGACTGTGGGGCTCTCAACAAGCACTCTCAAAGAAACTTTGTTCACACAAGGAAGAGGAGACGGAATGTGGCTTTTCAATATAGTGTATTCACAATCGATTCACCCACATTGAAATGGTTACAAGACTCACCTATTTATAGGCTTAAAACATGACTCTTGAGTCTCTCTAGGAAAGTGAAAAGACTAAAACAACAATTACATCCTAAACAACAATTACATCCTAAAAGATGATAGACTCAACTAATTATGTCTACTAAAACAATAATTACATCGGAATACTAATTATGCCATGGGAGTCATAATTACATCGGAATACTATAACACTTAATGAATTTGACTTAATTCCCAACAAGGTTGTCTTTTCTCTTTTCGGGAATAAACAGAAGTTTATTCACTAGGGAAGACCAGCATGAGATGTGGCTTCGTTGTGAGTCGAGTCGAAATCTGAGTCGATCGTTCTGTCCTGAGTGTGTCGAGCTTGAAGATGATATGAAAATTTCGATGCGCGTTCCCTGTGTAACCTTTCTTCTTCAGCTTTGAAATGGCGTGAGTTTCATTTCTGCAAAAGGAAAAAAAGGGCTGCAATTTTTCAGGTCGCCATGAACGAGGAAAAAAGAAATCAGGCTGCACGCAAATCGATCTTTAAAGTTAAAAAGGCTTGAAAGTAAAAGAAGATAAAGACTAAAGAGCACTTCTTCCTCTTTTCCGGACAAAGGGACGTGTGGAAGAGGATAGGATAGGCAGAGCAGGGAGTGATTCTAGTCGCGATGGAACGCAGGATCTCTGTCGTCATCTGAGTCTGAGTCTGAGGAACGTTGTCTGACTCGGACAGAAGGCTGGTCTTCTTTTCTTTCTGTCGAGATTGCCCATGGCACGCATTGTCACGTGCGATGCTGACCACGCACGTGGGCTGTTCATGTACGACACAAATGGTACCTCAATTATTAGGATGTTACACTTTTTCTGGTTATTACCATTTACTACCCTAGTTAAGAGAGTGAGATTGTAATCTTTATTCCATTCGATTTGGTTTTATCTCCTCGTTTCATTTCATTCAACCGCAATACTTAAAATCTGAGTCATTCAATTTAAAATGGGCGGTCCAGATCAGTCTATAATTTTTTTTTATGAGAAATGATGTGGACTGATTTGGGCCGTCCACTCAGATCGATTGAGTCATCCATACCTTTAAGGTAGGGGATCCAAATCCTGTTTCGATTTCAAAAACGAGCAAACCTTTTTCTCCATTTTGTCCGTATGGTAACTTTAAATAAACTTATTTAAGTGTCCTCAAGAGTTTTTATTTCCTATGCGAAGATTTGGTTATTTTTTTTTTTGGATAAGCGCATTATAAAAGTGTGATTAAGTCGTAAAACTTGCAAAAAAAGTACAGTCGAATAGAACCAGAACCGACTCATGCTATGTGGCGATGACATTGTTAGAACGACACGATTTTAGTCAAAATCTATTTTTTAATAAATTAATTTTAAAATAAGGCTATAAAAAAATAACAGAAGCAGAACCGACTCGTGCATATTACTCATCCAATGGTTGAGTGAGAAATGAATAGAGAATTGAGGCTCCGTTTGTTTTGCAAAAAATAACTTTCATGAAAATATTTTTCGTATTTTTCGACGTTTGGTTCGTGAAAAATAAGGTACTCAAGGAAAATATTTTTCATCTATGGAAAAATCTCCTTCAAAATTGAAGAAAATATTTTATTTGGCATCATTTGTTTTGCAAAAAAAATCTTTTCTGAAAAATATTTTTTAAGAAGTCAATTTTCTAGAAAATGACTATATTGTTTAGTGTTTGGCTGAAATGTGAAAAAGACGTGAAAAATATTTTCTGTCGTTTGATATGAAAAATTGGATTTAAATTTTCTCCATGCACTCCATTTAACATTTTTTATGAATTTTCCATTTTTTATTTTTTTAATCATTTTTTGATTTAAAAAAATATTAATTTTCGCTATTATTTCAATTATTTTTCCATTTTTCTCTTTTAGTTTTTTATATTTTTATTTTTCTTCTATTACTCCGACCGCAGAGCTCTAGTCTCGTCACAAGTCGTCAACGCCTGGTCAGGTCTCGCCTTTGGCCGATCGCTGGCTGTGACCATGGTCCGCGACCGGCCGAAGGAGAAGAAGGGAAAAGGAAAAAAAAATTAAAAAGAGAAAATTTTAAAATAATCAAAATTTAAATAAATAAATAAAATTTGAAAAAAAAATTAAAAATAATAATAATAACGTGTGAAAGAGATGAGGAAAGAACGATGGGGAATATGTTTTCCTCTTCTTGAGAAGAGGAAAATATTTTCTCCATTTTTTGAGGAGATTTTTCTATGGGAAAATGTTTTCTAATACTAGCTTATTTTCCTTAAACCAATCGTTGAAAAATTCAGAAAACATTTTTTGACAAGTTATTTTTTCTCAAAATAAATGGAGCCTCCGTTTGTTTCACGAAAAATGAGCGATTTGGAAAATATTTTTCGAAAAGTAATCGTTTATATCTCTTAAAAAATAAATAAATGAATTTTTTCTCATCGCCCATGAAAATAGTTAGTCATAGATTGTTATCGATGATGAAATTTTTTTTCGTTGATTAATTTTTCTAAACGATATAAGCGATTACTCTTCGAAAAATATTTTTCAAATCGCTCATTTTCTGTGAAACAAACGGAACCGCGGAAAATATTTTCTTCATTTTTCATTCTGCCTCTCTTTCACATTTTATTTATTTCTAATTATTTTTTACTTTATTTTTATCTTTTCTTTTTAAATTTTTTATTGTCCCTTTTTATATATTCCCTTATCTAGTCAATCGCTGGCCATATCTAGCCATTGCCGGGCTCAAATAAGGCAAAGCTAGCCATATCTAGCGTGCCTAAGGCTATGTAGCACTGACACGACACGACACGATACACCGACACGTTGATTCTAAAAAAATAAGAAATTTCGACACGTTGGGACATGTTTTATATTAAATATATATTTAAATTTTTATATGATTGTTTCAATTAAATTCATTTGATTCAGGTTCGTAAACTGATAAATTTAAAAAAAAAAGAGCTTAAAATAAATTGCAATAAAAATGGCATAAATTTTAACCTTGCTAAGTAAGATAAGAGATTTGTGATAAAAGAAAAAGTAATAAGATAAGAAATCCGATTAAAAAAAAGTAATATAAGAGACCTCTAAAAGAAAGTAAGAGGAGTGAACAAAATAAAAATAGATAAAAAAAATATATCAAGCCTCGCACGAAGCGAAGATATCCTCTTGCGCTGCTTGCCAAGGCATATGCTTCCGCTAATTCCACATAGCTTAGAAATAGAGGAAGGGATGGCTATCACGTTATAAAAGAAGACGTGAGTGCATTCGGAGGTGTTCAAAGCTAGGCCATGCAACTATGAGCTAGACCCAAAAAAGTGGGCCAGATTTTGGTCCATGAAAATGTCGGCCATCTTCCTTCTCCTTTATGTTCCCCTTTTAACCCCGACACGCGAGTCCGTTAGTCTGACCCCGTGTCGAGTCTCGGACACGTGGTCAACGCTCGGACACGCGTGTCCGGGCGTGTCCATGTCCGACATACAAAAAAGGCTTAAAAATGCGAGTCCGTGCTACATAGGCCCAAGGCTCATCGGCCTGTGACGAAGCTCCAACTTGCCTGCAGCCGGTCGCCAATTGCCACCATGGCCCGCAACAAGCAGAAGACTTGAATAGAAAAAAGGAAAAGCATAATAAAATAAAATAAAATAAAATAATAATAATATTTTTTAAAATAGAAAATATAATGAATAAGATATTAAATAAAAAATAACTATAAAAAACGAGTACACAGAGGAAAATCAAATCGAATACCAAGCGGCAAAAAATGTTTTTCAGCTGGTTTTCACTTTTAGCCAAATGCAAGAAAATATCGTCATTTTACTAAAAAAAACGGCATTTTGAAAAATATTTTTCGGAAAGTAAGCATTTAGACGACGCAGACCATTAAGCGTTTAGACGACGCAGTTTAGGAATTTGTTTGCCCTAAAATGAAGGAATTGGGGGACAAATTTAGAGCGTTCTTAAAAATATCTAGTCCTAGTTCCTCAAATTGGAGCAAAAACACCTTATCAATTTTGCAATGAATATGGAAGCGGGAGAAGGGGCTTGAAGCATTGTGAAGGCGAACTAGAGGCTGAGACAAAAGGATTTATTTCTCCATTAATAAAACGGAGCTTCGCTCTTTCGGCTTCAAGAAATAGAGTGATTTCCCCAAACTTTAAATGAGGCGTCGCCCTTTTGTTCACTTTACAATATCGGACGAATAGTTTTCCTCGTCGGAGTCAAAATTTAGTTTATAAAGCAACGTTAGAAGAATCGACGAAATTTGTCGTGACAGACACCTAAATGATCGATTTTCCACCGATGCGGTACTCAGATGATTGCTCTAATGTCTTTTTCCCCCTTCAACTCGATGTGATTCAACTGAGTCTTAATTGATTATACACGATGTTCTCATAAATCTGTCAACATACAAAATGTTTTTGTAGCAGATCGTTTGACAATATTATCTGCCAAATAATAATATTCAAACCGACTAAAGTCAATATATTTAAAATGACAGAGCGCGGGTCTAGCAAGAGGCAGAAAAATTAATTTAAAAAAGCGGGCAGCGCTGGGCTGTATTTAGTTTTCCCGCCAAAGGACAGCACATGTCTCGAAGTCCGTTATCCGAGTCCCGGCTCATAGTCCTCTACCAAACCATCTCTCGACCGTGGATATTTTCTTATCAACGACCCAGATTCAATATCTCGAAGTCACACGGATCGCTAATAATAGCCGTAGATGAACTCCTGATCCGACGCCTCACATCTACCCTCCACTTATCCTTGCGCTCCCTCCAACGACACCTATTATAAGTCCCCCCCAGTTCAGTTCAGTGGACCAAACACCGTAGCCAGTCCATCGTCACTCCAAAAGCGAAGACCCGAAGAGCTCCGTTTGCTTCTGCTGTTGCCTCTTCTGCGAATCCTCTCAGCCTCGAGGCGAAGAAAATGTCGGGCCGTGGAAAGGGAGGCAAGGGGCTGGGCAAGGGCGGGGCGAAGAGGCACCGGAAGGTCCTGCGCGACAACATCCAGGGCATCACGAAGCCGGCGATCCGGCGGCTGGCCCGCCGCGGCGGGGTGAAGCGGATCAGCGGGCTGATCTACGAGGAGACGCGTGGGGTGCTGAAGATCTTCCTGGAGAACGTGATCCGCGACGCCGTGACCTACACGGAGCACGCGCGGCGGAAGACGGTGACCGCCATGGACGTCGTGTACGCGCTCAAGAGGCAGGGAAGGACCTTGTACGGCTTCGGTGGCTGAAAACGTTGTTGTTGTCTGTTGATTGCGGTCGTCTCAGGAGGGTTCTTAGATGTAGTTGTAGTGCGTTTTGTGTTCCGATGAAATGAATTTCTGGGTCATTGTACGAATGGCATCTATATTTCGGCGAATAGAATTTCAGTTCCCAGTTCTTCAATTGCGCTTTGTGCTGGTGTTTTGGTGGCGTTCTATTGATGCTTCTTACTGATGGTTTTGTAGTCACGCGAAGTTGCTAACGTTAAAAACAGAGAATTTGATATTATGGGTGGATCCGGAGAGGGATGCAGAGAGAGGAGGTATAAGCCCGAAATCAAAACTTAAACAATCGGTTGAGGGTATAAAGTCAGATGATAGCTAACAAAATGGTGTCGTGGTGTAGTTGGTTATCACGTCAGTCTAACACACTGAAGGTCTCCGGTTCGAGTCCGGGCGACGCCAACTTTCATCTTTTTTCGACATTGCATCTTGGAGCTGCCGATTGATCTCGATTCTCCGTTTGTTTCACGGAAAATATGATATTTTGGAAAATTATTTTCGGAGAAAATGACGATATTTTCCTTTTGTTTGGTTGAAATCTGAAAATAAACTGATGTATTTTTCGTCGTTTGGTAAGGAGAATGAACTTCCACCGTACCCCCGGTAAGGAGAATGAACTTCCACCGTACCCCCGCCTAATAAATTTTTTCATTTTAAAAAAATTTATTTTCTTTTATCTCTCTTCACTCTCTCTCTCCTACAACGACACAGTCCCTCTATCTCTCCATGGCAATGCCCTCTTCACTCTCATCCTTGACCTTCACACTTGCCCACAACATGCCTTCCCTCCTTCCTCCTCCTGCGCCGCCTCCTCCGACCGCGAGTTCCGCAACGAGCTCTCCCTCGCCCCCGTCATCAACGGCTCGTCTCGCATTGTCTCCATCCACGGCTACTCCACCAATCGCCGAGGAAACAAGCTCTTACTCGTCTACGAATTCATGCAAAATCGGAGCTTGCAAGATGCTCTGTTCGGCAGGAAGTGCGCCGAGCTCGCCGAGTGGCGCAGGCGGTTTGAAATCGCGGCTAATGTCGCGAGGGGGCTTGAGTATTTGCACCACTGTTGCGATCCTCCGGTGATGAACGGCGACATCAAGCCTAGCAATGTGTTGCTGGATTCAGAGTTTAGGGCGAAGATTAGGGATTTCGCCTGAGAGCTGCGTGGTCAGGGTCGGGGGCGGGAGAGGCCGAGGGAGCGGAAGAGGGAGGAGAGCGAGGAGTGGAGGTGGTTGACGCAGGTGGCGAGGTGGGCGAGGAGGAGGAGGGGGATGGAATTGGAGGAGACGTTGTTCAATTGGCTCTGAGAAAGATGGGAGAATACAAGCAGATCTGGAGGGAGGAGGAGAGGTCGCGTGAGAAGAATAGAACGTGAGTAGATCTGGAAAATCATCTCCACTTTTTTGAAATGGAAATCATTTTCTTCAGTTTTAAGAGTGTTTTTTTTGTTGACCGGATAATATTTTCCATTGACCGTCTGTTTTTCGCCTCCCAAACATCGGAAATTGAGGAAACTTTTTTTTGAATTTTTTTTTTCCGTGAAACAAACGGAGCCTAAAAGTCAAACGATGGGGCCTAATTTGGCAAAATTTTTATTTAAAAAAAAATTCGTATTTTTTTCTTAATTTGGAAAAAAATTTATGACTTATACTTTTTGGGTTAATACCATGGAAATTATTGTATTTATGTCATTATTTAAATCCATAAAATGATTAAGATGATTAAGATATACGAAAAATAATCCACTTAGGGTTATTTTTTACCAAGAAATTCTTAAGTAAAGCCAAAGCAAATCAAATTATTCACTTTTATCGGATGGAAAAACTCAATCATCGTAATCATTTAGGGCTATTATATTTATTTATTTATTTTCCAAATTAAGATTTGATTTGCTTTGACTTTACTTAAGAATTTCTTGGTAAAAAATAGCCTTAAGTGCATCATTTGTCGTATATCTTAATAATCTTAATCATTTTATGAATTTAAATAATTACATAAATACAATAATTAAGAAGTATTCATTTATCTTAATAATTTTTATGCGAAAAAAATATGAATTTTTTTAAAATTAAAAAAATAAAGATTTTACCAAATAGGCCCCAATCGGCGGCCCACCTGACTTCGAGATAATTTGGTAAATATATATTTTTAATCTTATTTTGGTAAATTATTTTTTAAAAAAACTTAATTTGGAAAAAAGCCCGAACTAACCTCAAGAAAAAAAGGTTTTTGAAAGGGCCCAACCGGGTTCGAACCGGTGACCTCTTGATCTGCAGTCAAATGCTCTACCACTGAGCTATGGACCCTGTTGTGGCAAAGGCAAGCTACCATTTTTATCATATACTTTATAAGTTTTCTGTACTTTTCACTCCAGCATCGACAGATTGTAGAATTCGTGCAGGAACCAAAAGGTTTTGGATGAAGAAACTATGAAGAGAATAAAATTCAAAATCCGTTTTGCATAGGCTTACAACAGAGAAATCATGAGATTAACGATAAGTTTTTTGTACAAACTCGACACTCTTAAAACTCTATTCATATGGGGAGCTGTTATCCTGACAGTTTGACAATACAATTATTATTTAGGACCTCACAATTTTTTAATTAATGAGTGTCTTATATAAAACACGCGATAATTTTGTGTGCAACTAGAGTAAAAAAAATTAACAGTACTGTCGTACTGTTAGAAAAGCATTTTGCTATCTCTTATATGCTAAGGCTCTCTTACACGCATATCTATAGCATTTCCACCACCTTCAATGTGAGATGAAAGTTCCATAAACATCCCAAGACCAAGTCCAATTTTGCTTTGTCTGCTGACTTCAATTTTGACAACAGTTTGTGGCCGCATGTCTTAAATGTTGGACTGCTTGTGTTCATGCAAGTTATGGGTGTGAAATTGATGAAACACCCGATTAAGTCGACACAGAAGGAGTTTATCCCTGATAGAGGCTGGAGAGAAACTGCAGTCTAAGATTGAGTCAAATCCCAACTTTCCCACAAACCAGAGTGTCTCTCTCACAAACTTCATCACAGAGATCGGAGTCAACGACAAGATTTGTTTAAAGAGGGTCTAATTTTTGCATTATCGTAAACCCCCTCCAGATATAGAGCTAAGCACTACCTGAGCCAACAAAAATCTGTGGAATCCACAAATTTACAATT
Source organism: Rhodomyrtus psidioides (assembly GCA_021437785.1). NCBI lineage: Eukaryota > Viridiplantae > Streptophyta > Magnoliopsida > Myrtales > Myrtaceae > Rhodomyrtus > Rhodomyrtus psidioides. Next base: position 15,302,854 of record JAILYB010000005.1, on the reverse strand, counting down.
GCATCCATTGATCTGCCCGGTTGAAATGATCTGTCACAACGCTCACTACTGCAATCATTGCAGAAGTTGGCAAGTAATGGGAATATCAATCTCACGAGCTAGATGATAACCCTCCCCTAGTCCATCAAAGACTCGAGACTTTCAGAATGCAGACAAAATGGTCTAGGAACTGTTGTTGTGTGGGGGGTGGGTGGGTTGGTCTGAAAGTCCATTAGATAATTAAAAGCCTTAAGAAACTGCAGAACATCCGTTCACAAGGTAAGAACATTAACCCGCACAAGAAAACAGGGCACCGATAAAGAACTAATCTCATGAGAATTCAAAGCTTGAAAGTTCGAACCCAACAAAGCACGAAGCAACTATGGATCAAATTGCAGGGAGAATTTGTGAACCATACCCTTCATTCGAAAGAAAACCCATCATTACATCAAAGAAGTCACTACTTTACATCCCACAAGTCAGTGACCAACTACCACTAAATCCTAAAACCATCGTCACATATCAAAAGACATCATACCCACCCGCCCACCCAAAAGCAAAGAAAAATCTATTTTTTCGTTATCTGCACGAAACTCCACAACATCACAGACCCTCTACGAGCTGGTAAATTTAGTCACGGCCTTGGTACCCTCGGAGACAGCGTGCTTCGCGAGCTCGCCAGGGAGGACGAGACGGACGGCCGTCTGGATCTCCCGGGAGGTGATCGTGGGCTTCTTGTTGTACCTGGCGAGGCGGGAGGACTCCTGGGCGAGCTTCTCGAAGATGTCGTTGATGAAGCTGTTCATGATGCCCATGGCCTTGCTGGAGATGCCGATGTCCGGGTGGACCTGCTTCAGCACCTTGAATATGTAGATCTTGTACGTCTCCACGCTCTTCTTAGCCCTCTTCTTTTTCTTGTCGCCGGCGCCGGCCTCTTTGGGGAGCTTCTTGCCGGCCTTGGGCTTCTTCTCCGCCGGGGCCTTCTCGGCGACGGCGGCGGATTTCTTCTCCTCTGCTGGCTTCTTCTCAGCGGGCTTCTTCTCTGCTTTGGGCGCCATTGGGATCTCTACGATTGAGTCGAGAGAGACCGAAAGTTTTGAAATTTCTCAGGTAGAAGAGGAGGGAGGTTTTGTGAGAAGAAAGTAGATCGAGTTTGATTTTTATAGGTGGGAGTGATGGGTTTTGATTGGTTAGAGGAGGAGAGACGCGGATCGATGACGTGGCGAAGGGCTCGTGCGTTTTGGGCCTTTTGGCCCTTGGAGGGAATTTTGAAAGAAGGGCGGTTTTCTGGGAGAAAAGCCGCGTGTTTCGGATTTTCAATTAGTACATTGCCGGATTGCCCGCATGGACTAAACTTTTATCGCGGGACAAATGGTGTTCTTAATTTATGGAATTCCTTTTTTGGTCGAAAATTTATGGAATTCGACCAAACGTGTCCACGGTTCGGAACCAGCCGATTCCGATTCGTGGCCACCTCTGAACTAGCTGTTCTGGGCCAGTTTAAGGGCCAATTCTAATTCCGATTTTTAACATTTAAATAAAAAATTATAATAAAATTGTACATTGTAATCAAATTTGTGAGAAAAAAAAAAAGAGGGGGAAGGAGCTTGAAATTAATGAATTATCATTAAGAGCTTATATATCTTCTCGGGGATAGAAAAATCAAAATCCATGTAGTTCTTTTACCATTGATAATTGCAACTTACCTCATCATCAATCGTCGCTACCTGTTTCGGTACCCATGGTGGTGATATCTCCATCATCATCATTGAAAAATTCCGTCTCAATGCTTCGATCCAACTCTTATTATCAAAATTTAGCATTTGTCCAATTATCGACACAAACTTGAGCCAATCTTGAACGTCGGTCGTCCAAAATAAATCCTCCAACACTAAATGCTTATTGAAGCGCAACTGTTGAACAAATGGTTACTAAAATCTGTCTTGCGATGAGAGTGAGAATTGGAAATTGGGTTGATGTTGATACATGAATTTTGGTTAGTCTTTTTCCACTTTTATTTTGGAAAATTCATTAAAAAAATCCATAAACAGTTACAAAATTATAACATCAACTTTGGTGGCTTTGGACAAGCCTAATAAACTATTTTTGACCAAAAAATAATTTTTCATATTTTTCGCATTTTAAATATTATTGGAAAATCAAGAAAAATAGCTTTTGAAATCACAAAAAATACAGAAAAATAATCAAAAAATTTATTTTAATTCCCTTTTCATGTCGACCTCATAAAAAGTCAAAATTCAAGTTTAATTTTGTGTATTCCTCCATTACACATAGAGTTGAACTGTACTAAAAAAATGTTATTTGAGTCTTTTAATTTGTATTTTTTGTATTTTTTGGAGTCTTGGCATTCAATTGGATTGCCCTGCATTGCAATTTGGTCCAATTATTCACTAAAATTGCACGATTGCATGAATTGGACAAATTTGCATATTTTTCTTGCATTTTAGTCCCTAAATCATGGTAAAAGTGAAATTACTTGAAATTTAAGGTTGATCATCCGAACTTTGACATGGAAATTGGTTGGGCAATCGGGCACAATCAATCAAGCTTAGGTGGGTGTTTTGATCCTTGTTTCGTTCCCCGTCGATCGACACCGGTGCCACCTCCAGGCGTCGTCGGACAAGCTCCGATGACGGCGGTCAATGTCTCGGCTTAAAAAAGGTCAACAAAATCAAAATGTGAGCTAAATTGGCGTTCACTGGGGCTGGACAGAGGCATTGAGGGAGTTGGACGGAAATCCAACTTCCTCGGATGCCGTCCGACCTATCTGGCACATGTGCCCACGTATGATGCAAGGTCAGTGAAGCTCCCCGATCATGCGCAAAACTCAGATTTGGATATAGCCTTCTTGGGCGTTCTAGAACGGGATGACCTGGCATTCTGTTCGAAAAGGGGTAACAGAAAGAATGAGAGCGAGTGAGGGTTTGCTCATATATTGCCATTGTCAAACCTCGTTGCTTCGATTCAAGCTCTTCGGTTAGGTGATCTAGGCCATATCGAGACCTCTGACCATCTCAGGAAGTTCGACGGAGCCTCGGAGAAACGATCGAGCAAGCTCAATCAGCCTGACGTCGCCAAAACAAATAATGCTCCTCTTCGAACCTTCGACTGAGCTCTAATGGCAGATCTCGCTTTTGTTAATGATTTTTCAGATTGATGTGTACCTTCTGATTATTGAGCATCTCTAAGCACTGTTTTGTATTTTGATTGCATCAATTTTACGTGGAGCCTTGCATTCGAACCACTCCGCCATTATCGATTCAGTCGAAGCTTGTCTAGGCAATTTTAGACCTAACCACGTCAATCTGACCTACAGGTAAGCTTCATGAACTCACTTAGATATAATCCTGTGAAGGAATTTGTTTGATATGCTCTCTGTCGCAAGATTAGAGTAGCCATTGCCGAACTGGTGTTTGTTTCCTATGCATAGATTCCGTGGATAATCAGGCCTACGGTTTAAATATGTGGTGCGCCTCATCGAGACGAGTCGAATAGGACCCGGTTCGTCCCATTTGGTCAAGGTTTGGCCGTTGTTCGGCGCTGGAAACATCTCAATCGTCCGTTCGATAGCCAATCTCATGAGAAAGAAGGTGCCGATGTGGCGGCCACGTCAGCAAGGCCGTTAGGACCTCTTGAATTCAATTACATGATCGGACGGCCTAGGTGTTGACACATGGGAGAATGTCCACCGTTTGATCGGTAATTGATTTTTTGGTTAATAAAGTGGATTTTAAAAAAAGAATTATAGAAACGTCGTCATTTTTGCCCTTTAGTTCACGTGAGTAGGGCGGACCCACAGTGGGCCGGCCACGCGCGTAGTTTGTGGACCGAGCTCGATCCGCACAACATAGACTAGGCCATGTATCCTCGGGACCTAGAGGCTTCGCATGATCCGAATGGGTTCAGCGTGGCCCGGCCTCCTTTTTTTAACAAAAAAATATTTTCATAAATAAAAAAAAGGAAAATTTTGGAAAAATTATAAAATCCTATAAAATAAAATAAAAATTATAAAAATTTGTAGAAAATTCCTAGATATTCCAGCAATTTTCAAAAATTGATGAATGGTCGCAGACAACTAGTCAGTCTTATTTTTGGGATTTCTTATATGTTCCATTCGCAATTGACGATTGCACCCTTTAGGGATAAATAGCCTCGGCCTTATTATGAGATCTACAAAAATGCCAGAATTAGGGTTTGTGTCAGTTAGGTGGTCGATCCTCCTATTTGGATTTTCGAATCTCGTCTTTTCCTGAAATGACCATTTTACCCCTCTAAGGGCAAATTGCCTTTGATATTTCAACGAGTCATGAAAATTGCCAAAATTAGGTGATGGGTCAAATAGGTGGCCAATCCTTCTGTCTTGGATTTTCATGTCTCGTTCTTTTTTCAAAAATGACGATTTTACCCCTCAAAATAGTAAATCGCTTCCAAAATTTTAGAAAATTTTTAAAAATGTCGAAAAATAGGAAATGGGTCAGTTTAGGTGGCCAATCCTATTTTCTATGCTTTTGATTTCAAATTCCTTTTAAATTGACTATTTTGCTCTTTTTAGCAAATCGTCCCCATATTTTTTGAAAATTACGTCTTTACCCCTCATAGGCAAAATATGTATAAATCACTCCTGAACCCCTTGTTGTGTTGTGATTGATTGTTCTCTAAGTCAATAGGGATTTATTATGAATACCACACTGATTTGATGCGTTTTTATCCGCACGTTATGAATTCCTTGATTTGGTGCACTATATTATTGATAGTTGACGAAACTAAGTTCCCGAACTCACTTCTCTGATTTTTGTAGAATTGAATAGAAACTCCCAACTATTAGATAAAGTGGTCCAATCATACCCTCCACAAAATAATTGGTGGTGACTCTATGGTACAAACATGTGGTACATGTCACTAGACCGCATTGAAAGGAAGACTATGTTATCCTCCGTTGTGATTTGGGTAATGGGCCTTGAAAGAGGCTCGCGTCCGACCAAAAGAGATGACCCATTAGCCCTCGAGAGTCAACCACGATGAAGGTCACGACAGTTGAATGACTCTTCCACAACTTTAGAATTTTGAATTCTGTGCCGCCTTCAGAATCACCAAACTCAAAAGAAATTGTTATATAGATCTCCGATTCAGAAATATTATCTGCTGTTCCCTTTTGTCTTTTTTGCCCACTAATGAGCATTTTGTACCCTATATTAATTCTATCACCCACCCCTCTTTATATGTCACAAGGTTGGGAAGATCCATTATCTCCTAAATCATATCTACCACAAAATTCATTGTATGATTCTACTATAACGTCTTTAACCGCTTCTTGTATAGTTCTAACATTTACCGTTGCATTCAAACGTAAACAGTCATAATACATATTCAGATAATCACATAAACCATCTAATTTGATACGTGGATAAAAAATAAAAGCAATCACATAAACAAGAGGAATGTCAGTATAATAATGCATCCATTTTGGTTGCATTGATATAATAGTGGGAACTAATTCATCGTCCTTTTCATATTCTTGAAAAACACCAGCAACATTAACAGACTCTATTAAAAATAAATGCGTAGTAGGATAATAAACACCAGATGAAGTATACGTTGCATCATTAAAAACTTTTAAAAAATCTATAATTTTTTTTTTGCAAATATCACACGATTGCAAATATCCCATGATTTTTAAAAAAATATAAAAAATCTAAAAATAAGTAATTTTTATGGAGTCATCCCCAATTTCTTTGTTTCCACGATTATAGGAGTAACTCAATTTGAGAAATATTATTCGAAACAAACGAACATAATAAATCTTTATATGACAACGTTTGATTAAGCAACTCGTACATAGAATTCCAATGAGTTGGAACTATCTTTTGAACTTTTTTTTTTATCTTCTTCTATGTGATTTACAAAATCTACCCCGTTCTTTCATAATTTGAGGATGACTCCATAAAAATCGAATTACTGCCTTTATTGGGCTGATAAAAATATCAAGAGTTTATAAACCATTTTGTACACATAACTTTAAAATATGTCAAACACATCTAATGTGAAAAAATTATCCGCCAAAAGCGGGTTTACAAATCTTTTCTAACTCGGGAATGAAAGCGGTATTTGACGCGGCATTATCAAAATAAACTGATTTTTTTTATTAATCAAATCATATTATTCTAAACTTGCCGAATTACTCTATAAAAAATCATTGGTCGTATGCCTACCATCAAACACTCGAAATGCAATAACTCTTTTTTGAATATTTCAATCGTCGCCTATCCAATGACATGTGATACCCATATAAGAATGAGTTTACTAAGGATCACTCCAAATGTCGCTATCTATATGCACATGTCCATTGAAATTCGTAAAGAAAAATTTCAAATCTTTTTTTCCTTTTCTATAAAAAAAATTAAAATCAAAATTTTAACCAATATTAAATAGTAAACATTCAATGGCAGCATATTGAGCTAATGTTTCTTTATAAATTTTATCATTGAAACGAAATAAAGGAGAAATGTTAGGATTGGCGTACCTTAAAATTTGTTATTGGCTGGTGTCGATCCCCGCTTTCGTTGCATACTTTAACTTCATATGTCGATTAAATGTTTCATAGCCGCCGTTGTAAAAGTGTATGTTGTTATACAATATTTACATTTTATCTTATACTTGTTTCCGTCTAAATGTTCCTTCGTGAATTGTTCTTCATATGTTGGATGTACTTTCCCATTCTGACACCTTTGTTGTCGACATTTATTCGACACCGGTAGAAGGATGAAGAGTTTCTTGCGTTGGGACGTGCTCGACGTTGGGAATAACGTTGATATTATCATCTTCGTCTACCCATCATGCAAACTCTCGAGGATCGTATTCATGAGGATAATTGGATTCCCCGATCCCTATCGGTGGCATCTCACTCTTTCCCCTATCACCAGCTCCACTTCCACTTGCCATTTTTTTCGAAGAATAGAGTGGAAAATCGATTCAGAAATTTGAGCTGAAATCAAGAGAATTGAGAGGATTTGAGAGAAATTATGAGAAAAAAGAAAATGAGAGGGGTATTTATAGAGATTTAGGATAATTTTAATGAAATACAAAAAAAAAAAAAACAATGGGGGTGTAGCCATTGCAACAGCTAAGGGAAAGAGCCCATGTATTTTTGTTCATGTAGACGTTGGGCCTATAGGGCGCCGCCGGTTTCAGGCCGATTCCTAAATTCGCAGGAACCTTAACCGGCCCGTGGGGGCCAGGCCGGTTCCAGTTCGGAACTGGCGGGCTCGGTCAACGGATCAGCTTCGGTTGATCAACGGGTTGGTTCCGGCTCAAATCGGCCCATGGCCATGTCTAAATTCGACGCAAGCAAATAAACACAAAAATGAAAACTCATTTATTTCACGTGCCAACGAAACAAAATTCCAAAGACATCTAACGATCTCAACATAACGAAATGATATAAAACGATGGACATATAAAATTCATTTTGAAACATCGAATATAAATATATCAGATTGTGCAAACAAGACAAAAGCAACTAAATCTAACCATTCAGTATAGCTTCACTGAGATACCACGTTAGCCCATAAAGTGCTAAAAAAGAATGGAAGGAACTTAGGGTGCGTTTGGTTACACTTTGGGGGAATACAAAGCCATTTTCCCGAGGACCTTTGAGTGCAAGTGCATATGGTGAAAGCTAGGGTGCTGTTTGGATGACTCATTTTGCAAAGCAACTTTGAAATGAAAAAAAATAAAAAATGAAGAAAAGCCATGAAAAATAGAGACGCTGCCCATGGTCGTAGTAGAGAAGAGGAGTGGGCGAGCTTGGCCGGCAGTGACTCCAGGCCACCGTTGCTGCGACCAAAGGTTTACCGGCCAAGCGAACTTCGACCGGCTATCCTTGTCGGAGCGGGCGTCGCTAAAGCTTCCCATCCCCTCCTCTCCTTAATCGTCTCGTCTCCTCTGTGGTCGTTTGAACGTTGTTGCCATCAGATCTGGTGCCTCGCGACCACCCACGACCTCGGGGCGGCGTCGCAGAACCCTCGCTGCGGTAGATCGGGACTCGACACCGCAGGGTTAGGCGGAAGGCAAACCCAGCTGCGCGACCTCGGGGCGGCGTCGCAGAACCCTCGCCGGCGGTAGAACGGGACTCGACGCCTCAGGGTTAGGCGGAAGGCAAGCCCGGCCGCGCGACCTTGGGGCGGCGTCGTAGAACCCGGCCGCGCGACCTTGGGGTGGCATCGCAGAACCCTCGCCGGCGGTAGATCGAGACTCGACGCCACAAGGTTAGGCGGAAGGCAAACCCAGCTGCACGACCTCGGGGCGGCGTCGCGGAACCCGGCCGCGCGACCTCAAGGCGGCGTGCAGAACCCTCGCGTCGTGCAGAACCCTCTGCAAGGAGAAGATGAACAGTGCATGGGTACACTTGGAAAATGGAATAAAAAGCAGGGGCAATTTGGGAAGGGAAAAAAAATCATTTTACTGTTCTTTCAACCTTCCGAAAATACTCAAAGCCCAAGGCAGGTCCCCACCTGCCTTGGGCTTTCAGCTTTGCAAGACACTTGCATTTCCCAAAAGTGGGTTGCCAAACACCCAAAATTTGGGCCAAGGGACTTTAGGGGTCTAAGGGGCTTTGGGAATGCTGTTCCCAAACGCACCCTTAATAACGTACGTAGTGGAAATGAATTCATTGATCGTCCACTAGAGTTACAATATTTCCTTTTCGTTTCGTGCAACTTATTTGGATTTTTTCTTCTAGGGAAAACAGTGTAGTGAAAAATGAATAGGCTCTCTCTGCCTTGCCGATCTGCTCAACACACTTGACGACTTGAAGAGCGACAAGGAAGGATCAAGATCGATGCCACTGTGTCGGGATATATATCTTGTCTGTCTCTTCAGGAAAATGGATACCTCCAGAAAAGATTTTCAGTTCAATCCTTCAAACTCTCGTGAATGGAGAGTCTACGCCGGAGATATGGGCGATGCGCTTGAACAAGCGTTGAAGGAATTTTAAAACTAGGGTGTGTCTAGTGACAATCTCTCATTCCCGCGCAAAATTGGCTAATTAGCAAAGACAAACAAGTAATTAAGCCCTCCTTGTTTGGATATTGAAATATTAAGCAATGTACTCACCTAACAAATTAAACCCTTAGAACAGCTGAAAGTGGTTTGTAAAATCTCACACAGGAAGTCCAAGTAAACAAGGTCAAATTTAACAAATTAAAAAAAAAAAACATCTTTTTTTCCTTACTAATAGGATGTTCGAAGATTTTTAGCGGCCGACCAATTCTCATCAGGGGTGGCAATCTCTCCTACCAACACAGATCGTCTGATTAGTAGAGACACACAATACATGGTCATTATTAGCATATTGAGTTATTACCACTTTCGACAAAAAAATAAATAAATTATTATTAACGCACGTCATCGTCAGTCATCACCTAACAACTTAAACTTTTAAAAACAAGTTCCGCGAAATCTCACGTGGTATGAGAGCCGGAACTTCCTAGTTCAAAATCTCACATATTGCTGGATTTTAAATACGTATCTATGCACATTTTGTTTTTATTAGTAAAGCTATAATGAAAAATGATTTGGGTAATTGGAGAGTTTGGTGGCAAAGTTAATGGAACTGGCGGTCTCAATTCGTAATTTGCAGGTCAAACTCGATTTAAGGCGTAAACAATATGTATATATGGCCCTGTTTGGTTCAGCATTTGAGATGAGCATTGGGGCTCTTTAGTCCCTTGGCCAAATGCAAATGTTATTTGATTCATTTTTTGGCTCACTTTGGGCAGATTCAATTGCATCTCAAATGCTCTTCAAAGGCCTTTAGGAAGTTGCATCTCAAATGCAACTAATTTTCTTTTTAACTTTGTCACATTGACCTACCGCCTCCTGCCGCCTCCCGCTGCCGCCGCTGCCGCAGCCCGTCGCCGGACGATCGGTCGTCGGTAGCGGTCGCCACCCCCGCCAGTCGCTGGTCTCTGCCGCCGTTGGTCACCGTCGCTACCACACGTCGCCGTCGGTCTCTGTCATCGCCTGGAGGTCGCTGCCACCGATCAGTGGTCGCTTCTCGTCGTTGGTCGCCGGTCGCTGCCGTTGACGATCGTCCGTCGCCATTTTTTTTTAAATAAAAAAGTAAATATACTATACAAAGTACATTTTTCACCAAACGGCATTTACGCCAAAGTTGCTTTCAAATGCGTTTTTAAAAAATGCTTTACCAAATACTATTTGCATTTTGAAAAAGGCCTTTAATCCAAAAGTATTTGTATTTACTCAAAGTCCCTTTGTCAAATGCTGAACCAAACAGGCCCATAATAGGTGAATTGATACCCAAGTGACTCTAGGATTTGATGTGTAGCTTATCAAAGGATTCAGTATTTTTTTTTACAATGCTTACCGACTAAACAACCGTTAATTATGCTTAGTTATATTTTGAATCGATAAAGCAAGGGGTTATGACGTCGTTTCATGCATAAAAATCGTACCGTGATTACGATATCTTTGTCATGGTCCATGAATCTCACTCAAACTTTCATATTTTGCGTTAGTCCTGACTTCTAACTCAGCATATACGTGATGCGTGAAGAAGTACCAACCTTAAATACCTCCTTACATCTTGCTATCTATTTCAACTCTCGATTCATAAACATGAGATTTCGATCCACTTTACGTGTCTTCATTTAAATACTGGCATAATATCTAAAAAAACCTTCAACTTTACCATTTGTGACAATTACATCCAATTGTTTTTTGTGTCTCATGAAAAACTTCTAACTTTTACATTTGCCTCAATTTTACCCCAAATTTTTACTTTTATCCCGATTCTACCAATCTAGTAAAAAAAAAAACCCTCAATTTTAGCACAGCTTAATTATATCCGAAACTATTTTCTTGTCTCATAAAAAATCTCAAACTGTTATTTTTACCCTAATTCTATCACCATCAATTTGTCGTATGTAGCATTTTCACATTGTTAATGAATTACACCTCAATAAAACTGACACGGAAAAATTTCTAAACTTCTCCTTTGTTATTTGCTTCCTCTACATGCTACCGGGAGATACAAAATCATTCAAGACACGTTTCATTTTCTCTTCGGCACTCAGCAGCCCAAAAAATAGATAAACGTGGAGATATTTGGACTAACGATCTAAAATCTCATTGTCTTTAACTTACTGTTTCTAAATTTCAAAGATTCATTGGTAAATTCGGCGAAAAAACTCGAGTCACGTAGGATTAACTAATGTTGATTATGAATAGAAGGCTGACGGTGGTAGAATTCGGACAAAAGTAAAAGTAAAGAGTTTTTTTGGGTATTAAACCGATAAAATTGAGATAAAAGCAAAAGTTGAGGGTTTTTTGTGAGACAAAAAAAAGTTATGGATATAATTGGGACAAATGTTAAAATTAAGATTTTTTTGAGTGTTAAACCGGTAGAATTAGGATAAAAATAAAAGTTGAGGATTTTTTTAGATAATTTTTTTTTTGGTATAATTGTCACAAATGGTAAATTTGAAGGTTTTTTTTTGGATATTAGGCCTTTAAATACTGCATTCGATGGCAAAAGACATTATACACCTTCAAAGTTCTGTTTGATTTTATGTTTGAGAAATAAAAACAATGTATAAATAAAATAAAAGAGATATCATATAGTTTTTGGGGGGGCCTTTCTTCCTCCTGTTTGGGCCATGGCGAACCAAGAAATTGGGTTCAGCTTCAAAGCCCACGGACACGTTTCGCCTCAGCTTCCCCTTCGATGAGTCGATGGTGGATCTTCTTCTTCTCCTCCTCCACCTGCGCAAACACGGGGAGATCAGGAGAGCTCAAGTCGCGCGTCTCCGTTAATGGCTCATGCTCTTCGTTCCATCAATGCGCCGAAATGAAGCTCGCTCGCTCGCGAAAACCCCTCTTCATCCTCGGCTTCTTGGCCCCATCGAGACCCTTTTGCATCGAAGCCTTCCCAGGACCCGGCGACGAGGAGGAGGACTCGCGGTTCGTGGCCACCCTCTCGAGCATTGTCCGGGGAAAGAAGAGCTGGAGAGACGCGTTCGACAACCCGTTTGTAGCGAGCTCCTTGACGCCTCGTCACGTCGAGAAGGTACTGCTCGGAACCTTGGACGACTGTAGGTTGGCTCTCCGATTCTTCAATTTCCTGGGTCTCCACAGGGGCTTCGTCCATTCCACCGCGTCGTTCTGCATCTTGGTTCACGCCCTCGTCCAGAGCAACCTCTTTTGGCCCGCTTCGTCGCTGTTGCAGACGCTGTTGCTTCGCGAGCGGACCCCGAGGGACGTTTTCGGGGAGCTCTTGAAGTGTTACGAGGAATGCGGGTTCGCTTCGAGCTTGGGTTTTGATCTGTTGATTCAGAGCTATGTGCAGAAAGGAAGGGTTCTCGATGCCTGTACGGTTTTCGAGCTCACGGCGGAGCACGAATTGCTGCCGGAAACGAGGACTTTGAGTGCCCTTTTAAGCGGGCTTGTGAAAGTTAGGCAGTTTCCGTTGGTCGTGGAATTGTTCGATTTTATTCTGAGCTTAGGCGTCTCGCCGGATGTTTACATGTATACGATGATAATCAGGAGCCTGTGCGAGACAAAGGATTTCGTCAGAGCCAAAGAAGTAATCTGTTTGATGGAGAACTCTGGCTGTCAGTTGAATGTAGTACCTTACAACGTGTTGATTAATGGGCTTTGCAAGAATCAGAGGATTGGGGAGGCGGTCGTGATCAAGAATTCTCTCATAAGACGTGGATTGCAAGCGGACGTCGTTACATACTGTACATTAGTGCTCGGGCTTTGCAAAACACAAGAGTACGAGGTTGCATTGGAGTATATGAATGAAATGCTTGAGTTGGGACTTTGTCCAACTGAAGCGGCTCTTTCTGGCCTTACTGAGGGGCTTAGGAGGAAGGATAAGATCATGGATGCTTATTATTTGGTTGATAGAGTGGGGAAGCTTGGAGTGTTGCCTAACTTGTTTGTTTGTAATGGTTTAATAAGTTCATTGTGCAAAATCAGCAAGTTGGATCATGCTAAGTCGCTTCTTGATAAGATGAGGAAGGATGGTCCATCTCCGAATGACGTCACGTACTCCATTTTTATTGATTTCTTCTGCAAGACAGGAGAGTTGGAAACTGCTCTCCATTTTCTTAATGATATGGGCAAGGCAGGAGTAAGAGCTACTGTTTATACCTACAATTCTTTAATAGGCGGACACTGCAAGCTAGGAAATTTGTCTGCTGCCAAGTTTATCTTTCATGAGATGACGGAGAAGAGATTGACACCGACTGTAGTAACTTACTCGCTATTAGTTGACAGATACTGTAGAGAAGGACAAATCCACGAGGCATTCCGTCTCTACCATGAAATGACCGGGAAGGCTATAGCACCTAATATATACACCTTTACTGCTCTCATTTCTGGTCTGTGTCGCGTAAATATGGTTGATGAAGCCTGTAAATTATTTGATGAAATGGTGGGAAGGAATGTTCTCCCAAATGAGGTAACATACAATGTTATCATTGATGGGTACTGCAAGGTAGGCAATGTATTTAGAGCCTTTGAATTGTTCTATGAAATGCAAAAAAGGGGTCTTGTGCCCGACACATACACATATAGGTCCCTAATTGGTGGACTTTGTGTGATTGGTAGAGTAACTGAGGCCAAAGATTTTTTGGATGACCTATGCCGCCAGCATATTAAGTTAAATGAGATGTGTTATGGTACACTTTTGCATGGATTTTGCAAGGAAGGAAGATTAGATGAAGCAATGACAACTGTTTCTGAGATGGTCGAAAGAGGTATAAATGTGGATCTTGTGTGTTATGCTGTACTTATATACGGAATTGTTAAAAAGCATGACACAAGAAGCTTACTTTGTGTCCTAAAGGAGATGCACGATCTTGGTTTAAGGCCTGATAGCATAATATATACCAGCATGATTGATGCTTATGGCAAAGCTGGGAAGTTGAAGGAGGCATTCGGTTTTTGGGATGTGATGATTGGTGAAGGGTGTAGCCCGAATGTGGTGACATACACTGTCCTAATAGATTGCTTATGTAAGGCGGGATTCATAGATAAAGCTGAGCTTCTTCTAAAGGAAATGCTAGTTACTAATTCCCTCCCGAACCATGTAACATATGGTTGCTTTCTTGACCACTTGACAATAATAGGTGATATGGAAAATGCTGTCAAGCTGCATGAAGCAATGCTTAAAGGGTATTTAGCAAACTCTGCCACTTACAATATGCTGATTCGTGGTTTCTGCAGATTGGCTAAAATTCGAGAGGCTTCTGAACTTCTAGTTGAGATGACTGCGAATGGCATCTTTCCAGATTGTATATCTTATTCAACCTTGATATACAACTATTGTAGAGGGGGTCATTTACAGGAAGCAATCAAATTGTGGGAAAATATGCTGAATGATGGTCTGAAGCCAGATACACTAGCATATAATTTCTTAATTTATGGTTGTTGTGTGACTGGAAACCTTAAGAAAGCTTTTGAATTGCGTGATGATATGATTAGAAGGGGTGTGACACCAAATGGGGTTACATATAGAAATCTCAGCAATGGAGCTTCTTCTTAAGATTTTACCCTAAGAGGAAGTAGCTCGAACTATTTAATGTTCAGTGAGCCCAAGATAGGATCCTTGGTGAGCTTTGACTGTGAAATTAACATGCAAGGCACTCTCATGCAGTTGGATCAGAACCATGTGGGTCCAGGTGAGCGCTGCTCTTTCTTGATTTTAGCATAACAATTGGGTCTGTGATGAAGTCACTAGGTTTCTACTCCCCTTCCTTTTAGGATTAACTATCTTGTATTATAACAGGCAACAAAAAGATGAGTTCTAGAATTCGAGGATGACATTCATCCTATGGCTATGGTTATTCAACTTATTTTATCTGACGGTACACTCCCGCATAAAAAGTGTAGCGACTTTCCTCGCCTGAATTTGTTAATTCATATGGCTGGTCCGTGTTAACCTCAAAACAGTCATTAAAATATAACAGAATTTTGTGGCCTTCTGGGACATCACATATGTGAGTGCTCAATCACCTGCATTTTTTTTTATGGCTTACTTGTGATTGTACATGGAGTTGCTTGTGATCCTAGAACTGAGCAAATGGCACAACCCAATGGTGTTCGCTGCTAGGACGGTATCTCTTCATCCCTCTGTCCAAATGTGCAGGTGAGGTTTGGCATCTCTCTATTTCCCCCTGGCTGGTTTGGATCAGTGAAGGTCAAGACTTGCAGATTGCAGGCATGTTGAGTTTCTTCTGGGATTTTGTTTCCTAAGGAGTAGCATTCAGAGTTTCAAAACACGTGTTTATCTCTTATTAATCATTTTGGCCATTATATTCCTCACTTCTGTTTATTTATTTGTCAGAGGAATGCGACTAAACACAAATGAAGAGTTGCAGCTATGAAATTTGAGGGTCAGGCATATAGAAAAGCAAGCTTTTCTAATTTCCAGTTCATTTTCTGGTAAAGATGCAAGATTGGTCGAAATGTCATTTACATGATCATAGTGGAATAGATACAGGAGTTCCAGGCATGGAACCTAGGAATGGGCCAAGAACTGAAGGTATGTCCAGATCCTGTTACTTAAGAATAACTTAGGTATTTTTGAAGTTTATTTGACTAGTTATCATTCGTACCTTGGTCCTTTTTTGCATTTGTTGCTTACAAGGCGAAGGTCAACTCACATGATGTTGAAGGCCGTGAATAGCAGGGAATTCTTCTCTTCTTCCCTTTCAATGCTATAGGATGTTAAGAGTCTGCTCTCAATTGAGAGATCTTTATTTTTCACTTTTGTTTGCCGGCACCAACTGTTAGTTCCTCTTGGAGTGATCTATCTCACAAAACACATGCAAGCACGACGCTTTCTAGATCTGAAGTTTGCAAGTCTCTGGAATTCTCGAATATCAAGACATTAGTTTAAATATCTTAGGTCTGTTATGAATGACCTTCAGAAGCATTTTTAGTATATGCTTGGAATGACCGGTTGAACTTGTCATGATCTGGACTAATAGTTCCTTCTGTGGGATAGGTGCACATCACACAATCGTTGCAATACAATCGGTGCTCTCGTCATTATATCAGTGGATTTTCCCCTGGGAAGCTGCAATTTATTTTGTGAAGAGGGTTCTAGCAAGATGGATCGCCATGCAGCATCTTTTACTCCATGCTTATCTGGGAACAAGAGCTTATCTGGTTCTAAGGAGTTTGGAAGCGTACCTAAGCTTCGATCATCTCTGTTGATACTCTTTAAGCAGATTGTGGAGGGAAGCTGATATTGTGGTGAAATCTGCAACATCCCGAAGTTTGGTAAAGCATTCCCTTGAAAGCGACTGCGAGATGTTGCGGTGGCGAGGGTGCTGTGACCTTGTAAAAGTTAAAAATAATGTAATCGCGGCCACGAATAATTTGTTCGTACCGCCACGATCCTATTATGGGTTATGTTCTTCATGGTCAAGAGAACACCTTCATTGCAATTTCGGAAATTGATGAGGATTGTGCTGCTTTAATCTCAAAGATCGAGAATGAACTTCATTCAATGCTGGACCGTATGTCAGGAAAATTGTATAGATTTCCTTTGGAATCATGTCTGGAAATTGGAAAATAAACGGGTGTCGCGATTTTGTGCGAGAAATTTCGGCATTAGTTTCAATTCTTGGTGGTATATCCACATCTTCTATTCTTCTAAGAAAATCATTGTGCTACTAGCAAAGTGAGATTTTACAAATCAAATTTTTCTCATCTTTTTTGTTTCTACTTCGAGGATTGACGCGGTTGAAAGTTTTGAGGCCAACAAAGTACAACGGGAGTTCGGTGAAATCGTCGGAAAGGATCATAGTCTGATTTTTCTTCTTATTATTAAGGTTCTGGTTATTTCTCGAAAACGAGTTTACGAAAGAAAGATTGGTTTAATTTTTCACACATGCTTTAATGGCGGAAAACGAGCAAAACAAGCGAAAGTGGTAATTTCTTCAACGGGGAAAAAGACAAAATTCTGCTCAGTAATACCGCAAAAATCTCAAGGAGTTGCTTTGTTGATAGGCTCTCTTGGGCGACGATGCAGGGTTTGGGTGCTCGCATTGCTCGTCGCTCACACGCCTCTCCTCTCGCCGGAGGGATATTGTCTCGCGGTTCTTGCACCAAACTGTTCGTCGGAGGTTTCACCCTCTCGTCTTTTCTTGATCCTTGTCCGGGTTTTCTTTGAATTTTCTCTTCCACATCTGTTTTGAATCGATTCCGTCCTGATCTTTAAGTACCCTTTATTCCTTCTTCTTAATTGTGATTGCGAGTTGGTGTTCCATCTGAGAAACTATGCTATGCCGAATTCCACCGTGTTTATGCTTGAGCTTACTGGTGATGATAGAGAGAATGCTAACCTTCGAAATTCAAACCGATTGTGGGTTACTGGGTTTGTTGTGGAATGTGGTCTGTCGATGCGGGAACACCTAAGCAAATTCAATAGGCATACGGTAGGCTGAACTTCTGCTTGAATGTTTGTGTGTCTTCCAATGTTCATGAATGTCAGTCCGAACTTGATATGTTTTCGAATGTGTAAGTTAAACAAGTGTTGGACTCGCATAAAGCCGCCAACCCAGACATCTGAAGATATGTCACACGCCTCTTCTTTAAACCGTATGGCTTTTTGATACGATTGCTTTCGAATATATTCCTTATTTTGTTCAGGAATCGGCGAATGCTTTATTTTTCTTCCTAGTGCTGGTTATGTCTGGACGATCTGTGTGACATGTGTATGCCAAGGCTCATCCAAGTTGTTGGAATCCTTTACTAGTAGACGAATCGAGCGTGTGCGTTGCAAACTATTTTACGGACAGTCTTCGAACATTGTTGCTCTTTGTTCTCTTAAAATCAGTGTTGTTCGAGCTGCAGGACTTTCTTATGATACTAATGAACCAGTTCTAAAGGATGCTTTTCGCCAATTTGGTGATATAATCGAAGGTGTGTCAGGAGAGAGGTGTGAACGCCATGTGTTCTCTTCTCATGGTGGCTTGAAATTTGTTGAGGTAACCAAATTAATGGTGTTGGCAGTTAAGGTGATGTGTGACCACGTGAGTGGAAAATCCAAAGGGTACGGGTTTGTGCAGTTTGAATCTGAAGCTGCGGCCAGCACAGCTCTGAATGAAATGGATGGTAAGGTAAGTTATTTCCGACTTACTTATTTCCCCACATTTGTTATTGTGTTAAGTCCATTTTCAACTGGTGCTGATTAGATTCTGTCGTGGCAGTCATTAGACGGTAGGAACATTCGTGTACACTATGCGCAGAACAGAAATGGCGGACTACTATGATTTTGGTATTGGTATAGGTAAGTTTCTTTTACTTCCATGGACTGCTATTTGGCTGATGATGTTTTGTTTGTACTGCACTGAACATTCCATTAGACCTGTGAAAGCAAATTGGATGGCGGTACAGGAACTGTGGGTGGCCTCTTCTATTTTCTCAGGTGTCAGCACAATTTTTCTTTTGATCAAGAGAGTGATAACGTTCTCTCTCTCTCCGCCCCCCCTTCCAAACAACCCCGGTGCCGTTCCCCCCTTCCCTTTTTCCAAATGAACTTATGAACAGCGAATCAGGGAAGGATACTTCAAATTCGTAAATGGCTGCTTCCTCACGTCTATAGCAGTCACTTACATTCTTTGAATTTCTACTTTCATTCTCATTCTAGATTGATAATATTTGTGTCGATTCAAAGTATAGGGATGCTGGGATTGCATGTTGATTCCGCGAAAGGACTTTCAAATGCACTATTGCTTGAGGAGCTGTCTCTTGAATGCTACAACACAAGGAATCGATTTTCATTTGCTGTGCACTACAATTAATCTACCTATCTTTATGATAAAACTGCTGGGTTTATGCAATGGGAGCAGTATTACGTTCTTTTACTCTGGAGGTCTCATGGGTAGCTGGGTAAAATACGCATTACGTGGTGAGGCTTTTAAGGCCGTCGTCCATTGTGGTGCTTAAGGCAAAGGCTTTGAAGATTTATTAAGTTATTTCATGCTTTTGATGGCTGATTCAATCAAGTGATAGAGCAAAACTAGAGGCGTTGGTTTTTTTCCAGTTTCATATATTCCTCACTCACAATGCTGACTCGAAAACATTGTAGTAAAGTTGGAAAGATGCAGATTCTGAGCCTGACTACGTTCTTTCTTTGTAAGCACATTGTGGTCATTTGTTCTTTTGGGTTGGGATTTGGGGTAAACCAGTCAGTTTTAACAGATCTCGAGTAGTTCATTGTGCATCCACCAGCTGCTCCACTGCAGGCTGCTGGCTCTAGAAAATTTCATAAAGTTGACCACGGAGAACTCTCACTCGTGTTATGATGCCGGCCTATGCAGTCCCCGTCCTGGTTGAACATATCATTTCGACTTCAAGGGAGTGATTCATAGATGCAAGGACACACGAATGCGGGAGCATCTTATGGGGGAGAAGCACAGCAATCTGGACTCTTTGAGTATCAATTCAAGCACTACATTCAGGAAGCGTTCATCGCAGGCTCAACGAGGTATCTTTTCTAAGTCTCTAAACTTGAAGAATGCAGCTACTATGCGTATTCACCATCCCAGGTAGCAAACGAGAACTAAAATTGCACTCCGACACGAGACATTATACTTTTGGAACAATGTCTGTGAACAAGAGCAATGTCATCTTGTTGTTTTGGAGGGTTGTCAGGATATCTGTGTTTTGCATGAGAGCCTCAACTCTTTTAACTTTTTCGAGGAAGAACATCGAAGATCTTTCTCTTTGAAGACCTCTGTTAAATGTCGGCAAATAAGAAGATAAGCATGCGTTGTGTGGCTTTGCATCGAACTGATGAACAAAATCAAGAGGTCGTCCAAAGAAGGATTCCCCAACAAAGAACTGCTTGTTTAGTAAGATGAATGGTATAGTTGCTCTTGGCGACAACGGCAGCAGCGGTGGACGGCGTCCGGACAGAGATGCGTTTGATCTTGCTCTGGAATTTTCTGAGCAAGATTAGCCAACCCCTAAACCCTAGACTTAGCAAGACAAAAGATTAACAAGTCGGCGCCTGGGTTTTCTAATTTTCGCAAAATAGTCTCTAAGACAAAGATATGACTTGAATTAGGTCTCGAAGGATTAAATTGCATCAATTATTCTAATGATCATCAAGGAATTCGGCCAAGCCCGGTAGAATGAGTTGGCCGAAAATTTCATTGTCCAATGTGGGCTTATCGTGCATTATCTGGGCTTAATCAGGCTTTTTATGGATAATCAAACATTAAGTTAAAGGCCCTTTTCTAATTAATGAACTTGAATGGACTGAATTAAGCTCCCGACAGGCCCCAACAGCTACGTAAATTTCGGCACAACTCCCCTTTGTCGCCGAAAATTTTGTGTCCAATTGCTCGTCAATTTAAGGTCAATTTTCTACTGCTGGTCCAAATTAAATGTTAATGCAATGCAAGCTAAAATAAATTAATTTTTTTCATAGGAACTAAGATTTAATTCGTGATTTTTATGCGAAACAAGTGATTAAAATAAAATTAAAAAAATTAAAATTTAGGTGTCAACATCAATTTCAAAAAAGAGAGAGCAATTTCAAAGAACAAAAGAGGGAGAAAGTGAGAATTTCCGGTGTCCCAAGAGAATTCAAACAAAGCTATTCCTGCCCTTTTTGTCTTAAAAAAAAGCGCAGGAGTTGCGCTTAAGCTCTCCTAACCAAAGAAATTATCGCTATAAGAGATTAGACAAAGCGCCATGCTTTGGAGCCAAATCCTCGTATTCTACGCCGATCCTAATTCCGCAAATAAATTAATTACTAGAAAAGACAACGATGGCAACACTTGTGCTTTAGAAATAAATCTCGTTGCTTTACGGCAATTGATGTCTAAATTTCAACCGTCGGATTTTCGTCGACGTATAAATCCAAGTATGTCCCACGCTTGCCTCCTGGTTTTGCATGCAATTACTTCGCTAACAAGTCAAAGTTTTTTTAAAGACTTTAGAATTTGACGAACCCATAGAGTTCACGTGTTGATGTTCTGATCTTCACTCGATCAACGAGGTCAACGAGATAGTCGACAACACATCGCGGCAAAGGTCAGTCAACGCCGGCCGGTTGCTCCCGCCACGTGCAAATGTGGGCCGCAAGACAAAACGAACGGCAATGATCAGGATTGATATCAGATTCAGATAATGTGTCAGATCACATCAATAGTAATTCGTTTTATTCCAAGACAAAATTGCAAGAATCGTTTAGCCAAAATCAAGGAACTATTCGCATGTTGTTAAATAAAAATGATGAATCCTCATCTTTGATAATTTTGCCATCATCTAATTGTTTCCGAATGGGTCCATCCAACGCTGGAAAATATCACAATGAGATAAAAGAATCAATTAAAAAAAGACCCTATAATTCAAATTATGAAGAATGGGTCCGTAATGGAACTCTTTGAGAAAAGGGAAAAATTCAAAATGCCCGAGGATGGAAATGAGGGAATATCTACAATACCCGATTTTAACCGGATACAATTTAAAGGATTTTGTAGATTTATTATTTATGGAAACATATCAATTGGTAGAACCTTTAATAAAAAGAAAAGAGACATGTATATGAATCGCTCACATATTCTTCTGAATTATACATACCCGCGGGATTAATTTGGATACACAAGAACAAACTCTTTTTTATTGGAAACACTCCTTTAATGAATATACAGAATTAGGATCAATCAAATATTGCAAAGTTTCGGCGGAGTTTGGAATCTCAACTTTGGCGAGAGCACTAGACCAGCATCAGTTGTTAGTCTTTTGGCTACTGAGATTCTGAGAAGCCTCCTTTGTCGTCAACGAGGAAAGAGAGACGAGCAAAAAGTCACTCTGAGAATCAAGGAGTGAGACTTGAAAAGAATTACTGAGTTTGAAATAAGTTAGTCCCACATCAACCGCATGAAGAGAATAATAAGTGGGATGTCTCTTTGACATGCTAAGGATGAGGATTAGCATAGTTTAAAAAAAAAATTATTTTTTTAGCACAAAGTGTCTCCAGTGAGAAAGTACCCATCTTTCGTATGTCGTCTTCCCTCGGTGATCACTGCGTAAGTTCCCGTTTGTCAAGGCTTCTTCTCCTTCCGTCGGATTTGGACGCCTGTTTTTCTGGGTCCTCTGATTTTCATGTGCTGCGGGCTGTGTTTTTGCAGGATTCCGTATCGGATGAGGCGATCGTCGTCAATGGAGCGAGCGATCCGGAGGTGGTGATTCCGCGCCCGGCGGATCAGCGTGGGCGGGTGGATTCCGAGGTAAGTGACCTGACCCTGAAACTGAAGTTGTTGGAGCTTGAGAAATTCAATTTGTTGCGCGAGAATGATGAGACAAAAGGGAGGGTTGGCAAGCTGATGGCGGAGATCGAAAAGCTGAGGAGCGGTGAGGGCGAGGCCAGAAAGGAGGTGGCGCGATTGAGGAGTGAGGCGGAAGTGAGAGGCCAGACAATCCGGGGCTTGAAGAGAGAGGTGGAGGGTTTAAAAAATGGCAAGGCAGAAAGAGATGTTAAAGCTGAGGAATTGAAGCTGAAGATCGGACAATCCGGAGTGAGGGAGGCGTTCTTGACGATTGATAAAGGGAAGGCCAATAAGATATATAGACAGACGATTGAGGCGAGGGAGGGGGTGATTAGTGGGTTGAAGGAGAAGATTGGGGATTTGGAGGCGAGGATTCCATTTGTCGCGTCCAGGCTGCAAAGTTCGAAGAATGAGAAGAGTGCTGCGGAGGACGCATTGAGGATATCTAAGGAGAAGGCAAAGGAGATGGAGTTGAAACTGGTTGAACTGCAGAGGAAGTTAGAACAGGAAGAGAAGGTGATTACCGGATTGGAAGACAAGACAGGTGAGACCATCGATGGGAGGCGAGAGATCCTCGACGAGATCGAAGACAAAGGGTCGAAACTGCAATAGCCGGTCGCGGCAGCAGGGTCCGCCGGAGCTATTGTCGTGGCTGCCGCCGTGGCCTATGTTTGCTACAATAGGCGCCAAAGCCGGAATTCGGGCCAAATAACGAGCAAGCGCGGAGGAAACAGAAGAGGGAGGGAAACAAAGAGCCTCAAGAGTTTTCAAACTACTCTCTCTCTCTCTGTCGTTTCAGTTTTGTCATTTTCTGTTGCTTTGCTTCTTAGCCTATAGAATTGACTCTATTCTCTCTCTCTCTCTCTCTCTCTTTTATGGGGGTGTGTCGCTGTTTTTTTGAAATCATATGTGGTCTGTCCATAAGCTGAATCGCTATTGCAAGCTATTGAGTAAGATAAAAGTTTCCCTGACTTCCATATGCTTCAGTGATTGCTCATTGCTGTTGCCTTCAACTTGGATTGAGAATTTAGCAAGAGTTCTAGCCTTTTGGTTCTGATACCCCCCTTATTTCATCGCCGGCTGGCTGTGTCAATGGCGTCTAGATATGTTAGTTCGATGCTCTGCTTAAGCACGACGAGAACCCCGGGTCCGAGCTCTTCGAGTAATCATTCCTCAAAACGGGTCGAGGAATCAAAGTTATATCCTGAGGCAGGGTTTAGGAACCTCATTCTTTGTGGTATTACAACCAAAGTCAGCTCATTTCCCAGCCAGGGCCTTGCTTTGGGATCAATCTTCTTAAGTTGGTAAGACAAAGTAGGGATATTCCAATTCACCATTATCTTATCCGCGATACCTGACAGCGAAAGCCAGGAATGTGAACCTAACTCACCTCACATGAAGCTGCAGGATATTTTTACCGTAAAGAAAATGTGGATCAAAGCATGTTAATATTCAGTAGAATGCTCAACGCTAGGGGATTCTCCACTAAGTTTCTTTCTTCCATTAATAGAGAAGAGCACAAGACAGATCCAAATCTTTTCTCTGTTAATATGAGAATATCTTCCACAGGCACAACAAGGCACAGTTCCAGAGTTCCAACATCCCCGGACACTGTATATCACCCCATAAGAACGAAAATATAGAACACAACGATTGATTCCAAACCATTCATACCATGTCTTTTCACTTGTTACGATTGTTGGGGGCGGGGGAAGGGTCAATTGGATCATACTTTGTACCACGTTTGTTCATTTTTCTGCAGTTAACGACATTCTTTTCACCGAGAAAATATGTGTTAACCTGAGATATAAGTCAGTTAACTTCCTTATTGAAGTAAAACGCGCTAAGTAGCCTCCGTAAAAATATCATGGAAACAAGGAATTGTGTAAAGGTGGTTTTCAATGGCTTGACGAGATTGGAGATGTTTGGTTCAACTAATTGAAACTATTCGTATTTTGTACTCGGCTAAAACTGGTGTTTTCTAGTCCTCCCTTAAGACTCATGGAGAAGTGGGTTGTGCGACTCTGTCCCTGCGGTTAAAACCCAGCACAGGTGTTACATCTCTGTTTTGCAGTGGAAGATAAGACGGAGTGCACTTGGTTAGAGACTCTTTCTGACAATGCTGCGGGGCGAGAGTGCTGGATCCGATCGAGGTAATCCACGTGATGTCTGAGAAACAGTCAAAAAACTTGTTCCTCGATCCTCCATAAAATGCTGATATAAGCTTTGGGTGAAGAATTGCCGTCGCCGGCACCGCACTCAGCCTTTGCGAGAGGCAATGAGGAGTTTCTCCGGAAACTGAAGCCTAATTAGGTCTGCAATCCTCAGTTATCAACTCAAATGGCCTGGAATAGATAAGTTTAAGAATTTCCAACAGCACAATCGAAAATATATTGCACAAAAATGGGAGAAAACATTAGTCACGTCGAGGGAAGTACACTCAATGTAACCATGTCTTCAGATCCTGTAGGACCTATTCCCGCCAAATCCAAGGACGGGGGAAGTATCGAGTGCACCCTATGCATTGCCCCTAAAAAACTCTCAAGAAATAGGGGTGGGAACTGCACACGTTGCCGTGTCAAGCAGGGAACACACCCTGCCGATGTGCAAAGCGAATATGCTATACAGATGATTCAGATAACCTGGAAGCCGGAACAAAATCTGCAAGGTACCTTAAAGCAGAACCGAGAAGGCAACCTCATCTGGCAATATCCTGGTCACTTAGACGAGGATATCAAGTTGGTCATCTCCGGAACTAACAGGGACCGTGGGAAAATTCATTGATTGTTTTTGTTGTTGCGTCGACATTGCTTTGGCACAACCCAGTTTCTTGAGTAATGGGCAGTTTCATTCTATTGAAAGGTGGACATGAAAATTATTCTCACAGAAATAATGCACATTGCATCAGATCCTAATCTTTTTATATAAAACCATCAGCATCAGATCCTATTCTTTTTCCTCTTATTAGCACTTCACGAAACTTTGCTGGAGATTTATGCGAAAATGACCCGCGATTCCACTTTCCTTTTGGTGCCTCAGAAGGAATACTCTTCTACCAATATTAGCCTGATGCATCTTCTCGAGAGTCAGAAACCTTTTCAGGCCCTCTAGCTTGTGCAAATTCCACGAAGATCAGCCTTCCATCAATAATCTGCATACAATATCAGCACGAATCATTAAGCTTAAGCTCTGACAAGCGCATGCTCAGTCCTGCCCAACGAGGAGAAGAGAGTATCATTGAATTCTTGATTGCCCAACAGAAGGATGTCGATGTTTCAGCTTCTTTTCAAGAGAAAACACTTGCAAGGAACATAATTCTCAAAGTACGGACATTGAATAAAGAAATCAAAGTAGAAGCAGAACTAAATGAGAGGCTAATCCCGCGAAAGATAGCCAAGAGCAACTTCACCCATAATATAATAGAACCACCCTAAATCACCGCATCCATAATAATACTCTAGAACTCTGCATAATTTCATTTAAGTAGTCGTGACTATGAGAACACTTGCTGGATATTGGATACAAGAGTAGGGAATAATAAGCAGTCATGACACAATTCAATATGACAGAACAATGCCTCCTCAATCAAGGAGGCAATATATTCCCATTCCTTCAAACTTGAAACAATTTGGTTACTGTGCGACTTAAAATACCTAGTAAGACTATCCCACTTCATTTTGCCTAGCATTGCCATATTGGGGAAGAAGAGTTTCATAGAACCACAGCGCCTATCAATCAGAAACCCCATAGAAAAGGAGTTCTGGCTCCCAAACACTCATGACAACCCATCTTACTAGAGAACACATTTGAAATGCATAACCACCAGAACTAACCCAAACTGATAACATTAAAACAAAGGCATTTTAGCTTCCCAACAAAAAATGATCACAGAGATGACAATGCGTCCACCCCTCATATCAATGATCCATTTGCAGGCACAAAGCTATCGAGGGGACATATCAATCTGTCCATGATCAAATTCATTCCAGGCTCAAGCTCTGATTGTTCACCCATAACAGACCTAACAAAGACTTCGCAGTTCCAACGCGCCCGAGGTTTCCAGAGACAAGGAAACGCCATGAGTTCATTGTACCCGGAGAATTCCACCAATTTCCGTTGTTTGCGAGATAAATCACTTCTAGGCAAACCATCAAGCACATGGTGGTCGTTAAATTTAATCATATCCAATGGCATAGGAAAGGGGGAGAAGAAGAGGAAGAATACCCTTCCGTTCAAGGCCTTCAGTGCCCTATCCGCTTCGACCTCCGACTCGTAAGCAACAAAGCCGAAACCTTTGGGCCTTCGAGTACTTGGGTCTTTAATCAACCTGACTGCAAACACCGGCCAATGTGCCGAGCAAACCACGGAAGGCTAAGAGGTTATACAAAGTTGTGCTCTCTGATAAGGACCGAGCCGGACTCACCTTCCTTAATCGAACCGAATGGTGAAAACAATCTTCTGAGTCCTTCCTCCGTGGTGTAGAATGACAATCCTAATAATTTTTTTGGAAGGGGAAAGAAAGAAACGAATCAGAAAAGAAAGAGTCAGAGCAGAACGGAAGTAAGTGGTTGACTAAGTCGGGATGAATGAAGAGCTTAACTGCTGACGAATAGCTCGGAGCAGAGTCGCTTCGCCATGTGCGATGACGGTTAATGATGGTCTCCTCGAGCGAGGGAGGGGGGAGGGTTGCAACTTGGAAGAACTAGAAGAGCACGAGCGTTGGGAGTGTTGACAACAGCCCGACGTAACAAGCACCTCACCATAGATATTGGAGAATTACGTGAGGTATGTCCTCAAGCTGTAGTTTGATTTGGCTTTTAAAATGGAAAGAACAGCCCTCAGGATTTTCCAATGGCACTACATCTAAGCTCCTTTATCAGGGGATGTGCTCCCATCTTTGTTTGAGATAACGAGAAAACACTGTACCTGCTTTTGAAATTTGGCAAGAAGTCATATTTATCTTTCTTCAAGCATATGATAGTGTTCGAGGCCCAGTTTTAGGCTGTCTCAACTTAGCTTAACCCCCCCAAACACGCTGTGTGTTATTCGCAATCGCAAATTCTCCTGTTGACGAGTATCTGCAACAGCTCTCAACTTCATTGCGCCCAAGAGCAAAACGACAACACCGTTTAGATTGCTAGATGCATCGCCAATGTAACCGTAGTTCGAAATGCTTTTTTCCTATTTTTCCCTTTTGAGGATTTAATGGCGAATTTAGATCACTTGAATCCATCCCAAACTCAGATTTACCCCCCTCAACATGTAAGCAATAGAGACATATAAATCACCTTCAAAGCATCAAGGACGTGAACAATACCCTTCCTCCATGGCTGGGCTGCTGCTTCTCCTTCCTTCCAAACAGGAACCCACCTCAGGTATACATCAACCATTAACATCTTATTTTTTGCCTTTTGAGGATTTAGTACTGAATTTCGAATCCATCCCAAACTCAGATTTACCCCCTCAAGAAATTGATCCTTTCCAGAGAATTAGATGATCTACCTAAACAAACCTTTTATTTGGTGGGTATGCGAAGGCTGCGAATTTAGAAATGAAAAATAAATTGAAGAAATGACCTTAAATCTGTGTATTAACCCCTGATAGAATTGTTTTGGATTCAGTCATGTAAGCAATAGGACATAAATCACATCTTCAAAGGAAGTGAACAATGGCAAGATACCCTTCCTCCATAGCTGCTGCTTCTCCTTCCTTCCAAACATGAACGCGTTTCACGTATACATCAAACATTAGTACCTTGGGAAAGTGCAGCAAATGGGCATCGCATACATCATGTAACAAATAACCCTCTTCCTCCAATTCCCCAAAAAAAAACAGGGCTGGAGTAACTTTACAGCTTAAGCTAGTTGCGGCCCCCAACTTCGCAGTAACAGCAGAGCCACTACACATCAGAGTCTCAATCTTAAAAGACATGTCTTTCCATAA
Source organism: Rhodomyrtus psidioides (assembly GCA_021437785.1). Classification (NCBI taxonomy): domain Eukaryota; kingdom Viridiplantae; phylum Streptophyta; class Magnoliopsida; order Myrtales; family Myrtaceae; genus Rhodomyrtus; species Rhodomyrtus psidioides. The sequence continues at coordinate 15,274,592 of JAILYB010000005.1, read as the reverse complement.
AGCACAGGCCTGGTAAATGGCAACAAATCTTCTGAAGAAACTCCCAAGAGAAGCTCCATCAGTCGTATGAATAAGCAACTCCCCAAATTCTATACCTGATATCCACCACATGCAACTCCAAAGTCTTAAAATGACTCGGACGCCTACCTAACATAAATTCGTCATTTCTTGATACGCAAGAACTGATTAGTTATGAACAAGCTATCTCGAGTACCAGAGCTGTGATCCAAGAATTGGACAAATTGCATACTTTAATGCTGCAGTTGAAGGATTAGGACGAGCTTCAATGGTGTCAACAAAAAGCCTGGAAGATCTGTTTCCCAAAAATACTCCAATGAATACACCAACCCTTCCAATCCCTCGGCCACCACCCTAAAAAGGATCGAAATTCACACAAATTCTCACAACCTTCAACTAAAAGGTAAGAAATTGCAGCATCAATTTTACATAGTCGAACTTCAATGAGTTGACATGAAGCAGCAGCGAAAACCAGAGTCGAGAGCAATTGATAAGGTAAGAGGGGTTGTAATGGATCTATCATCGATCATTCATTCGCCATTCAAAGCAGAGTCTAAAACAGGAACCGAACTTCACATAGTGCTTCATAAACACGCAAATACATTCAAGAAGAATCCAAACCCTAGCAACCTAAAAAATTAAGCCTATCTACCAAACACCAACCCAATCCGTAGATCCATCGACACGGAAGATACTCCTCGCTCACGAGCTCGTGAACTTGGTCACCGCCTTCGTCCCCTCCGAGACGGCGTGCTTGGCGAGCTCGCCGGGTAGCACGAGCCGGACGGCGGTCTGGATCTCCCGGGAGGTGATCGTGGGCTTCTTGTTGTACCTGGCAAGCCTCGAGGCCTCCTGGGCGAGCTTCTCGAAGATGTCGTTGATGAAGCTGTTCATGATGCCCATGGCCTTACTGGAGATCCCGATATCTGGGTGGACCTGCTTCAGCACCTTGAATATGTAGATCTTGTACGTCTCCACGCTCTTCTTCACTCTCTTCTTCTTCTTGTCCGCCGCGCCGGCTCCGCCCTCCTTCGGGAGCTTCTTCCCGGCCTTGGGCTTCTTCTCCGCCGGAGCCTTCTCGGCTACCGCCGACTTCTTCTCCTCCGCCGGCTTCTTCTCCGCGGGCTTCTTCTCCGCCTTCGGGGCCATCAGGAATTAGCAGGGAAATGAATCGGGACGAAGAGATGAGGTTTTTTCAGAGAGGTGGATTTGATCGGAGTTTGTGCGATGACCTTGAGATGAAGGTATGGCGAGGGTTGCGAAGAGGTTATATAGCAGGAAGAGACGAGACCTGATTGGATTTGAGGGGAGCTCGCGGATAGGTGACTTGGCGATGTTTGGAGCGTCAGATTGAGGCGGACTGGACGTTGGTATGGGCGGTTCAGATTTTGTTTAGATATAAGTGAGGCTCGGATTGTGGATATGTCGTTTTCGAGGCGGGAACCAAAAATTCTCAGGCTTGCGTCCGCGCGCAAGTTTTTGGGCCCCCACTTTCCTTCCGAAATTTCAGAAACTCATATTATATTTCAAAAAAAGATTAATACCACAAAAATCTCAAATTAGTACACATATAATATATTTATCCCAAATTAATTTTTTGACCACTAAAAATCTCAAACTAATATACTTGTAACAAATTTATCTCAAATTATTTTTTTTACCACAAAAAACCCTAAACTAATACAAATGTGATAAATTTATCCAAACTAATTTTTTTACAACAAAAAATATCAAACTGGTACACATGTAACAAATTTATCCTCTGTTGATTTCCGTTAAATTGAGTTAATACCACAAAAAATTTTAAATTGATACACATGTAGCAAATATAGGGTAACATGTACACTCAATAATTGTCACGTGTCATTAAACTCAGCGATTTGATGGTAAAATTTAACGTAAACTAACAAATGAAAAATTTATCACTGTTATACCAGTTTGAAATAAATTCGTCACTGTTGTACCAATTTGATATTTTCGTAGTCAAAAAAATAGTTTGGGGTAAATTTATCACATGTGTACCAGTTTAAGGTTTTTGGTGATATTCACCCTTCGAAAAATTATAAAGTTGCTTATAATCTCAAATACCAATATAAGAGCGCCTACTTGACAAGACTTATGAAGTAATTTTTGCTCTTGAAAAGATTCTGAAGCAGAACTTCGTTTGGTAACACAGGAGTATAAATCCATTTTAGTTACGCAACTTCATCTCAATGTGTTTGGAGCATATATTTTTTTTCTCCAAAGAGTTTTGGAGCCAATTTTTTTTTTGTCGAAAGTTTTGGAGCCACTTGAAAAAGTAAAAAAAAATCAACTTATAATCAAAAATTTTAGTTACGTAATTATTTTGTGAAATTTCATTTTATATTTCAAATTAACAATCAATCTGCGAGAGGTGTGAAACCGTGACATTCAAGGTGAATTAGTCAGTGCCTCCCGCAGAACACAAATCAAGCAATGATGTGCCCAATCAAAGGGTCTGACACAAATGTGCGAGTTCAGTAATAGGATCCGGTAACAAGTGAAACTTGTGAACAGAATGGGCATAAACCAGCCATAAGCTAGTCGCGAGACTATCGAATCAAGACCAAAACGTTTCCACCCCGTGTTTTGGAAAGGGCACAAACGAAAAGGAAAACAACCCTAGCAAGAGGGCGACCCTCGCCTAAGCCCGATTAGGGCGGCCCTTGCCTTACTCAGGCTTAGGCGAGGAGACGGGGGACAGAATTGAGTCGGGCGAAACTCGCCGGAGTCGTGCAACGAGGACGGCGGCGGTGGAGCTACCTAATCACATGAGCGGCGGACAAGGGAGTGAACTGAGACCTCATTCTGTTTCAGGTCGAAGAAAAATAATGATAAAACTGAAAGGAAAAAATTGAGAGATGTGTGACTTCACACTGCTTTGTGTTTCTGAAAAGTGATTCTTTTTCAAGAATCAACTTTTTTTATACTTATTTTTGCTCCAAAACTGTTCCCGATAATAGAATCAGAACCATAAGCATTTACATTGCTAAACATGTTTCTCATCATTTTTTTGCTCCGAAAAACAGAATCATAAAAATCGCAGTCGTTATCATACAGGCCCTTAAACGTATTTTTCGCTTCTGAAATTTCAGAAACTCATTTTTAGTTCTAATAGATTATAAAAATGTATATATAATTTCAACTATCAATACGAGTGCATTTTAAGAACATTAGGTGTTTCACATCAGTTTAACTGCGAGAGTGGCAATGAAGTAAAAAAAGTTATGTAAATTGAAGACTTTAAACATTTAAGAAAAAATAGAAAATATACTTAGAGGATCTAAACCATATTTTGTATAAAATTTAAATATTCTAGGGTTTTCATATCTTGGTAAAAAGTGAAGTAAGTAATCAAACGGGCTTATTAGTTTACATAAATAAGTAGCGAAAATCGATCTCTAACGTTAAATGATAGATAAGATCAACGGTTGTAATCAGAAAGACTATTGCATAAACAAGTGACCCTCTTTCATCTCTATCATCTATCGTTTAAACGATGCATATACATTTTAGATGGATGGGCTCATAAAATATGTTGTTTTGAGATGGGTATTATTAACCGGTCAACAATTTTCTGCACGAGAATGATGGTGTAGTTGATGATGTATTTTTGGGAGTGCCCATTGTTTTTCCGAGAAAAGTTTCATATGCAATCTCCGGAACTATGTCTCGTACCTTCAATTGTTAGTTTTATTTGTTTGCGGCCAGGACATTATGCTCGTACCCTTTCGAAGTGCAATATTTAGCGGTTGTTTTCGGGGATATTATCGCAAGGATGGTCTATTTGCAAAGCGCTTGTTAGCAATTTTTCTTCATCGGGAAATTTATTTGTACAATATGGATCGTTTCCCAATTGAGAATATTCAGAATTAAGTGGGCAATTGAATGGCAATTTGTGAAAAGAACCCCAGTACAAAAGATAGTTCAACCTTAGTTCCTACTGGCATCAGTTGATTGTTTTACCGGGGCTTATGTTATTGTAATGAAAGTACTTTTTTTAATGGAGAAAGAGTAAGTTTTGATGAGAATTTTGATTGCCTTTGGCTCAGCATTTTGGTGTCCTTTGGCAGCTCAAAGCCCTTTAAAGAAAATTTGGAGTGTTTGACAATCATTCCTACACTTTTTTTGTTCTTGTCGAAATCATTATATAACTCAATTATAAGCGAAAAAGAGTATATACAGCAATAGCTATTCATGAGCCCAAACCCAAAATAATAACAAAAAATTACGGACTTAAACCGTAAAAGCCCAATACTGTCTAAGGGGCACTGCAGTAGAGTGTGACACCCTAACAAAAATAAATTTCGAATTTGTCATGATTGCCCGCTAGATGTCTGTAAAAACTCATCACAGAAATTTGACTTGAAATTTTTGAACTTTCAGCATATTTAGTTCAAGTTAGTTGCGTAAATCAGAATGTGCATAAAGCGCCTCTGTTTCAGCATCTATAATATATTTGATACGTTGCACTTGCACAGTCCAATTACCGCACCTGCATCAACTTTCTCGGACTCTGTTCGGACGACTCTTCTTTGATGGAGACGGTCCTCGACAACTATGCCCAGCACCACCGTCTCCCTCGGCCTCTCATCCTCACGGCCCTTAAGGCGTCGGCAAAACCTCCCTCACCCTTGAAAGTAATTTGTTATCCTCCTCTCTCTCTCTATGTGAACTTTCGTCGAACGGTTGACGGGCAAAAGTTATTTATTTCAATATGGGTAGTGTTTGGTTAATGCTTCAAGGTTTCTCTCTTTTTGCCAGGACTCCTCGGTGAGTGGAATAAAGGGGTTCATGTCACTGGATATGTGGACTTAGCTCAATCGATCAAGGATCACCAATCCGCAGCACAATAATAGCTCATTCCCGTGGTATTCTTGGTCGAATCGGGATCCGCCCAATTTAGCGACTCTCCGGAATCAGCTCGAACAATGCCTCGAATCCATGGAAGAAAAGGGTGTCAAGCTTGGTACCATAACTTCTCGGCAGCTATTCACGGCTCTGAAAAAATGGCAGGGCTTAAACACAGCCCTTCGACGCATTCTTGAGAGCAATCATGCGTCCAAGACTGCGGTTTCAGATAAGTTTGCTGGTTCAGCATCGTGGAGCCGGGCGGTTTTCGCCCTTTATAGTCAATGCAATGCCGAAGAGATCGATGGTATTTTGGGATTGAAGAGAAGGGAAGGAGTTTTGTCGGTCGAGGAGGCTTCTTATCTGCGAGAGGCCATTGTTGCATTGAAGCTAGCCAAGGAGACGATCAAGGGCCTGCATGATAACACTTCAGCAATCAACTTTCTATGCCAGAAGTCAATCTGGCAAAAAAATACGTTTAATAAATACATTGCTAAAGTAGAAATCTGCTTGGTTAAAAAATGGACTTCCGATAGAATTTTTAACTTCTGAAGTGAAAAACCACTTCTGATAGGATTTTTTTTTTTTTTTGTCAATTTTGAGAAGTAAAAAATTTTAGCTTCTCAGCTCCAAAATCACTTCTTGGACCACACCTGCCTCCGCCGTTTGCTGCCTCCGTCGACCCGCCGCCTGCTGACCACCATTGTCGAAGATTTTATTAATAATGTTTTAAAAGTAAAAATTGATTTTTTTTTATAGAGAAGTGTTACTATGCGCACCCGCTTCGGCTATTTTTTCTATGATATGATATACCTTTCTTGAAAGAAAGAAAAAAAGGAAAAAGCGTACTCAGCTCTTCATCAACTATATCTCGGCACCCCCCAAATGAGTCCAAAAATGGCCTGAACGAAAACCCAGATGGCAGATACAACATGTTTGTGTGTATGTATGTTCCGACTTCCCGTCGCCTCATTTTGTCAAGAAAGTTCGGCACTTGGCGGTGGGCTGGTTTAGATGGATCCTAATCGGATGATCATGAATTACTTCTCTGTTAAACAGACGAATAGAATATTATAAAACCTGGTAATAAGTAAGAAGAGCAGCTAATTACAGGCAATTAAAGGGTTTTCTTGCTTGAATCGTGTTTTGACTTTTGTTCCAGTTGATCCCGCCCCCGCAAGATGCATCGTTTAATCAACAACTGTAGACTCTGTAGTTCCTAGCGTGGCAGTAGCTTTGGGTAAAGGGAAATTTGGTCAAACCGATCTGTCGCATGCATTGTAGGTCTATCCAAAACGTTTAAACCAGATAGATCAGAAGTTGATTTCTGATAGAAAAGTGTTGCCATGTGCGCCCTTACCTACTGGCGTACATACCGGAATTTCTCCTTCGAAATGACAAGAAAAGTTGAGATGGCCTTCCCCCTTAATGACGAATTGACGAGTCCGAGTAACAAGAAAAGGGCACAGGTCTTAAATTAAAACGATTAAACGCACGCCGTTCTTGTTCTCTGTGGCTAGTACATTGGCTACTCTCTCCTTGCTCCCTCGACAACTTTAGGGCGCACATAATAACACTTTTGCTTCAAAAATCAATTTCTTTTTGTAAGTAAATAATTTGATATTTCTGCTTCTACTCCAAAAATTATTTTTGATCAAAGAAATTTATTTGGTAACGGTTGAAAATTTTCTATTTCTGAAACATTACTAATACAAAATCTTCTATGAAAAATTATTATCAGTGGCCGAAAAATTTCTACTTCATTTTAAAACTTTTTAAATTTCTTTTAAAAATATTTTTTATTATTAAAAAATAACTTTTTTAAAATATCTATTATTTATTTTTAATCTGATGGTCGAAGACGGCGACGGCCGGCGCGACGGTTGGCAGCTGTTGGCAGTGGTCGTGACTGGCGAAGGTCGCGGTTAGCGACGAACGTGGCCAACGAAGGTCGACGGAGGGCGACGGTGGTCGACGAAGGGGGCAATAGGCAATTGGCGACAGTAACAAGCGGCGATGGGCGGCGACCGACGAAGGTCAGTGATGGGTAATGGTTGGTTGCCGAGGGCAATCGACGGGTGGCGGCGATGGACAACAACCGATGGAGGTCAGCGATGGGCGACGACCGACGATGGTCGGTAGAGGTGAGTATGATTGAAAAGAAGGTGAGAGTGTAATGAAAAAACAGTGAGGCGAAAAGAACTTCTTGAGTTTTTTTTTTTTTTTTGTCAAAGAAGTACTTCTTGAATTGGAGAAATTATTTTTTTAACTTCTCAAATTATGAGAAAAATAACTTCATAAGTAAAAATTCATTTCAAAAGTAAAAATTCCTTTCATAAATAATTTTTTTCACCAAACAGATATCTACTTCAAAAGTTACATTACCAAATAACGAGCATAATTTTTTACTCGCCCCTGGCTACTTGCCCAAAACATACTTCGTCCGCCAGAAGCCAACTTCGAAGAACGAGCAGAATCTTTAAAATTTGTATTTCTTCACCGAGTTTGGACCATGTCTCCCGAACAATCTCAGAATATATGGCGCAAGACGATTCCACATATTGAGGTCGGAATGAGACCGGGTGTTTTCACATCGCATCGTAGTGCCAGATTTGTCTTGATTTTCGATTGATAAATAAGAAGGAAAATGAAGCTCTTGGATTTTTTGACTCGCCCCCATCTCACGATTTTGTGACGTTCTTCCTCGTTAGAGGCCCGACCAAAACCATTTTCTATCTGAAGGTCACACGAAATTCCGGCTATGAGACCCGATCAAACTTCAAAATTTGTGCTCATCCTTGGCCCTGTGTCGCGCGGGCCTGTTTCAATCTGAGATAAGAGCAAATATGAAAGATTAGATAAGAGGAACAAGATTAGCAAATTCAGAGAAGATTAAATTGCTTCAACTCTCCGACCAAAAAAATAAAAAATTGCTTCAACTCTGTTTTGGGTTAATTTGATTTTGCAGTTCAGAGAAAGACGGCAGGAGCAGGAATATGAAATCAATTTTGAATTTGTCATGCTTGCCCGCTAGTGGTTTGTGCAAATTCCTCATAGAAATTTGACTTGAAATTTGTAAACTTTCAAACCTATCCACCAAAACAAATTACTGCACGATGCATATCTATCACTATCATAGTCTGAAAAATGAATCAATGCTTTTGACTTTGGCGCCTTGGGAAGAATACTCTTCAAGCGAAATTAGCACCAACGAGTCTGCAGTCTTTTTAGGTATTCACGCTTGTGCCAGTTCCACTAGGATCAGCCTTCCATCAACAATCTGCATACAAGCTTAAAGTTCTCACAACTGCCTACCCGAAAAGGAGAGAAGCTATTATCGGATTCTTGATTGCCAAACAGAAAAGAACATGTGAACATGTCTCTAAGCTCATAGGATCAGAGAGATCGGAGCAGTAGTAGAAAAGCAGAACTGAGCAACATAAGTATATTGATCTATTCGATCGTGCAAATGGTAGAGCAAAGCAACCTCACACAAATTACGACAGAACACCACCCCAAATCACAACCTAAATAAATTGAGCACTATCACCATAAGCAGTCATGACTACGAGGACTATTGTTCAATCATGGAAACGAGAATAGGGCCTCATAAGGAACTCCTACGGCCTCCCCGCTGCTTATATTGCATATTCAATATAACAGAAAAATGCATATTCAAGGAAGGAGGCAATTTCTCCCCAGTCCGTCAAACAGTAATTACACAACCAAGGAAGACTTAACCAGAGTTTCAATTTTTTTCTTTCTTTACCGAATGTACTGCAGCTTATGGATCATAATTTCAATTTATTTATTTCTTTACTTGATGTAACGCAGCTTATGGATAATAAACTCCACCTTGCTAGAACACAAATTCGAATACGTAGCCACTAAATTAATCTAAAGAGACGATACAGAAAAATGGATAATGAGACCAATACCGCTTCCCAACAAACCAAGCACCAATAAAATAGTGCAATCACCCTCTATCGAGAAACCATTTGCGGATACAAGCTGTTGCCTAAGACTCAAAATCATGATATATCACATCCAGATACATCCCTTTCTCGTGCTCCAAAGGCAATCCATAGCCACCTAAGAAAGGCTTACTAAGATAGTTTCAACATGAATTTAGCATTCTACAGACCCGGAAACTCCACAAATTAATTATACCCAGAAAATTTTCTGCAGATTTCATTTTTGTGTTTGATAAATCCTCCACACATACTACCAAAATATTGGTGATCCCAAATTCAATTGATAAGAAGCAAGATTTTCATAAAAAACAATCGCATCCAACGGCACCTGAAAGTAAGAAGAGAAGAAGAATACTCTTCTGCTTGAGGCCTTCAGTGCTCTGTCCGCTGCAACCTCAGACTCATAAACAGCAAAACTGGAACCTTTCGGCGTACTTGATCAGTCTGTCTACAAAGACCAGATACCAAGGGCAATAAACCTTGTGCTCTTTGATAAGGATCAAGCCAGACGTACCAAGCAGAATGGTGAAAAATTCTCACACCTTCCTCCAAGGTGTAGCACAATGATCCTAAATAATTTAAGAGGACACTGGAAAGAAAGATGAAAAGCAGAGTTAGATATGCACAAGACTAAAGGATGATAAATGAATTGGAGAAAAAGAGAGAGGGACGGAGTCTTGCTACTCACACATAGCTCACAGCAGGGTCGTTCGGCCATGTGTGATGATGATCTTCGGAAGCAAGCAGGCTCAGTTCACTTAAAAGAATAGGATCAGATATATCCAACTGTTATTCTGAACTCAGCATCTAAACTGGGGGACAATGCTCGGATGGAGTCTTACTACTCACAAATAGCTCACAGCAGGGTCGTTCGGCCATGTGTGATGATGATGATCTTCGGAAGCAAGCAGGCTCAGGTCACTTGAAAGAATAGGATCAGATATATCCAACTGTTATTCTGAACTCAGCATCTAAACTGGGGGACGATGCTCACTTGTTCTAAAATAACAATATCTGGCCAAAGAAAATGGAGCTTGACTGAGTCCATACTTCAGGTCATAACTTTTGAGGTTTCTTACGTCTTCATAAGAGAAGAATTCATACTTACTTTCTTCAAGAATTTCGCAATTTAGGCCTTAAGCCCAAAATTTAGATCATGCTCTGCACACGCGTTTTTTACACCAACGGACAGGTTATTTTATAACCCATCCCAAAATCAGTCTTCCCCTAAACAAGTAAGCAATAGCAAAACAAATCACGTTACTTAATACCCTTTTGGCTTGGCAAGGGTTTCAGCAAAATGTCCTTTCTTCATGGCTGCTTATCCCTGCAAGCATTCCATAAAATTCCCCCATCACAAAAGCACCTCGCATAGTCATTAGTCCCTTCAAATGGTGCAACACAAGGCATCAAGGACCAAATAGGAGACACCCCTTCCTTTCAAAGGGCAAAATACATTCTGCTCTCAACTTTGCAGCAACAGCACATCCACTACATCACAGTCTCCACCTTAAATTACATGTCTTTCACCGAACTTAGGCCTAGCAAATGGAAGAAATCATCCAATCGAATTACCCAGAGATACCCATTAATTGAGTGATGATTCAGCAAGCAGCTTCCCAATCTCATCGTTTGAAATGATGCCTACAAGAGCTGTTTCACAAAATTCTCCAATCAAAGCACCAGCCTTCCACTCCCGCAAACACCACCTTAAAAGGCTTTGAAATCTATATCCATTCTCATGAAGACCTTCGGTAAAAAGATGAGAAATTGCAACTTCCATTGATCATTTCACATTTCGAAGAGTTAAAATAACTTTAGGATGCAAGGAAAGTCGAGTCAAAGATTAATAAGCAAACTAGGGTACGTGACAGATCTATCATCGACCAATCGTTCATTTGTCATTCCCAACAGAATCCGAACTTCATATGACACTTTATAAAAATGAAAAATGCAAAAAAAAAAAAAAAGAGACTAAATTCGGAACCCTAATCAGCTAAAAATCAAGCCTATCTACCAAACGCCGCCACAAGCCACGGCACGATCCATCTCCACGGAACTTACTCTCCTCGCTCAGGAGCTTGTGAACTTGGTCACGGCCTTGGTTCCCTCGGAGACGGCGTGCTTGGCGAGCTCACCGGGGAGCACAAGCCGGACCGCGGTCTGAATCTCCCGGGACGTTATCGTCGGCTTCTTGTTGTACCTCGCGAGCCTGGAGGCCTCCTGAGCGAGCTTCTCGAAGATGTCGTTGATGAAGCTGTTCATGATGCCCATGGCCTTGCTGGAGATGCCGATGTCGGGGTGGACCTGCTTCAGCACCTTAAAAATGTAGATCTTGTACGTCTCCACGCTCTTCTTCACCCTCTTCTTCCTGTCCGCGCCGCCTTCCTTGGGAAGCTTCTTCCCGGCCTTGGGCTTCTTCTCCGCTGGTGCCTTCTCGGCCGCCGCCGACTTCTTCTCCTCCGCCGGCTTCTTCTCTGCGGGCTTCTTCTCCGCCTTCGGGGCCATCAGGAACTAGCAGGTATTGAGTTCTGGAAAAGAAAATAGAGGATATGGCGACGAAGTCGATCGAAGTGTGTGGTAACCTTGAGATGAAGGAAGAATGGGTTTTGTTGAGAGATTATATAGGAGCGAGAGATTGGATCTGATTGGATGTAAGGGGAACTCGCGGATCCCTGACTTGGCGGTTTTAAGAACGTCGGATTGAGACTGAGGGACTTTTGTTTTGAGGGCTAGGATTGAATTTAACGAGGATGGTTGACTTGTCATAGGATGAGGCGGACCAAAACTAAGCGTCAAAGCAAGATATTTGTAAATTTTTCAGTTGCCCTTAAAAATTTAGAAAAATGTTTGGTCCTAAGCAATTACCTTAAAAGGCTTCGTCGGAACTTTAGGATGTAAAATTTTGAGATAGACGTGGCCATTTGGAATCGTGGGCTCAGAACCGGCCCGTTGACCGAGCCCATGGTTCTAAACTATTAATAAATAAGTAAGTATATATTATTATTATTTTTACAAATGAAACACTTTTTATAAATATCTCTCCCCCACTTTCATTTTTTCTCTCAAATTCTCCCAAATTCTCTTAATCCGTTCAATTCTCTCAATCTCGTCTCAATTCTTTAAATTAACTTTTCGTTCAATCCCATTCCTCCTCTCTCTCGTTTTTTCCCTAAAATTTATTACAATGTACAATTTGATTATAATTTATAATTTATACATTATTAATTTTATTTCATTATTTGTTATTTAAAAAAATAAATTTCAAAGTTCGGGCTCCGAACCTCCAGTTCCAACTTTTCGCTGAATCGGAACTGGCGGTTCCGTCGAACTGGTGATGTCTACTTTGAGGGTATTCTCTAAAATGAAGTGAAGAAAAAACATTTTCTCTTAATTTTTAATTTCCCTTACGATTTAAAAAAAATATATTGAATTTCAACAAATCTTATAAAATTCCACATGTCCGATGAAGGGGGAGATAGAGCCCAACCCCTATCCTTTTTTTTTTCCTGACCCCTATCTAAGGCTCTTGTTTTTATTATCGTTTATATCATTTGAAATAATTAATTATTAATAAATATTTTTATCATCGATTGTAACTTATGCTTAAATTTTTTTTATGAAGGATCAAAATAGTTTTCTCATTCATTAAATTTTATAAGTGATACAAGCGATCAATTTTCGGAAAATATTTTTTCAAATAATTTATTATTCATGAAATAAAAGAAGAGTTAATTAGACGAGAGCACCAACTTTTAAAAAAATGCTTAATAAAAATTTGTTTTTCTCTATCATCAATTAGAGAACAAATTTTAAATGGAGGGGATACAAAGATGAACCTCACGCATATCTAGATTTTGGTTAAAATTTGCCGACGAGTATTGTTCATAACTCGTAACTCATCTACATCGTTGGAGGGAGTTTTCATAACTAGATATGAAGGACAAATATAACATAAAGGAAGAATGTCGTTACGACAATAAGGACGGCGAATATAAATATTCATGTCTTTACACTTTTCAAATGAAATATATTTGGTGCTATAAAAAGAAATTAAGAAAATAGTTTATCTAATATCAGCGATTTCTGCCCATTAGGGTCGTGCTTTTGACTCACACGATTAGAGTTGCAACCGAGTCTTAAGCACCATTTGCTTGGAGAATTAAAATGTTTTCTATCAATTAGTTATTTCGTAGGGCCGAGCGGTTCCAAATTCCGTAAAAGTTTCATTTGAAATATGGAATCTACCTATCGAAACAGATTCCTCAGGGTTGATTTCAAGTTCCACTTGTCATTCTCAATTAAATAATTGCAGTGAACCATCACATTTAATGAGTACCGTTCGCTCCTACATTCTACTGACCATAACTCATAAATATGCAACATTAACAAAGTAAAAGTCTCGATCATAAATATCCCAAAAAATGGAAGCTCAAACTAGTGATTTCATATTCACACTTTTCATCGGATGACTTGGAATACCGCGGGATCACGCGAAAACACATACCATGCAAAAATACAAAAGCCTAGTTACAGGTTATAAGTTCCGCCTACTTAAAATATATCCGTCGAAATAGGTTATCTAATTTTTGAAGGTTGGAACCTATAAAATCGAATCTATTTCCAAAAGTTCAGGTTCCGGATTTTACTCCAGAATTATGCTCACCCTTATTAATATTTCGAGCAATACAGATGATCTTTTCAGGATAATATTTTTCAAATCTAATGGATTATGAATTTATGGTTGATGAACACAGATCGCGTCGTTTAATTCCATCCAATCTATCGACAACATCCGTACGAGAGGTGAATTGTTTTCCTTTCACTTTCGGCTCGTGTGCGTCCCAACTGATCCATTTTTTTTCCCTCCTTTTGCCTTTTCCCCCACCACACGCGTTTTGGACACGTACGATCACGAGCACGACCGTCACAAGTATACAAAGGCCGTCGAGAGCCAAATTGGGCCACAGACCACTTTTAGATGGGCTTGGATAAAATATTGGAAAATTTTTCAATTAAAAATCTAAAGTGCTCTCATTTTTTTCAAATAAGAATCTGAAGTAGACCTTGTTTCAAATAAGGACTTAAAGTGTCAAAATCGCTTCAAATAAGGACCTGAAGTAGATATTGTTTCAAATAAGGGCCTCAAGTAGCAATATCAATCTTAAAAAAGGGTCTCTCACCAATTAATTAACGGCATTTGCGTCGTTTATTTTTTAAATTTCTTTATTTATTTATTTCTCGTTAGTTTTCTTTATAAAAAAAAAAGCATCAGGCATGAGGGTCTTCCTCTCGCCTGTGGACGCCGCTGCCCCACCAGCGACCCCGACGACGCCCTTCACTGCTCCACCAACGATGGGGCAGCCAGTACAAGCGGGCAAGCTCCCGCCTATGCTATTTTTTTGTATTTAAAAATTTTAGTTTTTATATTTTATTTAATTTAACTAAAAACTAATTGAAAATCATATTTTGACCAAAATGCCCTTGATCGGCAGGAATATTTAGCAATTCGAGCTACCTATGATAAGAGGCACTTATTTGAAACATGCATAATCACTTCAGACCTTTGTTTGAAACAAAAAGGGCACTTCAATCTTTATTTGAAACAAAGGCCATTTCAGGCCATTATTTAAAAAAATGAAAGCACTTCAGGCTCTTAATTGAAATTTTCCCTAAAATACTTCCTCGGAATATTATTATTTCCTTCCGATGTCAACCCACCATACATTTACGTGTAGAGAATTACAAAAAAAAAATCCTAAATTTATTATAATTATGTCAATTAGTTTTAAATATTTTTGTTGCCATGTCAATTTTAAAATTTTACATTTGTGCGAATATAGTCCATTTGACCGGCTGGCGTTAACATGTACTTCTTTATTAATATTATATATATTTTTATTTTTTCATGATTTTTTCTTTAGGCTTTTTGTCTCCAATACTTAGGGCTGGCATACCTTGGTCGGGCCAACAGCCTAGCTGCTTGCCTAGATTCAGCAAGGCTATCACGGCACCTGTCTGGACGAGGGCCGCGATGCTCTCGCCTTGCTAATTTTGGGCGAAGGGCCACGCGCCAAAAGAAAAAAAAAAGAAAATCATAAAAATTGAGAAATTTTATTATAATTTATTTAAAAAGCCCACATCGGCGCCGACAATGCCATGTCGACACCAGCCGATCAAGTAGATGAATTGGCATAATTACAATATATTTATACAGCTTATGTAGTAATTCTCCCCCCTTACACAAAGTCCTGCTCTTTCGTGTCCTACCACCTCCTTTTTAAAGTCCATACACTTCTCCGACCAAAAAAAAAAAAAACAACAATACACGCGCTTCGGCCCGCGGGAGTCGAATCCTGCCGTTACGATTAACGTTAGACTAGCCTAAGTCCCATTTGCTCGGAACAGCGCACAAAATCTTACCACTCCAGAAAGTGCCAAACGATGTCCGAATTCGCACTAATTAGCACCCCCCGGGCCCCACCCACAAAAAAAAAACCACGTAGACATCATTCATCATTATTTACTAGTAAAAGTAAAAACCTCGTCAAAGAGGCTCATATCTTCAGAATCACGAGCAAATTTTGAACACGATTCAAGAGGCAGCTAACGATGTTACATTCGACCTGCGATAACATTACATCCGGGGTCCGAGGAAAAGCGAATCCGAACGTGACCGGTCTTTATACGCCTCGCCTCGTCGGCCGCCGGGCGGCTTAAACAAAAACCGAAAAAACCCACCCAGAAATTAGAGAGAAGAAAGAACACTGGTCGAACCAAACCTGATAATAATTGCTGCCGGATACACTGACAAAATGCCAAAGGGTCCTTAGTTGCCCAAAAATCACGAACGCCTACTACGGAGCTAGTATTCTTTCAACGATAACATCCGCCGCCGCCGTGGATATCGGCACCCATCGCCGGTGATTCGGGGTTGAGAGCAGGACTTCGGATGGGAACGGGAGCCGCCGGGAAAGTGAATTCCCGGGGCTCAGAGAGAGAGAGAGAGGGTGACGGCAATGGAAGTTGCGAAGCTTTAAAGGGGCAAAAGGAAGGTGGGGGGGAAAAGAGAGGGGGATCTTCCGAAGCATATGCTTGAAGCATTACCAATCTGATTGATTGCTGACCCACCTTTTCTGTTCCAATTACCTTTCGTTTTGTGAACTTGTGATTAGGATTGATTGGCGTTACCTTTCCTTCTCTCTCTCAAAAGTGGTCGCGACCTCTTTGGCACCACATGCACTGCGGGTTCATTACCTAATTTCGGATCTATTTGAGCCGGTTACCTAGATGCGTTGTTTTCTTTGTCTTTCCTTAGTCCCACACCGGAAGAGATGACGCGCATCGGAAGACCTTCCGGCGACTACACTCGAATCGCATACCACCGATAATTCTCCGGTAAAGAGATTCGACCAGAAATTCTAGGGAGCAAGGCGGGCCAAACAATTTCATGAAAGAAAAAAAAATCGTTCTTAGTTAATATAGTGTGTGTGAAATTCAACAAATTGAGTATTGTGAAGAAAAATAAAAATAAAAAATCTAATAGATTAAAGAGTTAAATGATCAAGTGCAGGGCGTATGGGTGTTGCCCGTTGCATGTCATCGGGTTGGAGAATCATTAGCGTGTGCAGACCGGTTCCGACCAGAAAGACCAGAGTCTCCATTACGGATTCTTCTAATTAACCATATAGATTGTTTTATTATTTCTCCTAAATAAAGAAATGGCAAAGCTATTCGCATCTCTTTATGATCGGATCGAAAGGTGGAGTCCCTCTGTTTCGCCCTTGTGTTGTTTTTTTTTTTTTTTTGCTTCGGTTTCCCGTTCGATTTATCCCACCCTGAAATCGAGAACCGAGCCGGCCGCATTACTTTTGTTATCTGTCAGTAAAAAATTTCTCGTTAACGACATATTCATCGAACCACCTCTCGTTAATCGCATCGCGTTGTTACTGAACTTGGAAGTCATGCTGAGCATCCTAAGCATATTAGGTTTAGATTTAGGATTTCTTTTTAGAAATGAATATTATTCGATCAGGTCCCCACTGAAACAGGGCCGGAGCCTCCGGTTTCGAGATCTTTCGGTCCATTATTTTAAGCCCTACCTCTTCGTATTCTTCGAAGGCCCTTAGATGCTCCGGTAAAAACATAAATTTGCTATCGAGAGCATAACACGAAGAAAGGAAGATGTCAATCGAAACTTACTTGGGGGAAAGTAGTAAAACGATATTTAATTAAGTGATAAATAGATTGATGTGCGATTTGTCTTAGGACGGAGTAGAGGAATGCTATTAGTATTGTGGATGGGTAGAATTCTCATGTTCGTAACTGTTCTTTCTAGTCCTTTCCCTGTATATATCTTTGTTTTATCTTCTTCTTTTTTCGATCGGTCCTGCTTTTATTTTATGAATCTTTGGGATTTATGGACTGCCAACCTCAACTAATTTGGGATAAATGTGTTGTTGATGTTGATTCTAAGCCCTACCCCTCACCCGCACGAGGGAGTCAACTAATGCATTGATTAAGAAGAATGGGAAGAGAATCGATGGAAAGAAACCGGATGCAATCGTGAAATTCCATTGCATGAAGAGTTGATATGATAGGATTTAGAATAGATTGATTGACGATTGACAGGTTAAGCACATCATTTGGATGCGGCCTGTTCTATATTTGAATTGTAGCATCTCCTAGTCGACCGGTTCGGCCATGCCCACACCATTGTCGGTCAAGTTTTACCCAATATGCATATGGACAGTGCGATCGGCAAGCGTTCATACGAATTAAACAAAGGAAAACAAAACGAATAGGAGATGTTGAACACTGTTTGCTCAGGGATAATTATCCAACAAGTCCTAAACTTATTGTACGACAGCCGATTTAGTTCTAAAAAATTTCACCCGTAATTTGTTAACATGGATATCGGCCATTTTATTTGGTATGGCCCATGCAGAAGTGGATAATTTTTTTTTTTAATGTTTTCTTTATTTTTTTTCACTGTTAACGCCTGGTGGCGACCCCCGACCGCTAGGCAAGGGTCGTGGCCCAAGTCAAATCTAGACAATAGCCATGATTTTGATGCTCGTATGTGGTTGGCGAGCGAAGGCTTGCCTTTCGATTGGCGAAGGAAAATAGGAAAAAAAGTAAAGAAAAATAAATGTTTTGATTTTTTTTTAAAGGCAAAATTATCCACGTCCCCACCTAAAACAACTCTCATGTTAGCAATTTCCAGTTGAAATTGATCGGAAGGGTTGCATTAAAAAATCGTGAACAGATTTATGACTAAATCGATACAATTGAAATGTTTAAAATTGTATTGACCACCGTAAATTATATTTAGAATTTTTGGGACAACTCAAAAAGCAACAGTACTTGTGCACCCATTGCTTCTCGCTCTCTCTCTCTTCAATCCCAGAGAATTTAATCTGTTTGCATCCAATCACCATACGCAAAATACAGTTTAAGCTAGGATTAGGACTAATACTCGGATGTTGTGATTGCATGTAATCTCATTTTATATTCTTTGTTGAATTATATCGTCCTGACAATGGATCCACGTGGTCCAATGATTGAGGCTAATAGGGCTCATTGGCCCCACGTATTAGCTCTTGAAGACAATGACACAACTAGTTGTGAATCTCATTATTGTTATTATTATTATTATTATTATTATTATTATTGTTGTTGTTGTTGGTGCTGCTGCTGCTAGGGATGTCAAACATACCCGCGCCGGGCGGCCTGAAAATTTGTTGAATTTTCGAGCCTTTTCGGGCCGGATTTGGTACTCGAGGTGGGTCGGGCCGACCCTCCGCCCAACTTTTTTTAACACCCATTTTAAAATTTTAGTTTATTTTTATATTATTTCATTTGATATGTTTGTTAATTAATTTTGATTTCAAAAAAAAAAAGAGAAAAAGAATTTGGCTCGAATCCGGCCTGGCCCAGGCTCGGTGCTGCTCAATTCCGGGCCAGCTCGGGCCGGGCCGAGACCCGATCCGATCCCATCTGTTGACACCCCTAGTTGTTACTGCTTCCGCTAAAGTGGAGCCTAAATTGTGTGTTTTTTATTATTATTTAAATTCAAGTTAGTCCTTCAAAAAAAGAAGATGATATATAGCCGTTCAATTTTGTCGAGGTGATCGACCAAGTTTTTTTTTTTTTACGAGGTGCTAATGTGTCATCCTACAAAGCTGTTAAAACTCTTTTACACATATAAAAAATGTTTGAAATGTAAGAGATAGACCACCAACCCTGGCAAGTACCGGCGCCACTTGCTGGGGCTAGTGGCCACCGTCTAGTGGTTATGAAGGTCGCGACAAAGACATCCCCGGCAGAGGCCGACCAGGGTTGCTCGACCTCGCTTCAAGCAACCTCGATGGTGACCGAAGCCACCATCAACTTCTCTCTCTGGCTCTATCTCTCCCTTTGACTTGTCTACGCGTGTGATTGGATCGGAGGCGGCGATGGCCTTGCCGTGGTTGGCTAGAGGCCAGCAAGCACTCGGCGGCCCTCATGGATGCTTGGGCGAAGCCGTCGCCGCCGCTTCACAGTCGAGGTCTTTTTTTTTTTTCCATATAAAAAAGTCTTGTATTGCGATCCACGACCATCCCCATTTGCATTTGTACTAGAAAAGCTAACTCGAAAGTAGAAGGAAAGAATAATATATAAATGATAATTATTTTTTCTTTTTGTAGAAACATGTAAATGAGATTGAATGGGATGATGAAGAATGTCACCGCACTAACGGCGCCGTTATGTCCCCCAGTTGATGACCGTTATCAATGCGGAGGAGACAGCGTCGTGGTCTGAGAAGGACGAGCGGTTCGGGTCTGGTCAAAGTTGACTAAGGCTCTCTAATGAGGAAATGGTCAAACGCCGCAGCCACAGGCCCTTGACCAAAGGGAAAAAATAAAAATAAAAAGGAAAAATAAAATAAAAGCCCAGGCCCACATTGCAATGTTGCGGGACTCGCCCGCTACCTGCGCCACCTGACCGTTTCAAATTTGGACGTGGGTCGTGGAGGTGATGGATTTTTAATCCTGTCCGATTTTCCTGACGGTTCAAATAAATCAGTAAATTATTTATAAGGGTAGATATTAGATAACACATGCTTTAATTTTACTATATTGATAAAAATTAGTTAAATAACATGTTAATTATTAGGTTTTACACGCATTATACAAAAAATAAATAAATAAAAACTAATCAGTCCAATTTTTCCTATAACTTGAAACCGGATTGGGAATTATCCGTTCCAATTTTATGGAATTGAGAATCAGATTGAACTGGTAGGTCCGGTTATTGCAGTTGCCGGATCTCAATTCTAGCGACGGTTTGAATTAGGCGAGCGATCCACCCAAATACGTGCTTGCTATCCATAAATTACAATTGATTTCGATCCTTCTCAGGTTGCTCCAATTGGCGTGCCCAAAAAGGGAAAACAAAAATACGACAAACTTGGAAATCTCGAGTGTCTGGTCAATCGAGATAAGTGGTGGAGAATTTGCGTCACCAGACAGAATATTCAACGTTGGAAAGTATCACATGATCTGACCCGTAGATTACAAAGGAGCAACATTAAATCGTGCTAATATCACTGAAAATGCTAATCTGGTATATTTATGATAAATTTACCTCAAATTAATTTTTTGGTCACAAAAACAAACTTGTACACTAACGACAAATTCACTCCAAACTGATACAACCGTGATAAATTTACCCTCCGTTAGCTTTCGTTAAGTCCAACCGTCAAATTGCTGAGTCGGATGGCGGGTGGCAGTTCACGAGTGTACTAATTTGGGATCTTTAAACTTTGTTTATCACAGATTTATCAATTTGAGATTTTTCGTGGTATTAATCCAATTTAACGGAGGGTGGATTTGTCACAGGTGTACCGGCATGAGATTTTTCTTGGCAAAAAAAATTAGAAAGTAACAGTTTAGGACTTTTAGTGATAAAAAAAATCATTTGAGATAAAATTGTCATACGCGTATCAGTTTGGAAAAATAGTTTGGGGGCAAATTTGTCATATATGTATCAATTTGAGAAATTTTAATGCTATTAATACTATTAAATCAAGAGTCGAGATGAAATTGCGTGGCGATGGTCGGATCAATACGAAAATTGTCCACTATTTTAATTCACGTACTGTTAATGAACATCCGTTTTGGCGTCAATTTAGTTGATAATTGGGTGTGGAGGGAAAAGTCTCGGAAGGACCGGATTGGTGGGTGGCCCCGAATTGCTAGAGTGCGCAAAGGGGCGACTTGCGCACACCGCGAGTTAATGTAGGAGAAGGAAAGAAAGAGGGGGCAAAAAAGGGGAATCGTCCTTCAAAAGGGAAAATCGATTATAATTAGGAAGAGGCCAAAAAAAAAAAAAAGATTTTTATTTTATTTTACAAATAGTGAAAGTAAATAATGATACGAACGCGCAAGCGCACGGAGTGCGCATTTTAGCCAACCCACCATTGTCGGAGCAGCTTCGCTTGCGCCTTGCGGGTGGTGAACCGATCAAGGTTGTTCCCCTATTTTGGTCCCCTCTCTCTCTCTCTCTCTCTCTCTCGTTCTCTTCTCTCTCACTCTCTCTAAATCTGCATGGACCTCCATTTCTGACACTTGGAGACCTACGCTCTCCCTCCCTCTCTCCCCCTCTCTCTCTCTCTCTCTAGAATCTCTTCGTCTCTGATCCGGTCTCTCTCTCTCTCGCTCTCTCTTCTGCGCTTCGATTTTGTCTGTGGTGGTTCTTCCATCGATTTGCCGAGGCTTTGTCTTAAGGTGCGTGGCCGGATTCTTGGGCGCAGGTACCTGGAATTGGGATGGCAGCTCCACCAGCGAGGGCACGAGCCGATTACGATTACCTCATTAAGCTTCTGTTGATTGGCGATAGCGGTAATTCTCTCTCTCTCTCTCTCTCTCTCTCTCTCTAGGGCAAAAAAAAAAAAAAATGAAGCATATGAGTCGTAGATCTCCGTCTGCGCTACCTGATATTGATCTTAGATTTGGAAATGTTTGCACGGCTTAGCTCGGTCCGTCGGTTTTTTTTTTTTTTTTTTCCGTTTCTTTTGGTGAGATGATTTAGAAAGAGGTCGTGCAACTCTGCGCTTTGGTATGGATCTGTTGATATTGGGGATTCAACATAATGAAATGCCGACATTAATGAAATTGCTGATGAAGTCTTGTTTTCTGAACGACATTAGATAAATTTGACCCTAGTTTACACGCGGATAATCGTCATTAATTGTGCTTCTAGCTGTACAGTAGAGGAGTCCAGGCATTTGTCTTCTACCATTGTGCTTGTATTACTAGTTGTGTTGTTGGATTCCATACATTGCCACTCCCAGAAAATTATGGTCGTGACTCAGTGAGAAGGCGGTATTATCGCTATATGCCATTTAAGAGGGACTTCCATCACCTCATGCAGTGGGAGCTGGCCTTCATGGTGTTCGGGAGATGGGAATGGGGTTTAGGGGTTGGGAGAGAATTTCGGCAGTTGGGCTGAACTTCCTATGAAATTTACAGCTGGTATGTTGAATATGGCGTGCTGTCATTGCAATAGTGAGTTGTCAATTCGAATGAGTCTTGATTCTATCAAGATTGACCTCGATTTTGATAGTTGGATCTCCAATGCTGTTTGACTATGAATTTGGAGCTTGCTGTTGCTAGCTTTATCCTTAGTGCTTCTATGGCTCTGTGGTCACAAATTATGCTTGTACAACCTCATCCTTGAGATCTGTTATCATCTTGCTAACGTGGGATCCTGATTATAATTTTTT
This sequence comes from Rhodomyrtus psidioides, assembly GCA_021437785.1. NCBI lineage: Eukaryota > Viridiplantae > Streptophyta > Magnoliopsida > Myrtales > Myrtaceae > Rhodomyrtus > Rhodomyrtus psidioides. Next base: position 15,251,960 of record JAILYB010000005.1, on the reverse strand, counting down.
TGCTCCAAACGCATGACATCCTCACATAGTGCTATTTACCTTGGCCAGGTGTGGGAAAGAGTTGTCTCCTTTTGCGATTCTCAGATGGTTCATTCACAACGAGTTTTATCACCACAATTGGGTGTGTATTCTTTGAATTGAGTTTCTTTTTCCCATAAGTTTTTCCACTGATCTTCGCATGCCATTTGTACCTAATGCAGCATAGATTTTAAGATAAGAACTATAGAGCTTGATGGAAAAAGAATCAAGCTTCAAATATGGGATACTGCTGGTCAGGAGCGGTTTCGTACAATCACCACTGGTAAGGTTTTGCAAACTCCACCACAGAAGATTAAGATAGCTCTAAAAGCTGGCCAAAGCCAAAACACTATTTGTGTGGATTACCGGAATCTGGCAATTATACAGTTGGTGACGCCAACTGCCAGACAAAAAATTGGTCGGCTTAACTTCCAGATGTATTATGCCAAGAAAAAATAGACACATCAATGCAAAGTTGGCCTTATTGTACTGTGGATTTTGTTAGAAAGAAAGTCCCATTGAATTGTGGACATTTTAAACCTAATTTCGTGGAAAGTTAGTACATCTCTGGGAGATATCCTGTTTTGGTTAAAATACAGAAGGCACAATTCCAGCTTAAGTGCAGTTAAAATATGATCAAAGAGACCTTACCCAAAAAAAAAATATGATCAAAGAGAAATAGACCTTGTTGACTGCCAGTTTGTCTGTAATTTGATTGAGCGGCGGATTGCCCTCAGGTTGATATATTGCTTTGTTTGAGCTTTTGTGGCTCTTTGAGTATAGGGGCCCGGGTTTTCTGGCTGAGCTCTTGCTGTTCTGTACAACAACCAAGACATGGTTCATGGATGTAGTGGTTAAGAATTTCAGTTTCACCGATAGTTGCCTTTTTATTGGCCTTTGATATGTAATTAGAGTTGCTTGCTGAGGAGTAAATGTGTCCTGGTCTCTATATTGGATGTCGGCAATTAGGGCATTTGGCACATGGCACTACAGTCCTGTGGTTGCTCCTTGCTGAATGTGTCCTAATCAGGTAGCGATGAGCTTCAATTTTTTATAGTTTGATTTGATACAAGCTGCATCAGGGGCATTAAGTTGTGGGCATGGTGGTGCTAGAACCTTGTGTGTACTAATTTTGCAGTCATTTGATTTATTAATAATATTGAGCCTCGCTTTGGATTGCTGCTCCAATTTTAAGTTTCTTGTTTCTCTCATACTTGACAAATCATATTTAAAATTTGCACTCATATATGCTACATTTGTTTCCACTTCCTTCCAGCTTACTATCGAGGAGCCATGGGTATTTTGCTGGTTTACGATGTGACTGACGAATCATCTTTCAACAGTAACTTTCTTTCCCTTCTTTGTTGTAACAAACTTTGCATGTAGGTGTTAAGTCTGTTTGCGTCTGTCTTTCTGTGTTTACTGCTTTGATCCGATGTGTATTAAGTTGGTGCATGTTGCTTTTAAATGTTCTGTGGCGTTTGAATTCTTTCGGGATTTGCATCTCATAATAGACATGGCATTATATCATGTTTCAGACATAAGGAACTGGATTCGCAATATTGAACAGCATGCGTCTGACAATGTTAATAAGATACTGGTTGGGAACAAAGCTGACATGGACGAAAGCAAAAGGGTATGTTGCATCTTACGCTTATTATCTCTCAAAATCTCTTCGGTTATATTATGCATCTTAGCACAGAGATAAAGAGTGCTTTTGCCTCAAGGTCACTAGAAAACACAATTGCCATCACTCTGGCCATGTTTTTCTGATGAATCTATTATCCATGCTTGGCTAATAATAAGCTTTCTGATTTCTTCAGACAAAAGGGGAAAAAAAAATAGGGAAAGAAGGACATAAATTTTTTAAATCCGCCCACTTGCTCATTGTGCTCGTGATATTTCTGTTCATGTTTAGGCTGTGCCTACCGCCAAGGGTCAAGCACTTGCTGATGAGTATGGAATTAAGTTCTTCGAAACTGTAAGTAGAAGCTTGCGGATGGCTGTATCTAATTGGAAGCCCTAGTTGTTGTACACTGAAACGTATTTCCTCTGCAGAGTGCTAAAACAAATCTTAATGTCGAACAAGTGTTCTTTTCGATAGCAAGGGATATAAAGCAGAGGCTCTCGGACACAGATTCTAAGGCTGAGGTATCTTCATTCTCTACTCTACTCAGGAAACTTCTTCCGAACTAAATGTGGCGTCGTTTTCTAATTTCCTTCCTTTGTTTCCGTAATTACAGCATCCTTCAACAATTAAGATTAACCAACCGGACCAAGCATCTGGAGCTGGTCAGGCCGCACCGAGATCCACTTGTTGTGGCTCGTAAGATGCAAAAAGTGGGAGCTTGTGATGGCTTTGACGCTGGCATGAAAAAAAAGGAGAAATGGGCAAGGGGAAAGACTAATTGTGATGACAAGATCACGGTGTTTGTAATTTCCTAATTGTGATTCTTTCCAGATGGACTTATAGTGTGTGGAAAGTAGGTTCTCGAATTCTAAACATTTATACTTCGTGGTGGCAGACGAATGTGTTTATTCTATATAGCTGACGGTTCCCTCTTCTCTTGCTCCCGCTGCTTTGGTCCTGTTGTGGAATGAAAAAAGGGCTTTTTGTGCGCGACGAGAATGAAATGGGGGAGTGATGCTGATACAAAATACGAGAGTTTCTCAGGGTTTTGTCATCACCCTTCCGTGTTGAACAAAGGCTGATGTATAATTCGACAGATGAAATCTGATTGGAGTTAATTTCTGTCGCTTCGGAGGGCACTGAAGTGTCTAACAACGAGGCAATGGCTCGCTATTGCCCCAATAAAGCCAGTGGAAGTGGCTTTTTAGAGAGGAGTCTCTGTCGCACGCTGTCATCGGTGGTGACTTCGAAATGGGGAAGATGTTCTTAGGAGACGAAGCTGTGAGCCGGATTAGAGGAGAGAGAGTTTCTTCTAAATTCCAACTAGACAAAATGTGAGCACCAATCAAACGGGTGTCGAATTTAGCCGAAACCGAAAATTTTGGGTCTTTTCAGATTGGGTCTTATTTGGTGCAGATAATAAGTAAAGAAAATGTGCTACCATAATGGTCCGGGCGAACCGAAATGAATTAAACACAAATGGAGAAACCTACGCACTGAATTGGGGGAGATTTTGCGGGCTTATGGATTTTAGAAAGCTAAGAAAATCGTACACAGAGGGAGGGCGAGAGGGAGCAGGTGTTTGTGCTTGTTCGATTCTTGGAAGCTTCGACTTGTCAGGCATGGCCTCTGCGTCTGTGGATGCGAAAATTGAACCTTGACTTCCAATGTTCGTCGGCGCTTCCTCTAGATCTATGCAAACAGCTCACAATTGACCTCTGCTGGAGCCATCGTCCGTGTTCATTCAACTCTTCAAGCAATCAAGATCTCAATCGTGGACGATTTGCCTGTTGTTGCAACTTGCAACTATCCTTCTAGTAGAGGCAACTTGCAACTATCCTTCTAGTAGCACATCCTGTTGTTGCTACTTTGCACTATCAAATGTGATCACATTGCAAAAGAATTGCTGGAGTTTTCAGATGAGAATCTTTCTCATAGACAAATACAACAATATATAGGTATTTTGAATTACCTAAGAGACTCACATGCCCAAAATCTCAAAGTTCATGTATACCCTACAGAAGATGCTTAAGAAGGATCCTCCTCTTTAGGGAAAATCACTGCGTCCATGGTTGTCTCGTGCTGTCTCCTCCATGGCCATTCGAATCTTAATGAGATCGACAATTGTGGAACCTGATCGACTCCAAATCTAGAGTCCTTGTCACTGGTTACTATTGTCTCGTTGATAATGTGAGCTCGCGTTGCGATCTTGAGATGATCCACAGCGGTGTGTTCAGAGCACTGTGTTGTTCTGAGACATGTGAAGAACAAGAACAAGAGAACAAGGGATGTGAAGAAGAAAGGGGAGGGGAAAAACATGCACACGGTCACAAAACCAATAACTCGACCCGAACTGTCAATTCCGTTCAGTTTCTTCCCGGTTCAGGTCTCGGGTTTGTCACTAAAACATATATCTTGCTCATATTTGGGTCGGTTTGGGTATCAGCGGAAGCCCGAACCAAACCGACCGTTGATTCAACAATTCCACAAGAGGAGTTCAAGCAAAGAATGAGGTAGAAAATAAATTGCAGTTAGTAAATCGTAGACCTAATCAGAACCCTCTCTAGCTGCTTTCAACTTAAGCCTGTACCATACCAAGTACCAACCCTAGCAGTTCCTAGATTCCGCGCTGATTGATCAACCATTATCATGTACCATCCCAAAAGATGCTGTATGGACCTTCAAATGTTGGACACTCAAACTTATACAATAGATCGCTGCTAGTGCCATAAGCCCCGGCCGACGACTGTCACTCAAATAGGGCAGTCCCATCAAGAAGTGAATGTGGCACAACTTGCCAGTTGCCACACAAGCTGAGATGTCATCATTAATTAGCAGAAATGAAAGGTTACACCATAAAGACTTGTCCAAAGGTTTTCATTGTTAGAGCAATTTACGTACCTTCACTTGCAAGTAGCTTGGTATCGTTTCACAACCAAAAAGAAGTCCACTAGGAGGTTATCATGTGATTCAGCTAAATCAGGGACGCACCGCCTCTTTTTCTATTGTAGCTACTTGTCCACAGAAGAAGCTAATGTTTGTAGAATCTACAAATTGAAAAGAAAAGGGGAGACTAATGGAGGCAAAAAACCAAAAGGCACAGAACACTGAAGATTGACATGCTTTATGCAGAAGGGGCGCATCCAGATTGCACTATATTACAAGTTGACTTCCTCAAGACTCACATAGGAGAGTCCTTTCACAGTTCCAACTTCTCCTTCCCATAAATTCGTTGAAGCTCACGAGTTGCTGCTTGGTAAGATTCTGGAAAACAGGAAACTGAACTCATCAGACTAGCAAAGAAGGTACAATTTGCGGAAACAACAAAAATTCTTAAACATGACATAAAAACTTGTGGTGTCTTAATGAGAAGTTTCCATGGTAACTGTATTTCCAAAAAAGTTAAAGGAAAAGCAAACTTGTAGTTATTGAATAGAGTGCCTCCATCCTAAGATTGTCAAGAAAGATTGGGAGAATATTATACAAGCGAGGAGAGATACTCATCCTGGTAAAAGGTTAAATGTTAATCTATAAATTCACCAGCTTATCCACAGTAACTATTCCAGAATTCCTACAACATATCTCAATGACCTGAGCGGAAGCAATGGTTTTCTTGACTTTACACCTGACCAGTCACACAGGTGTTATCATTCTGCTAGGCAAAATACAAACTGTTACCAGTCATTCACATTACTATAAAATAGGAGACGTAAGGAAAAGGAGTTGTCCCATAATCTGACATGAAAATAACATGCAAATCTTCATGTATATGGTCAAAGGACCTTTTGCGGTCATTAAAACAGATCGATTCCCTAAACATCTGTCAGGAGGTGATTTTTTTTAATTATTTCTAGACCTAAATGCTCTCCACGAGTAAAACTCTTGACTTCTTGAATAATTAATGATTAGAAATATCCAGCAGGTGTACAATCACCTTTTAGTCCAAGTTCGAGATGCATGGACTTATTTGCACATCCACATTATCAATGTGTGCACAGATTTTTGGATTCATGTTTACATGTGTGTGTGAAGGTGGGTGGAGAGAGAGAGAGAGAGGATCTTTTTCCAATAAACTGCATATAATACTGAGAAAGATATCTATTTTACCTTTCCAAATGCGAAAAGATTTCTGATTAATTGGTGCACCAAACACAGTCTGAATTGTATCAAACAGCATGCTCTCAGGAGTGCTCCGTAGTTCTTGAACTATTTGATAGATAGTCTTTCCATTCTCAAAGTATATATGATTGTTCGGATGCTTTGTCTTGCAACCGGCATGTCTCTCAATTTCATACGCATTAAGCACCTTACAGCAATTGACAAAGTATAAGCTCTCTATAGAGTATGACTCCCTGATGTCCTTAATCCTTATGCAGCAATAAATGTCTTACCTTCGAATAATTGCATGATTGACAGCCACAAAGATAGCCAGAACCCTTTATGATTCCCCGAAGCTCCTTATTGGAGTACTATGACTATAAGTCACTCGGAAGCAATAAAAGGAAAGGAATGAAGGAAAGCAATCTAAGGCAGGTTACCTCACGTGACACAGAAACGTATTTTACCGGAACACCGTCAAGCATGCCAGTAGATATCAGGCTTCTGACATTCGAAGGGAAGCTATTGGGGGCTTCTTTTCTAAATGGTTTTGACTCTGGCTTTTTCTTGGAAACCAAATCACTTCTAGACTTGACCACCCTTGTGACATTAACATTTGAAGCAGCCACCTGCTTCCTACCATCTGCTTTTGATATTTGAAGTAAAGACCGACTATCTGACTCGTCTAAGCCACCAACTGATCTTCCTACAGGAATGTTTTCCCGTTGATCGTTAAAACCATCAAATGAGATAACGCTACTTTCCTCCTTATATGCATCAGTTATGGAGACAACAGTAAGATCTCCCTTGTGGTATGTAGAGTCCTTTGATCTGATTTGAGCACATTCCTCATATGTGTGCCTCATTAAATTGACATTCTCGATGTCCTTATTGTAGGCCTGTCCCATTGGTATAATGGCCATCTCGTTTTGCCTGTCATAAGCCAAAGCACTATCCATATCAATATGATTTTTCCTGTCGAAGCTATTCATCTTCAGGCTGCGGATTCCAGTTTCAGAATCCTTAACCTGATTGACCTTAACTTTTCTAATTCCGATGTAGCTGAGACACATCTCTGGGTCCTCGGTGGATTGAGATATGGACAAACCTACAGATATGTCATGCTCGAACTGCTCCTCCGAATCCTTTTCACTCAAATTTGCACCACCTGCTTCTACAAGAGAAATACTCCTTTCAGCAAAGTCAACAGGCCTTATAGTCTCGGATCCAAACAGCCTGTCAACAAATTGGTCGGGTGTCGGCTGAAAACTGGCTAGACTCTCCCATGCAGGAATGTTAGAATGTGAAATTTTGGAAATTGACTGGGCACTTGGAGATTGTACTGCATGCTTCTTGCTAGAGAAAAACTCCGCCTCACCAGAATCCGTTAACCATCGATGAGTCCGTTTTGTATCAATTTTGGAGGGATTATCAAACGTCAGATCTCTATCAGCACCTTTGGCCACCCAAAAACTCTTATCCTGAAATGAACAGCCAAGCAACACAATCACCAATGAGGGTTTAATATTTAAGTTTTAATACACCTTCACATTCCCTTGCAAGTATGGGTAGTGAGAGGTAAGAGAAAGAACGGCAACCTTCAGTTTCCATGACTGAGTGCACACATAGGCACACGACACGAATCCAAAAGCTAAAGTTAGCACAATTTCTAATATGTTATACCAACCGACTCCTATAGCCTCTAACAGCAAAAAAAATCATGAGCTAGCTCCCTCTTTAATTTAAATGGCACTAAAACGAAAGTATAGAGACACAGAAGAGCCCCATCCTCCCTCTGGAAGGAGCTAAGCAACACTCTCTCACCCCCAAACACACAGACACACAAAAAAATAAAAAAATAAAACAGAGCCTTCCGCAGAGACACTCGTGCATTGGTTATCACTCATCATGTCTACATTCCACTCACCATGGCTTGAAAAAACACGAAAGATTGCTTATGCTTTGTTTCTTTCTAATATCCATATCCCAATAGTTACCAGTATTGCTAAGTGTAAGAAGCTCCCACGTTTCTAGCTAAATGGCCATAGTTCAAGTTGTACACCATCCTTGAGAGCTTCCTTGATCTTAAAGAAACATTAGCACCTAAATATTATTTTACCGGTTAATATTCAATGCTAAACAGCATAGAACCTATCCCCCAATGCTAATATGGACCTAAATCCACAACTAGACAAGAGCCCCAGAAAGAAATGAGAACCTAGCAGATATTACCATTTTGGTTCTCCAAGTCTAATGAGGAAACAGCATCATGCGATACCACTCCAGCTTTCGTACCCACAGCTGCGCAACCTTCCTTCCTTCCTTCTATCTACGAGTATGTGTGTGGACCAGCGACGCCCGAATACGCATCACAACCTCTGCTACAGACCAAAAAGAAGCCCGTTCAGCGCACAATAAAGACAAACAACAACCTACAAACATTGACCCACAGACAAGCAATAAACCCACTTCTGCGACACGTGAAACCGATCCTAAACTCGGCCAAAACAGCGGAAAAAAAAAAACAGACGCAAGCACCTCATTCGCGGCCAATAACACTTCAAGAAGACCCAATACATTCTCAAAGTCATTCCACAAGTTTTCCGGAAAATCAAAGGCAAAGCCAACTATGCCCTAAGCCCACAGACACGTGGGGCCACAGAAAACAAAAATCGACGAGAGTCATAGCTCACCGGCGATGGCCGACGAAATGAAACGACCGAACACGCGATCGCCGGTCGCAGAATCGACTCGCTCATCGCCGGTGACGGTATAGCCAGCCCCTGTTCAGAGGAGAAAATGGCGCTGCGTCTGAGAGAGACAGAGCGAGTGGCAGTTGATGTTGGAGTGGGTGAGTCGCGCAAGATTACAGCTCAGGAGGAGGAACATCGTAAGTAGGGTGCGCCCGCATGGCCACGGTGGCAGGCGACGCCCATCTCCACTGTACACGTGTCGTGTCAAGCTGTGGAAATGAAATCACGCCGTCCGCTTCAAATACCATATATCTACGTTTCCATTTTTGGTTTTACAGTGTGCTTTTTCTCACACCTTTCCCTTCCGCCGACGACACCTTCAAAAGTTTCATAAAATATTGGGTTAATACCATCAAAAACCTCAAAGTAAAACACTTGTGACAATGTTACTCCAAATTATTTTTTTTACCATGAAAAACCACAAATTGATACATCTGTGACAAATTTATAGAATGTACCAATTTATCCTCGGTTAGTTTTCGTTAAAATTTACCTTCAAATTGCTAAGTTGGGTGACACGTGGCTATTGTTGGGTATACACATTATCCTATGTTTGCCATATGTGTATTAATTTGAAATTTTTCGTGGTATTAATTTAATTTAACGAAAATTAACAAATGGTAAATTTGTCATATGTATATCAGTTTGTAATTTTTTTATGGTAACAAAAAGTAATTCGTGATAAATTTGTCACAGTTATACTAGTTTAGGGTTTTTAGTGATTAAGAAAAAATATTTTGTGGTAAATTTATCACAAGTGTCTCGATTTAGAATTTTTCGCGGTATTAACCCTAAAATATATTTGAATATCATTTTACTTTTGCCAAATTACTGTAATAATTTCCATGGCTTAAGAACGTTAACATCGATGGTGATGTTTTCTTTTGGAAGTGAAGAGATTCAACGCCGAATAAAAATTAGATTTTTGTATCGTACTATATTATCGTAATATCTAGAAATATTGTCTAAAAAAATCTTAAACAAATTGCACTTTTGCCAATTCACTTCTTAATCGCAAATAACTTTGGGATCGAGTCCATTTGATATAGTTTTCGCGACACGATTCACATCCCCTAACATCGTAATCTAAGTCAGGTACTACGTTATGCTGATACTGAATTTGCAATATCTTACAATGATGATGCGATGTGTCTCGTGCTTCCTTCGGCCTTCCCGGGAATCGGCACATAGTATCGCCGGGCTTCGCAATGCCTCGGATTCCGCCTTTTGCCGAGATTAATTCTCCGGCTAAGTGTTCAAGACATGCTTCAAACAAGTGGTTGCTGTTGAGTTTGTGTGGAAGCAGTCATTTGACGACTCAAAAAGAGAGTTTTAGAATTGGATAGTAACTGGTTATTCAGACGCGATGTAGTTATTTCAAAAAGAGAGATTGTGATGAGGTTATTCAGACGCGATGTAGTTGTTTCTGACAATTCTTTATCTGATCCTAGCGAATGAGGTACTCGCCGACGGACAGAGGCCCGAGTCTTTGGACACCTTGGTCGGTTCGGTTGCCGGTCGGGACTGGGGACATCAGCAGCAGAAACAACAGGCCAGATGCTTATACTTAAAAGAGGTCAAGAGAAAAGAAAGCAAAGAACTGAAACGTTGTCCTTGTCCAGTTGATAGTGCGAGTAAATGCAGAAACTTGTATGCAGTTGAACCCTTGTAATAAGGTTGGTTGGTCTGAATGAAGATGCAAGACAATGTCTTTGGAAGTTAAGTTGCAAGTGGTTGAAAGTTCTTTCCCTGCTTAAAAGTGCTGCTATGGAAATTCACTGAGGCAAATTCCAAATTCCATCGTTTTCTTCACATTCACATGTGCTGTCAAAGTATGTGCAGCCGTTTTACTTTGCCAGCAGTGAACGATCGCGGTCCTAATCTAGAGAGCGAACAGCATCGAAGAAAGAATCGACAAGCAAGAGCTAGCTCTCAGGATGTGGTTGCCGGAGTACCAACCGGCACTCTCAAAGCACATTAACTCACTAACCTGGAGCGCTCTAATGAATGTGCAACAACATTCTTCCCTTTGTTTTCCTTTGAAGGACTACTTTTGACACTGGATGCTCCCTTTGTGCTCAGTGAGCTTGTCGCCTCTCTTGCATAAGTATACCGTAGTTCAACTGGGTTACTTCAGCACGAGTTAATTGGACCGACAAAAACAGAATCATTCCGAGAGAGGAAAACAGCGAACAATCAAGCACAAATCTGATTTTATCTCTATAATCTCAGTTTAAAAACGATCCTGCCTCTATCCCCGAACTTACAGTATCATAACCGGGAACAAACAATTTGGAACTATGGGGACTCGGCCTCACGAGTGAAGAGATTTATGGTGGAGGGCCTCCAGACAGGTGAAGACACAGTCTATCTCTCAGAGACGCACCTTTCATGTCGCCTACGCCACAAGTTTGCTGGGGACCTCCCGACTCATGAGGGCGAGATACTGTTGTCTTGTCCTGGACTTCATCTTCCATGTCAATGACGATGTTGTGAAGAAGGCAACAAACCAGAATAATCCTCGGCAACCTCTGTCTGTCGGGTCTCCACATGACTCCACGGATGATCCGCCACGAGTCCTTCAACCTTGTGAGTGCCCTCTCTGCTACCCCAGCAGCTGCCTTGAGCCTGCTGTTGAACTCAGATCTCGGTCCGGAAAATTCTTTCCCTTCATATGGCGTGATGAGATAAGGAAGCAACTGATAGCCTGAATCCCCGACAACATATTCCCTAACCTTTGATCCATCCAAAAGCTCTAATGTGTTCCCATTCAATCTCTCTCCCTGGTTGCACAGTTGATAGAAGCCTGAATTCTGAAAGACCGACCATCTGTTCATTTTCCCCCCTGGCCATCCAGTGACTATGTCTTGAAATCTCATTTCCGGGTCCACTATTGCTTGCAAGACCATACTGTAACGCTTTTCGTGATCAAGCCACAAGGTACTATTGGGGTCCGATGTGGACAAGTTCATCCAGATGTGAGTAAAAGCAATGGCACCGCAGCAATTAGGCAAGCCACACATCTTCTCAAACTTGGATTTTGTGTTTGACATTTCCATTGTAGTGGAGGGCCAAAGTAGATGATGACTTGCCCTCTCTTCCATGGCTTCAATAAAACGCCAAGTAGCTTGGGACACAGTTGAGTGGCTCAGGCCTAATGAATCTCCTACGGCTATGAGCGAGTCTCCTGAGCTCAGCCTTCTCAAAGCTACAGCTACTTGGTCATGTAAAGATAAAGGGCTGCCATTTCTGAACACCAAGTTCGCTGGCTTGGCCATAATATCTTCCCTTACAAGTGAACACACGTAATCGAAGGTTCTCTTGGAAATTCCAAAGATGGATTGGAACTCACCCAGTCCATTATTTGAAGGAAAATGACCTGCAAAGAATTGGGTGAAAAAGGATGAGTTGAAACTGTCAAAAGCGCATCAGGCTTTTATTCTGCTAATAGCAGTTTCACTGCAGCAGCAAACATCATCGAAATATAAGGATAAAGGGATTAAAGATCATGAAGCGAGAGGAACGTTTCTTTACATAAACAATGTGGAAAAGATCATCTGAAAAAAAGGAAATAGGACGTCCTTATTTCCTGCCAGGAAGATGAGACCAAATCCAGACATATGTGCACCAAATTTAGAGATCAATCAGTATACTTTTGTTTGCTACAAGACATGCTGACAGAAACTACGAAATACTTTCATTGACTATCAATCTCATCGAACTCAAGAGGGTGGTTTTGACACGTATCACCCCAGAGGATCTAATCGATTTGATCTGACAAGTAACAGTATGAACATTTCCGATGGAACCTGATTTATAAATTACCACCTCAGACAGAGTTACATGTCTCATTAGAACAATGACAATCCTTGTTTTATCATCCCCGAATGATTAAGTTGTGGATAGAGTAGGCGCTATTCCATGACATGGAGATTTTGACGAATTTTTAATTGTCGGAACTTCGATTTTTTGTCCATGCTAGTATTTAACTTCCAGAGATACATGTTAACGTGCTTGACTGAATTAATCATCACGTCTTTTTGAATGCTTTATCCCAATATAAGACATGAGCTTCTGCAAACTTCTTTTAAGAACAATTGGTATCATTTCCTTTTTCATCATCGGAGTTCATATACAACCTTAGGTTATATTTAACCTTTCCCCAATCAATTTTCAAAGAATACAAAATGTTTGGGAATCTTCAAGCTTCTGTGTTCTCCTTTTTCTGCTGAGAAACCTTTAGGCGTATTATACAACGGAAAATAGCACAACTGTAAGCCTAGCTTTTGTAGGAATAAGGTGATTCAAATAAGTAAAGAACAACATCCTGCTGAGTTATTTCCTAATCACTAACCATGTTAAAAGCGAACGGGGAGCAATCTCAGGAAATATCAAGTGTATAGACCAACACTCTAGCTAAGACAACATATTCAATTGACGAGCTAATAATTGACTACTGAACCAAGCCCAATGGAAGGATGCAGAATCGTAATTTAGGAAAAGTTATAGTAGCACCTTGGCGAGCCAAAAGTTCCAAAAAATATCTATATCATATGCAAGGATGGCTACATAGGCAACACTGTTCTCAATATATAGAAATCAGAGAGTGAAGCCGAAGCAAAGCATTGAAAACAAAATCCACAATTCATTCTGACAGATTCAAACAAGTATATCTCCAGGATGTCTCGATGCATACTTGAACCAAACTTGAAGAATTTGGCCAGCTCTTTTTCTAGGTCAATGGCAAAAATAGCTCCCACAAGTCTCGGTTATCAAAGACAAACATATGGATGACATTTCTGCTTGAACTGGCCAGTGACCAGTTATATTCAATTTTGAAAACTCACATGGGCAGAAAAAAAGATGGTTTTAAGTGCAATAATCATGATGACGAAGGGCCCTGCATTCTAATTTACTTGATATATTTGTGCATGAAGAATGGGGGTCTAAAAGCAGATATCCAACAAAGAGTAAGAAGCAGCATGTCCCAGAGAGTTCAACAGTCATTAATTGGCGAGAACCATAAGAGAGTGTGCACTGTTTCTTCTGTTTTTTAACATAAAATCACAGGCTTTTTTTTTATTCATTTGACAGTGAACAAAACTATTAACCAAAACAGAAAATTTTGTACTGGCTTATCTCTATCGGACTTATCATTAAAGATCCTTGTGGAGCACTTGATCAACTCTGTGAAGTGCACAGAGTTACTTTGTTTATGACGGGAAAAGAAAAAGGAGTTCTAAGCAAGAGATATGAGGTAACAGCTGAGATTTTCTTCTTGGGCGGCTATTTGACTTGCAGTTGACACAAGAACACGACAAATCCAATGATTTTACAAATGAAATGCAGAATTTCTGTCTGCATCATACTTTTATTCATTTCAACTCACACTTTCCCAGGGTTCACCTGAGAAGGATACTGAGATAGTAATAGGACTTCATTGTGCTTAAGTGAGCCACTACTGGATTTATGAACTCAGTCTCACATTTCAGCAGACACCCTCTATGTTCCCTCTCATTTGCGGAGTGTCATCTCTATGGATGTATGTGTGTATATGACTTATATCAACATCTTTTCAGATTTCTCTTTCAAAGGTAATTCAGGCTTAATCAATGGCATTGCGGAAAAGGACGCCTCAGATTGCAATCCAATTCAATGCAGAGCCTCATCAGTGGTCTTTCCTTGCATTTGAAAGATCAGGCATCTAACTTTCAGTCACACAGAATGTTCAAAGAGACAGGGACAGAATATTTAGGCAGACATGTCTGCTGAAGAGAAAGGTTTTTTGTTTTCCCTTTTTTTTTTCAAGATCAAGAAATGTACCATTGACCGAGTCGAATACAAGGACGGTCAATTCGTTAATTTGATTTCCCATGAAAAGGAGCATGTCAATCCCCATTGCAAAATCCCAGTGAGAGCAGAACGAAGATATCATTATCTACAGCTTAACGTAACGAAGAAAACGAAAACGAAAACGGCAAAAGGTATCATCCTAGCAACAATAATGAATGAAATCAGAACAGAATGAAATACCCAAAAGATAGATGTGATAGAGCAATAACAGCAAATAGAGAATACCATTGCCTCTTTTGCAGAACTCATCAAACCAATCTCCAGACAGAGAAGACCCAGAAGCTGCTTCACTCTCCTTCTTCTTCTTCTTCATATTCTCTCTCTTCCTCTTTTTCCTCAGGTTTCTCCCAGGACCCATCGTCTGACAAGCACCCAATTCCAACCCAAAACTCAAAATCCAACAACTTCTCCACGAAATCATAATCATTGACGAAACAAGACCGACTGTGTCAAAGCACAGCAAATACCCATCATTCACGAAAACGAGCGGGACTCAGATTCTATTACCTTCAATGCACAGACTTCATGAGACGACGAGGGCGCCAACAGCGAGGCACATCATGCAAGAAAGAACCTCTTTATGGTAATCAATGAGGTGCGAGTGCTTCGTGCTCTGTGTTTGAAGCATGCAAGAATAGAGGGAGGGAGGTAGCAAGAAAACAAAAAAAAAAACAGAAAGGGAAAATACAAATGAGATAGAGAGAGAGAGAGAGAAGAGAGAGCTTTCTTGTATATCGGGGAAACTCTGAGCAATCTAAGCAAAAACGCGCACAGGTTGGTTCGCATTTGTTTAAGAATTAAGACAATGTGGCAAGAGTTCTTCCTAAATTTTTCAAAAAAAAGAAAAAAAAAACAATCTTGAACAGCGACTTTAAAAAAAGAACACCTTTTCGTTACTATAAACTTTTCTCTACTGCAAGAAAAAAAAAAGAAGGTAAAAAAAATGAAATAGGACAAAATTGAGAGTAGAGAATTCCAAGCTTCCTTGAGTTGATTAATTGAAAATTTTACCAAAAGCATACTTCCTTACGTATCTCGATTTTTCTTTTTCATTTTTTTTGCGAATGATCGTATTAGCGAGTGTATTAGGGCACCCGTTAAGCACAGCTAACGAAAAATTATTAAACTTAAATAAAATTGGGTTGTGCATATCACGAGAGCAATCGATGAATTGAAAATTGCAATATTTTCTCAGTTGATTTGTTTGTCAAGCGCTCCTATGCACTACGCACGTAAAATCATTTTGCAAATACCATTCACACACCCTTCAAAAGAACCCTTGACTGAAAAAGACCGAATTACCCCGTCTTTAGGGTTTGGGAGGTTAGGTGTCAAGTAGATTTTGAGTGTTTTGGATTGTGGTGAGAGTTTAAGATTTGAGAATTGACAATTCTGATAAGAAAATGGCGTTTTCTGAAATAAGCGGGATTTTACCTTTGAGTAGAGGAGAAGATCCTAAGGTCCTTTGATCCCGAAATGGCAAAAGAAGCTATACCTAGAAAGAAATACATTGGGATTATGGAGTATATTTGGTTAGGTCTTTTTAATTTTTTTTTTCGGGGTTCTTGATTATATCTTTACCGTAATCGAAAATCATCGTCCTTTCTTGTTTTCATAACTTGGAAACCGAATCGCAAGATGCCCGCAGAAAAAAAAAAAAACATCTTCTTAATGCAGTTCCCTCTGTTCAATCGTTCTTTCCAGGCGAATTTTCAGATAATATCGTCAATCTTCTGCAATACTTCGCATGGAAGTCGCTTACTACAATGCATGTTGTTAAATACTCGCGAATCTGGTCGTGGCATCTCATTCGAGGCCAATCTCAGTTGTCTAATTATGCTCAAGCCTTAAAGTGGTCAACAATGCATGTTTTTTTTTTTTGACCTTTACTTTCTTTCCGTAGAACCGAACACTTGGGAAAACGACCAGAACGGGGCCCGTACGCTCTCAATCCTTCTCGTCCATGAAAACTCCAGCTTTAGGTCCATTTGGGAGCGGGTTCGGGGTTTGGGCCGAGGCCGATCCGTCAAGCCCGTTATTAGGCCCGATATGCCATCGAGTCAATGGACTCCGGTCGGGTCGATCAAGGATTTTGCCTGATGCTTGGTAGACGGAGTTAACGTACTGGAAGGTTGAATTGAAGTTTTGCTGTCGTTGGTTTTTTTTTTTGTTGTTGTCAGAATTGAAGTTTTGTTGTTCACCGGCCGCTTTAATGATGGGCTCGTGTTGTCTTTAGGCTAGATGAAAAGAAGTTATTCTGTCATTTTTTTTTTTTTTTTTGGGGGCCTGCATGAGTGCATGGTTAGGTGGCGTGCTCACCAGCTCGTGCAGATCTCGACCCGTTCGCTCCCTCCGAACGAGGCTGCGGATAGATAATTCGCGCTTGGGAGATAAAGGGATTACCACAGGGACGAGTCCCGTTGTCGCATGGCCTGGCTCGAGATGGCTAATCGGCCAAATCCCCGTCTTCAATTTCTATCCAAAACTAACATCTGACGAGGCATCGGGACGGGATGCATTGCTGGGAAGTCCAGCGCTTGATTCGTGGAAGACTTGGTTGCATGGGCTAGTCTGGCTCGACCGGATGGATCGTCACAGCTAGGTCGACTACGTTGATTCACCCGATGCTCCTCTACAGAGCTATTCGAGGGAGGGTAAAAGAAAAGAAGATGGTCTCTTGGGGTGCTTCATGATAACCCACCAGAAGTAGAATTTCCCTGCTATATAAGTCAATCTGGCAGGGAAATTCATTCGGTAAAATCACTTTCGAAACAGAAACGCGTTTGTTAAAAAAATTTGACTTATGGTAAGATTTTCTATTTATGATTGAATTTTTGGTCAACTTTGAGAAGTTAAAAATTTTTACTTCTCAAGTCCAGAATCACTTCTTCGATCACACGAGTCTCGGCCAACCACCGTCGCCACCCGTGGCTGGACGCCGCCCGCCGTTGCCGCCGCCACTGCCGGTCGCCGTAGAAATCTTCAACCGTTACCAAACGAATTTCTTTGATCAGAAGTCAATTTGGAGTATGAGCAGAAGTAGAAAAATCAACTTCTACTTTTGAGGAGAAGTAGCTGGTCAAAAGTTGAGAAGTTGACCAGAAGTGTTACTATGCAGGAGCTTGGTAGTCAATGAATCTATTTTCACTTCGACCAAAAAAAAAAAAAAACTATTTTCAAGAGAAATGACAACCTGGCCAAAATAATAATTCATAGGCTTAAACTTTTAAGTGACCATTTGACGATTTGTTCGGGTGAAGGCATACATTCGGCACGTACGAAGATGGGCCCAAATAGTCGCCTTCAAGTACGAGAAATTGAGTTGGTCCATGGGCCGAGTAATCCCAATTAGGGCTTTATAGTGCTGAGTGGACTATTATAAACACTAAACATATTTCCCTTTTGTCAAGTGGAGACATTGGCACGAAGTCCTGACTATTCGGAGGCTCGTGAGGTATTTTGCAAATCCCACGAACCAATTAGGCTCGGGACCATGGCTTGTGCACGTAGAATTGACAAGAAGCAGTTTGCACGTAATTGATGAAACTCAACCAATGACCTCGTGCAATTGGAATGTAACTTGTAAGGCCAAGCAAAAAGAGGTTGTTGATATATCATGGATAAAATATTTGAATGCCGAATTATATCCCGGACATGAATAAATGGTGAGGGGAACCCTCCCTCTTTCTCCCCCGTCTTGAAGGCCTAAAAAAAAATTTCAAAGATTTTCGGCTCAAGAAAACGAAGGTCCGCGTGTTCCAATCCCACAAACTCCGTGCAAACTGCTTCGAACCAAGCCAACCTGCGCAGGCCAAAGATCCGGACTTGACCGATTCCTAGGGCTTACATTATGTTCCACGAGTCTTCGGATATCACGATCTCCATGCCCATTTTCCCAATTATAGAAAACAAAGTTATAGAGATGGGTTCGCAGTTTGCACGTGCATGGCAAATGTTGACAACAACGCCACACGATGTGGACAAGTTCAAAGTTTCAGTCCCATCCCGATTGGAATTGAACATCATCCTTTACCGGCTCATGGAATCAGCGAAGCGCTCCTTCCCGAGCAAAGGCTCGCCCGACGGGTCAAGTCAATTTCGTCCATCAAAAATAAAAAATCTTCCCGATCTTTCTTTCGTGGCCCAAAAGAAACAAACTTAGACTTGGCCTAAAAAGGATAATGACAAATTAGACCATTGATTCTGCTTTTCACTCCCTACTTTCTCATCCATTCATTTTTTAGTCCCTTCTTTGCTAGGAGCACGATTAACTGTCATCGTCCTGTCCCAAACAATTTCTTTTGAAATTTGCTAGCATGTCCTTTTAAAAGAGATCCCCTCGACCAGCCTGAAGGTTTGGGGGTGATCGATTTCAGGATGAATGGTTCCCACTATAGAATCGAGAACTATTCGCTAGAGATCGATTTTGCAAAACGCGAACCATAAACCAATGGTTTTTTCTATGAACCGTGAACCAACTGAATCATCGGTCCGGTCTGGTTTCCGATTACGTTTCTAATGGAAAAAAGAAACGTGAAGGTGGGGAGATGATGATTTGTTCATAGATGAATTAAGTACATCCACTTGAAGCAAACAAAACGTGAAGGTGTCTTTTGGTTCTGCAACAAACATATTATCACAGTGCAAGCAAGATAGACCCGAGAACAGCTAAACACCACACAAGATGAGTAGAATACGAATTACGGATGACATCATGTAATCAACAACAAACAACGACAAGCAAAGGAGTGTACTTTCACTCTAGGCTGGGCCTTGGGAATGGATTTAATTAAAAGAACATATATAAGGCTGGTTCGGTTGGGCCAGTTGGATGGTTTCATCCAAAATCGGGAACTGAACCGTACCTACCAGTTCCATAAAATTGGAACCGGGAGCCGGACCGTACTCTTCGATTTTCATCCAAAATCAGTCGGTTGGGTACGGTTCGGTTCGGTTTGGATGGTTCATGATTTTTTTGCTCACCCCTACTCAAGGTCCATGAAACATCCTGCAAACTCAAGAGCCGGTTAAACTCAAGCTTTTGGCTTGCAAAGATTGATCTTACCACCGTGGCGGTTCGCATGCGATTAGCGAAAAATTCGATTCTCCGGCTTTCGAGCCGGTTAAACTCAAGCTTTTGGCTTGAAGAGATTGATCTTACCACCGTGACGGTTCGCACGCGATTAGCGGAAAATTCGATTCTCCGGCTTTCGAGCCGGAAATCATCGAGCCGTCCAAACCAATTGAGCCAAAAAGCTCGCAAAATCGCTCCGGAACACAGCCGCCAGCCTTGGCCAGAGGCACCATGGACCCGAACTGATTCACGGGGCCTGCATCCCAAGCAAGTCTCTCTCTCTCTTTCTCTCTCAACGGGTCCAAGTCAACTTCGGCACATCAAAATCTTCCTGATCTTATCTGATGGCGCAGAAGGAACCAAAATTGACTTAGCCACAAAAACAAAAAGCATTAGTCTCGACAGATTTAGACCGTCGATTCTGCTTTTTCACCCTACTTTCCTCATCCTGCTTTTTCACCCTCCTTTGCTAGGATCACAACAAGAGACAGCCGCCACGCCACTCAATCGATTTTCACTGTTATTGTCCCGCCCGACCCTTGGAAAAACCCCCCCCCCCCCTCGCCAAAAGGATCTTTATTAACCCCAGATTAAGATCAAGAAAAGATCGGTGCTTTGTAAATAAACAAATAAACTGTTTGGCAATCCCTACTTGACCACTCGACGCATATGAAGAAAGCCTGCAGTTTTCCAATGTACTTTTTTTTTTTTGAATTTATGTTAGATATGCTTAAGAGTCTCCCGAAATACAAAATTACCCAATCAGTTCAAAACTCACAACACGAATGCGAATTCAGTCCGAAACTTTTTGGACTAATCATTCTAGCTCTAAACTTTTGTGCGAAATACCAATGTAATCATTTTGGCTAGTTTTCTCCGAAAATTCTTATGTGGCAAACCGCTGGTTACTAATTCTCGGCAAGAAGTTAACCCAAAAAGACAAACTTGAAATTTTGCACGTAGGTTTAGGAGTAAATTGACAAAATTTTAAAGTTTACTATCAAATTGATTTCCATAATCTCGCCGGACAAGATCCTTAGGAAAATTCGATCAGCAGATGGCGCCGATCCTATGAGCCCAAGATATCAAACGCATAGGCTTAATCTTGACGGGGGCAAAAGAGGGGAACCAATTGGGGGGTTAACTGCAAATTGGGCCATTAAGAGAGGGGGATTAAACAAATAGGGCAAGGGGCAAGCATTACGAAAGATTGGCGTGAATTGACGACGGGAGATAAGGCCCTCCACTCTTGCGCACCATCGTAGTGCATGGATAAGCTTACGTATGCCTGGAGATAATGTCGATCCACTAAGGGCTTGACACACACACACACAGACACACACACACAATCTGTGCAATTTTGTCAGATATTCCTTTCAAGCACCTTATCGTTGATAGGTACGTCCCGCAAATAAGCTCCAGTTCCCGAGTTATAAATCTTTCAGCTACCCTCTGCTCATTTGAGTACCATCCTACAACATTCTCTCGAACTTGTGCATGAAATATGACGGACCAGGTTTTTCAAATAGCCTGAAGATGGGAAATCTAATTCCTCTCGCGACGAAATCTCTTCTTTATGGACATGAATCTTGTTTTGTGACATTTATGACAATATCTTATATTGGTTTTTATCCGAATGACTAGACGTAACCTTAGTTCCCGGAAAAGATACATTTAGGACCCACCCCAGCGGGATTTCTCTCGTCGAACCTCAAACTCACAACCAATCTGCCTCCCAGGCAATTTGGCATTGGATCTTTTTATTCGAACTTGTGCAAATGAGTCCCAAAACTTTCAAAAAGTTCAATCAAGTCTTAAAACTTGCCACTATAGTGTTTTCGAGTCCTAAAACTTTCCAGAAGTACAATGAAGTCCCAAAACTTGTCATGAAAGTATAATTAAATCTTAAAATTTTCAAAAAGTGCGATTAATGAAAAGACTTGATTAAACTATAATACAACATTTTAGAGCATGATGGCATTTTTTGAAAGTTTTAAGACTCGAATGTACCTTCGTGATAAGTTTCAAGACTTAATTGTACTTTTTGAAAATTTTAAGACTTAAATGCATTTTTGTGACAAGTTTCAGGACTTTCAATTAGGGGTGAGCGGTTTCTGGTCCGGTCCGGTTCCCCTCAAGAACCGGGAACCGGACCAATAGTCCCGATTCCCATTTTTCGGAACCGTGGACCGGACCGGCCATCCCGAGAACCAGGAACGATCCGGTCCGGGTTCTGGTCCGGTTCTAAGGAACCAATAACACAAACAAGAAGAACAATATGTGGACAGCCGTCACCTTCTTTATGTTGTTTAATGTCATCATTTGTCCTCTTGAAATGTTCCTGCAATATCTGAACTTACATTCTCAATTTATAGGAGTTCTTGAGGTTATGGTTCAAAGATCATTGCAATCCTTATGAAGATGAGGTACTCTTCACCCGAAGAAGTGCTATTGGATTTTGTTATGTTTATGGTGGATGGGAGATGGTCTATCTAATCTTGCTTAGTTTAAATTTTAGGTCCTGCCTGAGGCCCCAGAAGAGCTTGTTGCTGAACTGACATAGCGGTATGTCTTGCTTGTCATTTAGCATTTAAAGCGTTCTCATTTCTGGTAATTGCAGAATAATTCTTCCGCTTTGAGAACATTTTGTGAAAATTGCAGCACTATAGGTTGGCTGAAGTGTCGCATTTTGCTCAATTATATATTGTGAGATCTGTAATTCAGGAGAAAGTAGTAAACTAATAGTCAAAGTTGGAATTCTGCCTGCGATAGCTTCATGTAAAAAGCTAATGAACATGTCTGCGTAGAGATCTCCCCGAGCAAAAAGGGAAGAGTGCTTGTGCTGCTACTGTTGTGCTTTAGTTAAGGAGCCTTCAGAAGCTATAGTAAATCAGTAATATGGTGGATGGGATGCACTTAAGTCTAAAACATGAGGAATATATATATATATTTTA
This sequence comes from Rhodomyrtus psidioides, assembly GCA_021437785.1. Taxonomy (NCBI): domain Eukaryota; kingdom Viridiplantae; phylum Streptophyta; class Magnoliopsida; order Myrtales; family Myrtaceae; genus Rhodomyrtus; species Rhodomyrtus psidioides. Next base: position 15,229,580 of record JAILYB010000005.1, on the reverse strand, counting down.
CAATAGCGGGCGGTCCGGTTTAATATGGTGGATGGGATGCACTTAAGTCCAAAACCGGACCGCCCGATCATCGGTTCCAATTTAAGGAACGGGGGACCGGACTGGAACCCCCTAAAATCAGGAACCGGACCATTGATCTCGATCTGGTCCTGGCGGTCCCGGTCCGAGCGATCTTTTTTGCATGCCCCTCCTTTCAATGCACTTTTCCCTCTAAAAAAAAGTTCTCCTGAATTACAATGCTCCTAACACGCCAACGGGGTTGCCTGCCCTTTCCTCAGAAGGGTAAGTCCTGCCCTTGGAATCCGGACCGTCCGTGTTATGAATGGACGGCCCAGATCATTACTAAAAAAACCAAAAAATAAAAACCCGAAAAATTGCCCTCTAAAACAGGAGATCTGAGCCGTCTGTCCAAAAATAGACGGCCCGGATCCCAAGGGCAGGCTCCTGCCCTTCTGAGGAAACAGCAGGCGATCCGAATCCCCTAACACACAATTCAAGGACCATAACGAAATTAAGAGACATTTGTAGAACCAAGCAGATCACCAAGTCGGTTCCATACCATTTAAAAATTTCGAGAATTCATATAAAACTCACCCCAAACCTCAATGGTTCTTTCTCTACTCCCCTTTGCCCAAAAAGAAACTATAAGTCGGGTGTCACCAGATTGCATAAGCTAATGTGCGTTTCATCTCAACCATCTCCTCGACGATAAGACTAGAAATACACCACAGCGTGGACCATGCAACAGGCTATCGATCCGCTCCGCTCCTCCATTCGATCCGTCCTTTTCGACGGCCATTGTTTGGCATTATCAGATGGCCAGCAGAAGTTCCGTCTTGGCCCTCGACAATCCTCACGTTAGCAAAGCACTGAGGATTCCTTCCACTGAATCTAGCCCCACAAAAAGGAAGTCCTCACAGCGTCACATCCAAACCACTATTCTTTTTTTAAGCACTTATCAGAGGAATCGCATAACATGATGATCGTGAGTTATCAAGTCCCATTTCTCATAACCACTAACTCCAACTTTAGGACAAGGGGCAAACACACTACCACGACTATATTGTAAAGTAAAGGAGCTTAGTGGAGCATGAGATGAGATTTGATAAGACGGGTGAAAACTATTGGGCGATCGCAAGTAGTCCTCTAGCAGTTTGCCAGATTGCCCTCTGTGTCCGGTTGAATTTCCAACTTCTAATGAAAAATTCAAAAGTACAATCATCCACGCTTCCTCCATTAAAAAGGAAGACAAAGAAGAAGAAGACGACGACGACAAGAGCAAACAGTTTTCAATTGGTAAGTAAGTGAAACTAGCTCCGCATTAGCCCGAAAAAGAAAGGTAAAAGCCGATAAAACGGACAAGAAGACCCTCCTAAATCTAATATTAGTTTATCTTAAACCAAGTGCAGTAAGGACGGCCCTAGATGGAAACTTGAACACACCCATGAACATCGGGAAAAAGAAAAAGAGAGTAGAGATGAGTCCGTTCTGTTACAGATTTATAGCAATTAATGACTGTTATTGGACAAAGGTTTTATGCTAACATTGGTAATCTTTATGAATAATTGAATATAACAAATAAGCTGAGCGAGGATAACTGAACAGTTGAGCATGTCTATGTGATGATTGAAGCTCATATAGAAAAGATTTCCACCATCACTATTCACTAGTAGACCTCGTAAAAATCAATGTTTGATACCTCACTTTACCCACAGGCCCACAAGCCGCACGAATCATTCCAAGCCTATAGGATTAGAATATTTCTGCAATCCTAAAAGCATGCCTCTGTGACTGTCTCACAAGTACACCTGCAAAATTTTTTGGGCAACTCTTCCTTTTCTTGGACTTACTTTATTGATGAAGTAATGTATTAATACTTCAATACTTTAAAGATCATAACACGCTTATTACCAGCATCAATACAGGGCACAAGTGTAAAGGTATGCATATGCATGGATTCTCCATCGTCGTCAAATGTGATGTACACATATCTGCTTGATCCTCAATGTCCCGTGATCACTGACTCAACAGTGGTGAGGTCCTATGTGCTTGGGAATGTTCTACAGAAGAGTTTTTTACTGACAAGCGTGCATACAAAATGCATAGACACATAGGCGCGCGCACACGCACATATATACATCCACGATTAATATTGGTTCTCGACCCTACATGACAATATTTCGTAAGTTCACTCGTCACTTGCGTCTGATCTATTCCACAAATTTACCTGTTCTGCAATTTTGACTTCACACAATCAACAGAACCACACACAAGAGAGAGAGAGAGAGAGAGAGAGAGAGAGAGAGAGAGAGAGAGAGAGAGAGAGAGAGGCTCATATATATTAAGGGAGGATAAAATTAAGTGGAGTGGCCAATAAACTAGTGGAAAACACGTCATGCTGGTTCCCCTTTTGGCAATTCTTACAAAGCCTCCACTCCATTAAAACAAGAGCCCTGAAGCGAGGAGCCACCACCCCCCTTTCTTTTCCTTCCCATAACCTTTTCTTTTCCATCTCTCATCATCCAATGCTGGATACAGTGCTAACATTACCACCACACATATTGTCGTTAGCAATAGAGAGGCATATGTTGGCATATTCCACTTTACATTTTCCCATTGACATATAATATACAAAGCTCTTCCTATCTCCTGCTTTCAATGCACATCGTCGATCAAGAAATAAAAACCGACAAAAAAGAAGAAGGAAAACACCGAATGGACACGTGGCCCTAAATTGCATCGCCACAATATTGCGAGACAACAACACAGTCCTGCACATTCCTAAATGAATCTAAAACCCTGTACTTGCTGTCAAGTCATTTCAAGAACAATTCCAAAAGTATCAATGGAGACAACTATTGAGGTTGCTGAAGGAATAAAACACCAAAAAAACTCGTAATTTGGGCAAAGCAAGTTTAATTTAACTTAAAAATCGACACAAGTAGTTCTTTCTACTCCTCCGGAGCTATATTTCATCACTGCACAAGTTTAGAGTCTAGAGTACTTTAATCACGAAAGGCAGAAGACTAAGGAAAACCAGTTTTTCAGACTTTATAAGCTTATCTATCCCATCATTTAGTTGAGAAATACTTCTGTTACCACCAAGGTATTGACTTAGATAGAAAGGGAGTTTGCTTGTTTCCTTGTGATTTTAGCTTCAAGTTTTGTTGGGAGCACTTTAAGAGTATAATCTTAATGCACCAGGTCTATGTGGAGAAGCATGCCCATAAGATTACCCGAGAAACTGGACCAGTTGAGGCGCATGAAAGCTGCCCCAATACCACCTGAACGCTGAAAAAAAATACTTAAAGTAGATTAGAAATGTTGTTTTGAACCATAAACTTTCTAAACCTTCAGACAGTATAAACTAGAAATACTTGTTTAGTTCAATGTTTTATTTAAGTAAAAAAGTGTCCATGAGGACCTCTTGCCTCAAAAAGATGCTGGCAATAGCTCAAGTATGTCTCATATGTTTCTGTTCGATAAATCAGATTGGTCTTGAAATCCAAATGTAATGCAACAATCAAGATCGAGGAAAAGAAGGAGAGCCTGACAAATGGACATACAAAAAGCCAACCATCCACAATAAGCATATAATTACCTTTTCTGTTGTCAAGTTAACATAAGTGGAAGTTCATCACTATTTGCCTTTTTTCTTTATTATAAGTGGAGGCTCAGATTATGGAGGCATTCTTGCACAAACTTTACGTTACATACTAAAAGGAAATTTCAATTTAGTACCATACCGATAGTAGTACAATGCAAACAAGTCCACTAGTGCAATCAAATCCACCTTTTCAGCGAATCTTCTAGTATATACACTGCAATTAGATTACCCACCAATTGACTAAACTAATTGTGGCTTGCAGGGCTTTAAATTGTCTTCAATTGACTGAACTAATCAGATTGCAGAAATTTAAAAAAAAAAAAAATGCCTCCGTAGCAAAGTAGCAATTAAACTCTAAAAAATCTAATCCTCCATGTAGCATATTTAACTAGCTCTGTGCAGCTTATTTCATATTAAGCGCCTCTAGGGAGCAGCAAACGGCGTTAAAAGTTTCTGGGTCTGTGGCTCTTTCAAGTAGGCAGTTCACTTATCATATGAGGATGGAGTCCAAAAAAATGATGCACTCTTGCTACATGAACAGACCTAAGAGACACCTAAGCAGTGAAACCTTGCTTTGCAAAATTTGTCGTCTTCTGCCTCGCCGTTCATCATTTACTTCACATGGCTGCAAATTAGTGGCCTTCAAAAAAGTCGAGACAACAATCATTTTCCCATTTTGGATGGAAGACAAAGAAAACCTTGTCCGTTTCATTTAAATAATTGGCCGCTAGTTCTCAGGTCATGTTAATACTCATTTTAATTTAGAGCCTGTTCACCTGAATTGTTACATGTTCTCTGACTAAACTTTCACTGAAGAGCCACAGATTTAATAAAAAAATAAAAATAGATTCATTATAGAACATCACTTCTTCTCACTGGGCGCTTAAAAAATGCCAACATTAGTCATAAAGGCATCTGTGGCCCAAATAACTTTAGTCAGACTCAAAAAGTAGCTATCTGTATTGTCAGCAAGAAGAGCAAAGTTACATCCTCACTAAACCTGAGGATTCCACTATGAAAGCTACATCTACGTATCAATCATTAGCGCTGGTTATATAAGGACGACGGCTGACGTCACATGCATAAGGTGCCTATCAGAAAATAAGATGCTTGAACCAAGTGTATGGTAAAGATGTAAATATTGCAATGTAAAGAAGCACTGTCATATAGAGACTCAACACTGGAACTTGCTTATATATAACAAGAGGATACCTAGATATCTGCATACAGAAGAGTACCTGGAGTGGGTTCCCTCATCAGACATAAGAAAAACAAGACGAGATACAAGAGAAGATGGCGCTAGAAGAAATCCGGAAGGGTCCATGGACAGAACAGGAAGACTTCAAGCTGGTCTGCTTTGTGGGCTTGTTTGGAGATCGACGTTGGGATTTTATAGCCAAGGTTTCAGGTTTGAAGGTGGCGGGAGAAGATAATAGGTAGGCTTATCTTGGAGATGGAGGTTCTTGGAAGGAGCTCCCACTGATTGCATGCTTTTGATGTAGGTTTGAACAGAACAGGGAAGAGTTGCAGGTTACGTTGGGTTAATTACCTCCACCCAGGTCTCAAGCGAGGGAAGATGACACCTCAAGAAGAGAAGCTCGTGGTTGAACTTCATGCCAAATGGGGGAACAGGTCCAAAGACTTGGTTATCTTTTCTTAGCTTCAATTTATCAGCCAGCATACCATACCGCTCTACAGTTCTTAATGCATGAACAAATTCAAAATGTTGCTTATCTACTTCTTTTTCTAAAGTACAACACTCTTGTGATGCAGATGGTCCAGAATTGCTCGCAAATTACCTGGACGCACAGATAACGAAATCAAGAACTACTGGAGGACTTATATGAGGAAAAAAGCCCAGGAGAGGAAGCATCCCATTTCCCCATCATCATCTTCTAATTGCTATTCATCCACAACAAACAATCCTCCTGCTGATTCGTTACCCTTCCAAGAGACTGGAGAAGTAAGCTACTATGACACAGGTGGTCCTACTGTATCGTCTCCAACAAGAAAGAAGAGTGAAGAAAAAGAAGATCGTGAGAAGGGGGACTCCATGGATGATATATGGAAAGAAATTGCTGTTTCAGAGGAGAATAATGCTATAACACAGCTTTATAACTGCTTTACTGATGAGAATTACAGTTTCACCTGTCCTCAAATGACTTCGCCAGTATGGGAATTCTACTCTGACTCACTATGGAAAATGGATGAAGAAGAGAATGAGATGCCTCTGCCTACGAGCAATCAGTACTCTTCCTGGTAAATACAGGAGTTGAGAGAGGGTCCTTGTTGGTTGATCAGAATTTCATTAATTTATATTTCTCCAGCTAAGTATAAGGAAGCCGTAAGCTGTCTATGGTTTAGCCTGAGATGTGAAGATAGTCCTCAGTCCACAGAAGTGACTGTCATTTCATGCATCCTGGAGACCTTCACCCCTAGATGATGTTTTGTTTTAAAGTTTGATAAATAACCTCATTGAGCTCCAATGAGGTAGTAATCCCATTTATGGATTTCTTGTAATATAGATCTGAAATTCCTCTTATGTTTCTCAAAATAATGGTAACCTTCTTATTAACAAAAAATCGGCAAGCTTTAACACAAACAAATTCTGTTAATTATCACATCTAATTGTTTTTACAGTGATAGTGCCTCGAGCATCCTTACCACATAACCAAATACATGTTCCATATAATGATGGCAATAGCTGAAACGTAAGACCAACAGGGAATTTAACTAAAGAAGCTAGAGCAAAATGAATAAGGCGGGACAAAGTAGAATGTCCCGCCACGGATAAATAAATACCTGACTCAACAAGATATCTCAAGATCCTTTACTTTAGCAAGCACATCCGCAAACAGACATACTTCAGTCTGTGTTTCTGAAGTAGAGTAGGTGTAAAACCACTTAAACATCCCACCAATAGCAACCATTTATTGGTGGATTTTGTATGTTTCACTGACATATCGCTTAGGAAGAAACCAAAACTTACTCCAAAGTATATAATCAACTTCAGATCACATCATCACTTGCAAAAATGCTAAGGAAAAATCTCCCCTTTCACCCAGCCTAGTCTATGACAGGCTATGTGAAGACAACAATCGCCACTCAATGGGACAAAATTAGAAAAGAGGAGTTTCGGAAGAGAAAAGCAAAATAGGTATGCTGCATTCACGCCGTTCAGTACCCCACCTTGACAATATTTAACATCTCTATGATCTACGCAATAGCCATTCATGCACTAAAACCTTGGTCATTAGGACTTCATCAGTGATCAGAATTCAACCGGGAGTACATTTTTCCTCCACTTACCTGGGCAGAACCCTCTCCACAATATGTGACTTCTGGACCCTTCCTTTGGCCAAGAAACGGTTAGATATACATCCATCCGAACTGGCACTCTCGAAGAACTTTATCCCCTAGAAAGTTGATTCAGATTCCGAATAATCAAGCCAGCAAATAACAATCAAAACACGTAGTCACTAATCACTCCGGAACAAGTTACTGCTCACAGAAAGATTATTCAGGAAGAGGCCTTTCTTCGACCTCTTTGGCAATGGATCTCTGCCGCTAGCAACTGAGTCCTCCTTACATTACTCACTAAACAGCACCAAATACTTACTTACCCACACAGATCGTGTCCTAATGCAAGCGCGCCACGAAATGAGTTACTTGATCAAGTTCATATGCAACAAGGAATGACATAGACGTGCATCCATGAGCACGGTCACTCAGGTCACAATAGACAGCGGTTCCCAGGAGGCTAGGCCAATGGAGAACATGTAAATCGAACTGAAACGGTGACAATTCCAGCGATCGCGATGCACGCCCGTTCCAGGAACAAGTCATTAGGGGCAACACGTGCAGCGAGCCACCAGAGCAACAGCCGAGCCATAACCGAACGAGGAAGCAAGAGATTGAATAGAGATTACCTTCGCGCGGTGTCCAAATCGAAAGCCCTAGGTCAGGGGAACAAAATGAAAAGCCATTGTCGCCCGAGTTTCGCTCGCTGCTAGCGAGGCTGAGGTCCTAAGGATCGGAAGGGGGGACGAGAATTGAGGAACGCTCTGAGAGACGGTGTGGTGTCTGCTGGCCGGTGAGCTCTCGACGGGTTCGGCTTTCCTTCGTTCTGTTTTTTGGGCGGGCACTCCGATATCGGTTCGAAGCCTTCGCGCTCGGCCCAAATCGTACCTGCCGCCCACAATCGGCCACGGAGGGCGCGAGCCGTTTCTTGCAACTTGTCTCGCTGTGGATCGGCCCAAATCCAATCATCAACGATCAAACTCGGACCCGACCCGACCCGACCCGACCCTAACATCCCTTATTAGGGGACGGGAAAAAGGTGAAGGGATCGTCTGCCCTTAGAATCCGGGCTGTCCGTGTTATGAATGGACGACCCAGATTATTACTAAAAAATAAAAAATAAAAAAATCCAAAAAGTTGCACCCTAAAAATAGGAGATCTGGATCGTCCGTCTAAAAACGAATGGCCCAGATCTCAAGGGCAGGCGTATGCCCTTCTAGGGGAAGGGGAGACGATCCAGATTCGGGAACAAGGATATTGGACCCGGCATCTCCGTAGTATATGTACACGGAATTAACTTATATATTTGTTTGTGTACGTATCCGGCAAAAGAAATGAATATATGTAAAACTTCCTATTTCAAATAACTTATATTTAAGTTCGACAGAAAAAAAAAAAACTTACATTTACGGAGAATGAGTGGGTTTTACAAAGAATTAAATTGCATTTACCAAAAACAAATAAGGATTACCTCTATTTAAACTTCTTCTGAACGAATTCAAGTTGTTTCTTAGTAAATACAAGTTGATCTTGATAAATGCAAGCTGCGGTTTTTTTTTTTCCCTAACGTAAGCTGTTCTTCCTAAATATATATATATATATATATATATATATAATATATATATAATATATATATGTGGTATGTGGTAAAAATACACATCATTACTAAATATTAGTTTTTATTTTTTCGTCTGGCATAAAAAATTAATTTGAGATTATTAGTATTCGACCCGAAGTTTAACTTGTTCTTCTTAAATGCAAGTTGTTCTTGTCAAACAAAATCTTTTTCTTGATATATATATGCTTTTTTACTACACATGAGATATTACTGAATGAATAAAAAGATCAAATCAAGAATGAAGAATTCAACTAATGGTTCGGAACAAAGAAATTACCATAAAAAATAGCATTTAGTAGAAGATATATTTCTACCAAACATAAGATCTTATTTTTACCATAAGAATGGGTGACTTGATTTGCAGGTGAAGAAATAGAGGGGTGAGAATATTTTTCTTTTCATTTTCAATTTGTAGACAGCCTTTGCTCTTGAAATTGACAAATAGGTGATCACTATCCAAAAATTTTCCACGAGAAAGCAAAAAAATGATTCACTTGTGACGAGAATGAAAAAATTACCAAAAAATGCCCAAATCGTTTTGTCTTAAACTTACTTTTTTTTTGGGCCAATTGAGTCATAAATCTTTTACAATTGTGTCAATTCAATCCATTTGATCGCCGGCATTAATAAGGGCAATTATTAGTAATATTTTAATATATTTTGGGGTTATTTTTTATTTTGTCTTTTTTTCTTGTGTTTTTGGTTGGGGTTGGCAACCTAAGGTCATTGATCCGCCAGCTGAGGATCGATGACCTTCGCCAGCCATTGGACGAGAGCTGTGACCCTTGTGACAGAGGTTGCCGATAGCCTCTTGTCAGGCATAACAAAAAAAAGGGAAAAAACCAGAAAAAAAGTTGTTACAAATTAATTTAAAATATCAAATATTATTAAAAATTATTAATGTCAGCCCTAGCCAGTTAAATGACCTGAATTGATGTAATTGTAAAAGGTTTAAGACTTAATTGACAAAAAAAATTAGGATTGAATTTGCACAATTATAATAGATTGATAACCTTTTTGAAATTTTCCCCGACCGGAATTGACAAAACAGAGATAAAAACCAACACTTGCCACAAACCCACCCTATTGAAACCAGAAACGACTACTTTCCACATCAACTGCTCATGAACCTAGAATTCAGTGGTTGGGGAGTTTGTCCATGGGTCTGGTTGATGAAGAACAGCTCGTAGACGATTGCTGCAATGCCTGCGCCGACGAACGGACCGAGCCAGTAGACCCAGTGGCTGCTCCACGACCAGCTCACGACGGCAGGACCGGAGGAGATGGCTGGGTTCATGGACGTGCCGTCGAAGGTCCCACCAGCTAAGATGTTGGCGCCGACTATGAAGCCGATTGCGATGGGCGCGAGGATTCCAGTGTTAATTTGCTGTAACAATTTACATTGATGCAAAGTTGTCAAATTGCTTTTTCTTCCTTTTCTTTTTTTTTTAAAAAAAATAAAAAATCAACAATATTGCTAAGTTGAGAGTTGACTTTTCCTCAAAATGAACCGGTTCGTCTCGTTCAATTTTTCCTCGAACTTTACTATTTTCTTTGGTGATCTGAGCTTACATTTCATTTTGCTCTTTCTTGATAATTTGATTGGTATTAGGACCATTCATTGTAAATCATCTTACCAGTCCGCTTGTGGCAAATTTGAGGAGCAAGCAAGCGACTACCGATCCGGCACATTGGGCTATCCAGTACAAGACACTCCTGGTCAAGGTTATGTGACCACCCACGAAAGCGCCGAAGGTGACGGCGGGGTTCACATGGCCGTCGGAGATGTTGGCGCCCATTGAAATGGCCACGAATACTGCAAATGCGTGGGCTAGCGATGCCTGCACAAGGCCCCCGGTCGTCATCGACCCGTCATCAGTAAGCTTGTCCGTACAAACATTAGTCGTTTGTTAAGTTATCGTGGATATACTAGTGAAGTACATGGCCACCCTTTTGGAAAAATGAAGTTTCGTAAACTCTCTAATGAGCGACCAAATTAAGATTAGATGGAAGAATGATATTAAAGCTACACATATTTTTAGAACTCATTCCATTGAAATTCATTGCGAAAAAATCTTGAATATATAGCTAGTAGGACCGCAAAGATGCTAACATGAGTAAGGCAAGGCTATCGTGAGACGACAATCTTAAAGGGACGGCAATACTAGAAATCGGCATTCTCGGAAGATTTGGTTTTTGCTTTGCGCTTTGCTAGAGTGCTTTAGAAATCCAAATAGCTCGGTTCGAGCTCCAAAAGTGAGCGAATCCTTTCCCATAAATACTAAACCGAAAGCACTGCCTCTTGGAACCGGAATTGCCGGTCTACACACCGGTCACAACCGATTCTTAAACATTGGAACCGGATGGCTGTGTTTTTTTGCAGCCGCCTGTCAAGGTCCTGACACGGCCAACCGACTAGCCTCCGGTTTGCTCCGGTTGGGTTTAGATTTGTCAAACGGGTGGGTCAAGTCGGATTATAAATGGTCCGACTCAAATTGACTGATTAATTTGTCAATGGCTTATTCATGGGCAATGCGAATTTTCTTGACTAATACCTGACCCATATTACTAAAATGCTTCTACATCTACTCCTATTTGAGAAAACTTATTTAATAAACCATTGTGGATAATTTTTATATTTTTATAATTTAAAAAAATGACCCAAGCCGATCTTAGGCTCCGTTTGTTTCACGGAAAATATTCTTCCGAAAAATATTTTCCTTAATTTCCGACGTTTGGAGGGCAAAAAATATGTGGTCAAAGAAAATGATTTCCGGTCAACATAAAATATCCCCTTGAAATCGGGGAAAATGATCTCCACTTCTAAAAAATGGAGATCATTTTCCACTCTGTCTGTCATCCTCTCCTTGACGCCGAAATCCCTCCCCCATCTTCTCTTACATGGAGACCGCTGCCTTCGCTTAAGATCCCTCGCCTCCTCCTCCTCTGTCGCCGCATCCCCTCCGCAGGCGTCTTCTGCTTACCCACTCCTCCCGAAGGCCAGCGCCTCCCGGCTGGCCAGATCCGTGAGGCTCTGGGTGGCCCTGCTCTTGGGGGCCAACTCGGCGATCGGCTACCTCCTGATGCACGTAATCGTGTCGTTCAACGGAGGCATGTTCCTGGCGATTGTCGCGGGGCTGATGATGGGCTATTACGTGTTCAGCTTCTTCGTTTCGTTCTTTTCCATTGTGGCCTGACACTTTTCTTCGTCCCTCTCAGAGCTCCTCACATCAACTGATACTCTCTCTGTCACGCCCCGAACCCTGTGAGCACTTGAACATCCCACCTGGCCCTTGTCTTTAGATTGACTTCCAGGATCTCTCGGGCCACAATAATTTTTAAAAATCCATACATATACGGAAGCAACAAACATCTCCATTTTTTTTTTCAATTTACAATTGAAATGACTTAGGACAAAATGGTACACTTCAATTCGTACAGCGGTCGAATATACTCAAGGGTTCAATCTCTAACTCATGAAACCAAATAAAATCCCTAAGACCACAAAATGTGAATCCATATCCTGTAATTCCATCTTCAAATACTCAACCTCAACAAACTTCCCGTCTCATCGCCTGGGACCTGAAAAAGTTAAGCCCCCACTGGGGTGAGATATAAATCTCAGCAAGTAAACCCTAAACCTAGACCAGACCGTCAGTCCTCCCAGACTATGCCACAGTACAATTCACAAAAACTCATCGAGGAATTATCATCTAGCATCTCAATATCACTTTCTCATGGCACCTTGATATAAAGAACATCGCCATCAAGCACATCACATACTATGAGATCCAATTTTCACACATTACCCTAAAACAAACTTAACATTTTCATAAGTCATCAATATGACAACCATATAAACGTCGCTAGGGCCCACGGCCGCGATGAAATTTCAATTCACTCAAGCATCGCCAGGGCCCACGGCCGCGATGTAGTTTCTCAGGGTACTCTGATCATTTATTTGCGTCAGGGCTCCAAGCCAATTACGATGCAAAAGGGGCTCCAAGCCAGTGCGATCTCCGGGGCACCAAGCCAATTGATCGCTGGGGCACTACCGCCCATTCATATAACATCGGCACTAAGGCCAATCATATAATTGGGGCACCAAGCCAATTTGATCTTCAGGGCACCAAGCCAATTCGATCTCCGGGGCACCAAGCCAAGGAACGATGAATGCATTATAGCATAGACCTTATAGTCAGTGTAATTCATCAAAGCTCATTGTTCAACATCAATTAACATGGCTCACTAGCCAAGCAACCACCATAATTGCCAATGCATCACAGTCGATTCAACAACAGAGCATCAGAGCCAATTCAATAACAGAGCATCATAGCCAAATCATTTCTCAGTGCTTTCAAGCCCAATCATTTCACATGCTCATATTCAACCATCATAAACCAATGCTCAAACGATCCACTCATAAAATAAATCACCAATCAAACACATCCAGTAATGTCCTAACGTCCTAGTAGAGGTTTAAGGGACACTTACCTCATTAAGCAAGCTAGCATATTTCATCCCAATGAACTACCTAGCTCAGCAAACTCACGGCCAAACATGGCTCTCACGGCGTGCCTGGGAAGACCACATCGAAACCCGATTATTTCTCAATCCCATCGCGCCAATTCCTTAACAACACCGATAACACCTTATTCTCAAGTATTCATAATGTTAATTCAATGCCCCTAAGCATGCCAATGTCATTCTATCAAGGCAAGTCCTCATAATTTCATTCCATCAAAAATCTGCTCTTTTCTTAACCCCATGACCAGGTTCATTCTCTCAAAAATTGCAATTTTTCTACTGACCTTTTCAGAAAACAAATTACAGGGTCTTAAACTTCAAGATCTTACGGACGCGTGGGCGAAAACGGAGCTCAATTTGGATACCGGACGACTTGGAATGACTCAATTCAAAATCAGTGCGCGCTAGGGGCAGATTGGACGGCAAACCACTTTTTCACTTCAAACAGTTCCTTAATCACCTCTTAACCCAAAATCCTCTCAAAACCAACTTGCCAATACATCAAACATCAAGTTTAGGGGTCTCACCGAAAAGGTTTTGAGCAAAATCACACCACAAAGCTTTGAGCAGCCCGATTTCCTCACGGTCCTTCCACGATCAGAATCTGTCCGATTTTTAACCACCCAAAATCAGCCATGAAAACCTATTTTAACACCACCAAACTTGCGACCACAGACCATCCAACTCAAGTACTAGATGTTATGGAGATCTCACCGAAAATTTGAAGCTATTTGAAGTCCGGAAGCCCCTGAAACAGATCTTTCCCCAAAACTGGTCGGAATCAGCCTCCATCCTGACCTTTTCCCACTAAAACAGACCTACGGAACAGAAGGCTGGGCCAAATTAATCTTATAATACCTTCCTAGAACGGCAAGACGACAAGCTTTCAGATGGCGGTGGTTTTACCTCATTCTGATGTCGAAAGACAAAGTTATGGTCGAAACAGTGAATCCGTTTCTGTCTGTCCGCGAGAAACCGCTCGGCCGAGAGAGAGAAAAAAAATGAAGAAGAAGGAAAAGTGAGGGGGAGGGGGTGCACGGCTGAGGAAGAAGGAGAATGAAGCTCTCCTCAATTATTTGAGGGTTTAATGTGACAAGATTGAATTAGCTGGGCAATAAATGCTTGAGGTCTTCAATGGGTGACACATGGCACATATCTAATAATGCAATCCTTGGCTTTGACCCTTCTTTGACCCATGCACACTATTTTCGGTAGCCATGGAGAGGAGTGGGAATTGACCATTTCGTCCTTCTGAAATGTTAAGGCAAGGGCAAATGGTTAAGGGGCAAAATCGTCATTTTGTCACTTTTCGTCCGAAACTTCATTTTTCTCATTTTGAATGACCATTGGCGAGTCAACGTCAAATCCTTTTCCAATTTTGAAATTCTTCATTTCCAATTGCCAATTCGGGCTTTCATTTCCTATCTCAAGCCTCGAGGGGTCGAAAATCCAGAATGTCACTCTCTCTCTCTCTCTCACTCTCTCTCTCTCTCTCTCTCTCTCTCTCTCTCTCTCTCTCTCTCTCTCTCTTTCGCTGTCAGTTTTGTCATTTTGTGGCTTACCGATTCCTTCATCTAATTTTTTCGACCACGCCATCGTGACCCACCTTCACACTTTTCTTTTAAGCAGAGCGGTCGTTCTTGTTTTCAGTCGAATTCCAGACCTAGGTTAGTTTCTACTCCCTCATCTCTAGTTGTGTTTGTGGATTATCGCGGTATTGATTGATTATCGTCGTTCTCGGGGCTGGGAATCAAATCTGTGACATCCTTTCCTCAATTCTCTCCTGAAGTTTGATGTATGAAGCGGTTTTGTGTAATCCAAAGTAGGATAAAGAGCTGCTTTTCTTTGTTCAATCAGAAAAAAACTATGTAGCATGAGTGTTTGTGATTATTCCTCAATGGGCAAGAGACTATAGTGTTCTACGCTTTTTTGATGAGGTTTCGACATTTGATTTTGAATTGTGTATAAATGAGTTTTCCTTCATCGTGTATAAAGGAGTTGAGAAGTATTGTCTTGGAAGGTAGCAAATGAGTTTTCCTTTCCTGGCCATTATCGTGTATAAAGGAGTTGAAGCATAAGTCCATGTAAATTCTACTGCTCTATGTATAGACCTTGGGCTAGTGAGGTTTTGATACTTCAGAAGTTTGAAGTTACATTGCAATGTACTGTCTTTGGGACTCCTTCATAGGATAATTAACCCTGCAAATTTGCTATATCAATATAAACAGAAACCCCCTCTTTTTTCTGATCAAAAATAGAAATCTTGTTGTCTTATCAAGGAAAACACCCAACAAGCGGCCTTGGACGTGTGTCGAAGATGGGTAAGGAGTTCACGATCCTATTGGGTCACGCCCGCTTTGGCATCTTGATCTTTCGAGTTGATTGATTCAACTGGATTCTTGCCATTATGAGTTGTCTCTTTAACTTGTTCGAGCACATTTGACAGTTGGGTTCTCTGTTGATGCCATAATTCAATCGTCAATCTTTGCACTTAAGAAGCAAGCGTTGGGTCTCTGACTGTGCTAGTTTTCATATAAGTTTTTAAGTAACTTGAGCTTTCTAGGAGTGATGAAATCCATAGGATTGATTGGTATTTCACTGCTAGTGCTTGTTACGGTTTCCTGAATCTTTTAGTTAAGCAATTGTAGGAGTGCTTCTTTTCTTTATGAATGTTGTTCAAACTTGTTCTTAATGTGCCACTCCAGAAAAGTTTGTGAAACAATTTTCTCAGTTTCAAGTATAGTTGTGACTTGGCAATCACATTTCTATTAACATGGAATTTACAATTTACTGTGTAGATGGATAATTATAAAATCCAAGTGGCAGTAACGGCGACCATTGCGACAGTCATGACTGTTATCGCAGTAGTTATGGATGATGATGATGATTTTGAGAATTGCATACCAAGAGAGCCTCATGTGAATCGAGATCATGACAGGGAAATGTATATGAATCGAATCTTATACAATGGAGATACCCATTGCATAGACCAAATACGAATGACACCAAATACTTTTTTAGAACTTTGCAAAACACTCAGTGCAAGAAATTTGTTGCATTCTACAGTAAATGTTTCTATCAAGGAGCAACTTCTAGTTTTTTGTCATATCATTGGACATAATGTGAGGTTTAGAGTCATTAGGGGAAGATTCCATGGGTCAACAGAGACTGTACACAGATATTTCAAAATCGTCTTGCAGGCAATCTTGAAATTGTACAAGCATGTTGTGAAAGAACCAAGCAACTCCACTCCTCCAGAGATAAGTAATAGTAGAAGGTTTTATCCATATTTTAAGGTATGAAAATCTATGTATTTTGCTTGAAAAGTTTCATTACTAGTTGGATGATCTACATTGATTATCTTAGGATTGCGTCGGAGCAATGGATGGAACTCATGTACGTGCATCAGTCCCTCTGGAAATTGAAGGAAGATTTCGTGATCAGAAGGAAGGAACAACACATAATGTATTAACTGTTGTTACATTTGACTTGAGATTCTCTTATATACTACCTGGCTGGGAGGGAACTGCACATGATTCACGTGTTTTAGCTGATGCACTTTCAAAGCCGAATGGAATGAATGTTCCTAGAGGTAAGAAAATGGAGTTCGATATGATGGTTGAAGTGAGTTTAGTATGTTATTGATAAGCTTATTTATATCTTGTAGGAAAGTATTATCTTGCCGATGCTGGCTATGGAATCCAAAGTGGGTTCATCTCTCCCTATCGCGGTGTTAGATACCATTTGAAGGAGTTCGGTGATCGGCCGCCTGAAAATGAGAAAGAATTATTTAATCTACGTCATTCATCTTTAAGAATGACAGTTGAAAGAGCATTTGGGGGGTTAAAGAAGCGTTTTCGAGTATTAGATTCTGAACCCTTTTGTTCTTTCGAAACACAAATTGATGTTGTCCTGGCATGTTCTATCGTTCACAATTTTATCATGGGATTTGATCCCAATGACCCTATCATGGAAGAGATGAATAGCCAAATGGAATCTCAAAGAGAAAGGGTCCAACTTACTCAAAGAGAGGAAAAGGAAGAAAATAGAATATGGGCATAAAAAAGGGATAGGATTGCACATGCAATGCAGATTAGTTATCAAAGGATTAAAAGAAGCCAATAGTTTTTCCTTTTGCTTCTTTTTAGTGCTTCATTTAGAAGAGATGTTCTTTCTTTTTATTTTGTTACCGTAAGTACTTTGAGAATGTTTATAGTATGGATACTATTAGACCAATACTATCTGGTGTTGCCAGGCAATGACCCGATTTACTTCATTTCCATGGGCATAGATTAGATTGTTCATCGCTGTTGGCAATGCCTTTACATGTACTGTGAATGCTTATTTGGTAGAGAGGGTGACTTCACTTGAGATGTATAGGAAGCTGGAGCAGAGGAAGTCTGTTCTGGATGGGGTGCTACTAACTGATGGCTGGAAAATGGAGAGCTCGGTGGAGAGGAAGCTCTGAGAGAGGGGAGAGTGGATCCTGGATCGAACCGAAAAAGGCCCAGCATCTGCAGGTAGTGTTTGTCTTTTCCGGCCTTCAATTATACTCGCGCATTTGTTTGTTTCTGAGAATCCATTCTCTGAGAAGGTGTGTGCTACTTCTCTTAAACATTCTTGATATTTTCTTTTCAATTGAACAAATTGTTCTCCAGGAAGGTCCGTGGGCGCTCTCGCGCACTTGCACATGTTGAGTTTGATATGACGAGTCTTTATGCAGGAAAAAACATCTTAATAGTAGTGTTCCAGTAGGTTTTGCCTGCATGGGTTCTTATGCTTCTAGTTGCATCTGGTGCCGTAAAGCTACCATTCCGAGTTCCCTTTCTTGATGACCTGATTATGTGAATGTCGCTCACAAATTCAATCCCACGTCAATGCTTATTAGCCCCAGGGTGCATTATGCATTATACTTCTCGGCTATTGTGATAAGGAACCAGCTTACAGGACGAGTAACCCGAAGTAGTATTTCAGAAAGGCTCAAGTGCTTTGATTGCTGAACCTGCTTTCCAAGAGCTCCCTCATGACTCAAGATACATGGCCACTGATGAATAGGAAGTTACATTAGAGGGGTCAGGAAGGATCTTGGAGTGATTTCGCGTTGGCATGGAATTGCTCCTCAGTTTTATACACGATCTCCTTCGACACTCGAATTAGTTCTTAAGGGGGCCTGAGATGAACTATCCTCCATGTGTATGCTCTTCATTTTGATGAAATGAGATCTTCTTAATCCCTGATGTTGCTCATACTCCTCCTGCTATGCTTATTCTCGATCGCACTGGCCGACAACCGGCCAAGGCTCGAGCTCGTTTACAACCGATCGTCGACAGTTGCCATGGTCGGCGATTGGCTGAAATCAAAAGAAAAAAAGAAAAATAAAAAAGAAATGAGAAAAGGGAAAAAATAAATAAGAATTCGAAATATTAAGAAAAATTAAAAATTAAAATAAAGAAAATAAATTAAAGGAGTTCATGAGAGAAAATCAAATTCAATTTTCCACACCAAACGGCGGAAAACATATTCCAGGTCATTTTCAAATTTCAGCCAAACATCGAAAAATAATGTCATTTTCCTGAAAAATGACTTCTTGGAAAATATTTTCTGGAGATGTCATATTTTCTGCGAAACAAATGGAGCCTTAGAAGAAAATAAAGAAAAATATAAGAAAGAAAGAAAATGTGAAAAGAAAAGTAAAAGATCAGGTAGATGCCTTTTGCGTGGGTTGTAAATGGCACAATAGACCCATTTAAAACTCACTTATTTTGGCCTCTTTATTTTGTAGATCTATTATAGTGGCCTACTAAAATTTTATGATCTATTTAAATGCTTATGGGTTATTAAACGGGTTTTGAACCCACTTTGATAAGTCTAGTTGCGATACGCGTAAGGTTCGATGTGACTTTGACGGGGTCATAAGCGAGCATCGCCGCCCAATGACAATGGTTTGAGGTGGTGGTGGATCCTCCTCAATAACGATGTTGGTGAAAAGCCGTTCTTCTATTGATTCAAGTTCATGAGTAATATTGAATATTTTCATATAGTTCAGGAACTAGATTAAACATAAATCAAAAGTATATGGTCATATTGAACAAATCAAAAGTTTAAAGACGACGTTGCATATCGGTTAAACTTCAGAGATGATATTGGATTAGTTAATAATTAAGGGACCGCAATATATATTAAATCAAAGTTTAAGGATTTTGTATTTTTTTTTTAACTTCACCGACCACTGGATCTGTTAGTGCTCGGGTTGACTTGGACCACAACTGAGTGGTTAGTTCTGTTGGTCCCCCGTATCCTTCATTAATCAAATCGACTATGCGAAAGTCATCTCCTTTTCGACATTTGCTTAGGCCATCATAACGGAGATCATGCGCGGTCGTGGATCATGCAAAGACATAGGTGCGCTTCTAGATCTAGGCCCGCGATATGTGGAGAGCTACGTGAACTCCTGCCCGAAAACGTCGTTTTGGAGCACAATAGGAGGACAACTAATGCGATTCACGATCGCAAAAATCAAATTCTCTAGAGATACGGATGGGGATTCTCTTGCAATCATTCATTATTGAATGAACTCGAACTTTGATCATATTGGTCTTTGCAAGTTGGAGCGATGAGCCGATTTGCAGGCTCTAGATGGAGTACGGCGTGTTTTTCTCGGGGAGAGTCTCAATTAAAAAAAAAGATTAATATACAACTTAATTAAAATGAATTTCATACGCAATTAGTGGTGGGATCAAAAGGAGATTAGAGCAAGCATATAGCTCCAATTTTGGAGGGTGAGATATGTGTTTTTGACTTAGCAACTACGTAGCTTTGACACCTCTAATGGGTGTCGGTGTCGATGTCGGACGCGTGTCGGATACGGACACTCGTCCGACACTTGGTGACACGCGTTGACCGCGTGTCGGGATTTCGACACACGGTCAACACGTCGGACGTGAAATATAATAATTTTAAAAAAGAAAGCACAATATTTGGAAATTTGGTCAACGCTCACTGACACGCGAGTCGGCCTAGGGTGACACTTGAAAGGGCCCAACTATAATGCTGGGCCTTTTCACAAAAAATTTAATTTGAAATAAGCCTCCAGTCCATTTGTTGGCATTTTAAAAAAGCTATCCCACTTATTATCCTCACTAAGCAACCAATGTGGGGCTGTTTTCTTCAAGAGGTAAGTCTCAAAGTGTCATCTTTAGCTTTTTAAAAAGACTCCATGTTTGTCTCTCTCTCTCTCTCTCTCCCTCATTACCAATGTGAGATCAATTATAGGCTTATGATTCAAAGTGTAAATGATGACAAAGCCAAAAAAATTATTGCTTTCATCGATTTCCAGCGTGTCATATGCTGGAAATCGATGAAAGCAACAATTTTTTGGCACAACGTGTCCTCGACGTGTCAGATTTTTCTGTTTTTGAGAAATGGCGTGTCGGCGTATCATGTCGTGTCGTGTCCGCGTGTCGGTATTGGTGCTACTTAGCTTAGCAATACTCTACACTATCTTTTCTAAGTAGTAGCATAGCATTGTTGCGCATGTGCAGAGCCGTCAATATGGGTCAAGGACCCATACTTTATGCAAATGAGTTGTACTAGGTTTTAAGTTTTTAAAAAGCTAAATAAAAATGGGTCCAACAAGTTAAAGGTAAATCATATGGGTAAAAAATGAGTCACACTCTTAAATCCATTTTCGATCTATATTCGACCCATTCTTGACCCATGAGAATTGGACTTGGCCTGCAGCTCCACAAATTGTAAATGGGCTAGGCTCAACTTCATTAGTACTATTATTATGATTTTTCTATTTTTATAAGTAAATGAAAGGAATCTGAAAAGAAAAATAATATTAACTATTAAACTATTAGAGGAATCTCGCCGCCGCCGTCCCCCGCCCACTACTAACCCCGTTGCCCGCCGCCGGTCGCCACCGTTCGCCTTCCGCCATCCGCCGGTCACCACTGTCCACCGGTCACCAAATAAAAATGAAATAATTGTTTTTTAAAAAAAGTAACAAATATATTTAATAATAAAATAAATTTGAATAAAGAATATTTATCAGAAAAAATTTTAAAAAAGGAAAAAATTTCACTAAATTTTTTATTGCATGAAAGTATTTTAGTAATATCATTTTTTATTTTATTTACTAATTTTTTATTATTTAATTTCCTTTTTTATTTGATATAATTTTTTTATATGGTAACATATACATATTAAAAGCTTAAAATAGGTTAAATGAGTCATGTAAGTTTTTTTTTTTTTTTAGAATATTAGTGTGGTTTGGTAATATGGCTCAAAATGGATTGGGTTGGGCATGGGTCAGTTGCAGGTCGGGTTCGGTAAGGGGCATTGAATATGGATTAAAAACAAGTTAGACGGGTCAATATGGATTGAACCATATTTGATCTGACACACCCATTTAACACTTTTAGGCATGCGCATTCTTGGCTCGATTGGGTCCCAATGCAAATGCTCTTTCTTCTTTTAGTAACAATTATGTTCTTGAAATGCACATGCTTCTTTTAGTAATAATTTGTAGATCCCATGAGACATCGCTAGTAGATCGGCCCACGAACCCATTGAAAATTGAAGGATTATGGTCGCAGCAATGGCAGATGAGGGATATTTGGATCCGAATTATCTGGCATTGGGGTTTTCGTGATATACTTACCATTACTAAAATCAGGCCGTCCAAATGAAAATGGATGTGATGATTTGAGAAAGGGTTGTGATTCAAAATTTTTCAAATCCCAAAAAAATTTATGCCCAATTTTTTTCCCTCCCCTTTAACAAATGACATTGCCCATTCTTGGCCGTCCATTTTCATTTGGATAGCTTGATTTGAATAATGATAAGCATATCATGGAAACCCCAATGTTAGGTAATTCGGATCCAGAATATTCGGCAAGCCTCGTAAGTCAGAAAATGGTTAAACGTTCCTAGCATGACAGTGAGAAGTTACTGAAGAACACACAAAAACCTTGGATCAAGGATCCGGATCGCCTAACCTTTCCTCAGAAGGTTAGGCATCTAATCTTGCAATCCGGACCGTCCATTTTTGGACGGACGACCAAGATCTCCTATTTTTAGGGGGTAATTTTTTATTTATATATTTTTGTTAGTAATAATCTGGGTCATTCATTCATAACACGGACAGCCCGGATTGCAAGGTTATGGTCTAACCTTCTAAGGAAAGGTTAGACGATCCATTTCCTTGGATCAACCGCTCTTAGGATATTGAACTTATCCCCGAAACTTGAGGAGTAGTAGTGGTTAGAGGTAGTAACCGCTCTTGAGGGTTATCCTCTAACATATATGGCTGTAAGTAGCCAAAAGAATTCCATAGCAAGGTGTTAAATATGTCTCGAGTTTAAATCCTTTGTGAAAATATAAATCGGTTTGCTTTCTTCGAATATCTGCTGTGGACATCTTCTGGTGCAAAAAAGGGAATCTTGATGAGAAAGAAAAGAAGAAGCAAAGGTTTTCCTTCTCCATGAGCAATGGTCGGTCAAAGGTTTGATCAAGAGTGGGACCCATGAAGTAATTAAAAAAGCAAAGGAAGGGTTTACTTTCCTTTATGCCAAAATCTGCAGAAGCCGTATAAAAGTAGGGTAGGTCTTCGTGGTCTTCAGTTCTTCCTTCTTCTCTTGGACCCAGCCGCACGAGAAAAGAGAAGTGCCTAGAGTTGACCGAGCTGCACGAAAAAGAAGGAAAAGCGCACACAGGGACTCAAGAAAAGGACGACGCGAACAAAAGAAGTTGGTCTCGCGCGGAGAAGTCTCTGGTGATTTGTCCTTGAGAGTTTATTGTTTATTATATCCAATATATTTGTTTTATTGTAAACACTTGAGTTTGGGTATAATCTAGGTGCGGGAAACACGAGAGTATTGAGTGATTGTAAATCCGATTCTCCGATATAGTGGATTGTTTTTGCTAGCTCTCCCCGTGGATGTAGGTACCGACATTCGGGCAACTTAGCATTGCCCTCCAATGCTTCTGCCAAACCCTGAGTTGTCAATAACGCCTCCATCTTGAGGCTCCATAACCCAAAGTTGTTCCTCCCGTTAAACTTCTCAATTTCAGCTTTCACCCCTGACATAATTGCAGCAACAGAATTTCAGATAATAACCAGACAAGCAAAAGTCCCAAATCACAATCTAGAAATCTGACCCTAAGCTCTGATACCAATTTTGTAATACTAACGCGGAAATTAACCAGGATCTTGCAAATACGTCAATGCGAAAATTCAGAAAAAATAACGAGGAACGATAAATGACACCAGATATAACGTTATTTGCAAGATCCTGGTTAATTTCCGCGTTAGTATTACAAAATTGGTATCAGAGCTTAGGGTCAGATTTCTAGATTGTGATTTGGGGCTTTTGCTTGTCTAGTTATTATCTGAAATTCTGTTGCTGTAATTATGTCTGGGGTGAAAGCTGAAATTGAGAAGTTTAACGGGGAGAAACAACTTTGGGTTATGGAGCTTCAAGATTGAGGCGTTATTGACAACTCAGGGTTTGGTAGAAGCATTGGAGGGCAAGGCTAAGTTGCCCGAATCAATGAAAGATGCTGAAAAGGATGTGTTGATGAGGAAAGCTATGAGTCTAATCCTGTTGAATATATCGGATGAAGTGCTAATAGAGGTTGGTGAGGAAAAGGATATCGCAGTATTGTGGGTAAAGTTTCAGTCGCTCTATGTAAAGAAGGGTTTGAATAATCGCTTATATATGTTGAAGATGATGTTCCGGTTTAGATATACTGAAGGTACGTCTATCAGAACCCACCTAGATGAATTTAATAAACTCATGATGGATTTAAAGAACGTCGGTAAGACACTTGATGATGAAGAGCAGTGCATGATGTTGTTGGCTTCTTTACCAGAGTCATGAGAGCACTTTACTGACTCTCTATTGCAGGGGCGTACTCCGATTACCTCAGAGGAGGTAAAGTCCGCCTTGTTTTCTAAAGAGTGGCAGAGAAAGTTACGAGATGACGGTCTGGCGCAGGATGTAGCGCAGGGACTAGTGATTCGGGGTAGAGAGCAACAGTGAGGGTCCAGTAGCAGCAGAGATAAAAGCAGGTCTAAGTCACGCCATAGAAAGTCCAAGGGACGCGTGAAGTGCTTTGAATGTCACGAGGAAGGGCACATCAAGAGAGATTGTCCTAAGCTGAGAAATAGATGTGATAAGCAAAAGGCCACAGTCAGTGTGGCGAATATTGCTGAGGAGAGCACTAGTGATGCAGATGCTGTTTTGTGTGTGACTACAGGTTCGTCAGGAGACGAATGTATGCTAGATTCGGGATGTTCGTATCATGTGACGCCTCATAGGAACTGGTTTGCTACTTACCAGACTGCAGATGGTGGTAGAGTTCTGTTGGGGAATAACGCAGCTTGCAAGGTTGTGGGGATATGGACAGTTCGGATTCAGATGCACGATGGTGTGGTTCGCACATTAACAGACGTGAGGCATGTACCGAAGCTCAAGAAGAACCTTATTTCTCTAGGGACACTTGATGATATCGGGTGTAAGTACACCGCTGAAGGTGAAGTGTTGAAGATCTCTCGAGGTGCCATGACAGTGATGAAAGGGAAGAAAGTGAATTCTCTCTATCATCTACTAGGAGAGACCGTGACAGGAGTTGCTACAGTTTCATCAGGTGAGCCAGATTCCGATTTAACTCGTTTATGGCATATGCGTCTGGGGCACATGAGTGAGGCAGGTGTGACAATGCCGAGTGATAGGGGGTTGTTAAAGGGTTAGAAGACAAGTAAGTTAGACTTATGTGAGCACTGTTGTCGCGACCCTCTCGAGGTTGCATGTGGGCTCTCGAGGGCTAATGGGCCGTCCAGTCTAGTCGGACGCGGGCCTCTCCCAAGGCCCGTTACCCAAATCGCAACGGAGGTATGCGTAGTCGACCTTCAGTGTGGTCTGGTGACATGTGCTAAGTGTGCATGCCATGGAGTCGCCACCAATCATTTTTTGGAGGGTATGATTGGACCACCCTATTGAATAGTCGGGAGTTTCTATTCAATTCTGCGATAACCAGAGAAATGGGTTCGGGGACTTAGTTACGTCAACTGTCAGAGTTGACGCCCTTTCGGTACCTAAGTTGACTAAATTTTCTGACCTAAGATTTCATGCAGATGAGTGGAGTACGAATCCTAAATCTAGGAATTCATGCAAATAGGAATGACTATCCTAGCAATCACAATCAGTAATAAAATGCGCAAATCAATGAATCCAAATATGTAAAATAATCACACCAAATCAACATGACACTCCTAATAAGGCTCTATTAGCCTAAATAAGTATCAATCAAGCTTAGGAATGATTTAGACATGATTTTACCCATCAGGGGTAAAGTCGTAATTTTGAGACAAAAGGGACGATTTGCCTAAAAAGGGAAAAATCGTCATTTCGGAATGAATCTGGAGTAAAACAATGTCAAAAATAGGTTTGGTCACTCAATTGACCCATTTCCTATTTTTTTTTATTTTTTTTTTTACAATTTTCATGATTTTCTGGAATTTTAGAAACCGATTTACCATTCGAAGGGGTAAAATCGTCATTTTCTAAAAATGGGAATGAAATGTGAAAATCTTAGACATAAGGTTTAGCCACCTATCTGGCCCATCACCAAATTCTAAGCAATTTCCACAATTCATCGGAATATCAAAGACGATTTACCCTTTGAAGGGTAAAATCGTCATTTTGGATTAAATGGGAGAAAATCCAAAATGACGATTTTACCCCTCAAAGGGTAAATCGTCTTTGATATTCCGATGAATTGTGGAAATTGCTTAGAATTTGGTGATGGGCCAGATAGGTGGCTAAACCTTATGTCTAAGATTTTCACATTTCATTCCCATTTTTAGAAAATGACGATTTTACCCCTTCGAATGGTAAATCGGTTTCTAAAATTCCAGAAAATCATGAAAATTGCAAAAAAAAAAATAAAAAAAATAGGAAATGGGTCAATTGAGTGACCAAACCTATTTTTGACATTGTTTTACTCCAGATTCATTCCGAAATGACGATTTTTCCCTTTTTAGGCAAATCGTCCCTTTTGTCTCAAAATTACGACTTTACCCCTGATGGGTAAAATCATGTCTAAATCATTCCTAAGCTTGATTGATACTTATTTAGGCTAATAGAGCCTTATTAGGAGTGTCATGTTGATTTGGTGTGATTATTTTACATATTTGGATTCATTGATTTGCGCATTTTATTACTGATTGTGATAGCTAGGATAGTCATTCCTATTTGCATGAATTCCTAGATTTAGGATTCGTACTCCACTCATCTGCATGAAATCTTAGGTCAGAAAATTCAGTCAACTTAGGTACCGAAAGGGCGTCAACTCTGACAGTTGACGTAACTAAGTCCCCGAACCCATTTCTCTGGTTATCGCAGAATTGAATAGAAACTCCCGACTATTCAATAGGGTGGTCCAATCATACCCTCCAAAAAATGATTGGTGGCGACTCCATGGCATGCACACTTAGCACATGTCACCAGACCACACTGAAGGTCGACTACGCATACCTCCGTTGCGATTTGGGTAACGGGCCTTGGGAGAGGCCCGCGTCCGACTAGACTGGACGGCCCATTAGCCCTCGAGAGCCCACATGCAACCTCGAGAGGGTCGCGACAGACTGGCGACTCCGCTGGGGACTTAGAGAACTTGAGCCGATTAAAAAGTTGATTGGTTTTTCTGACATGTTTTATGCAGATGCTCTTCAAGTTGAGGTACGTACTTTAACCCTTGAGGTGTTAAATGTTTTTGCAGATTGGAGAAATAAGGGGTGAAGTGTTCGTTAACTCTGTCTTATGCAGGTAGGAGTTTAGGATGTATGATTGTGTGGATGTTTATATTGAAGCGGTGTTTGCTAAATGAAATGCATGTTTATTGCTTTAGCACGACACAATGAACACACACAGCCGCGCCTAAAACCTCGGGCGCACTCTTTAGGAAAATAATAGAAGGAATTGAAATTGGAATCTCCGTGAGGAAAAACACGGGGTAATCCATTTTTAATTCTGCTCATTTCGAACTATGGATTGGGTCCCAATGCAACGATAGTTGTGCAATGGAATCTACCCTTTCTAGAACTCGAAGTGGGAGCCTTGGCCTTAGGTTCCAAACCCTATTTTGATTCTTAGAAGTCAAACCTCACTGGTCTCATGCGCATGTATGTGAATGATTGGTACACCTCGAAACCAAAAGGTCATTCAGCGCCGCTTATGAATCAAAATCCAAAGACTTGTGTGAAGAATCGGTCGTGAGTTTAAACGAACTAGGATGGCATGGAAAAGCGCTAGACCACCCTGGAGAGTCAACTGATGAGGGCAAATGCCTTTTGACCGGGGCAGCCGGGTCAAGTGTAAAGACGTGTCGTTCCTAATTGATTTTCAATCAGATACCGGCATAATATTTCCTATCTTTTCCTCTCAGGTGAAAAACAGGTACAGAAGGAAAATCCATTTGTGGATAGACACGAGGGACGTGTTTTACATGGCATACATTTGTCAAAAATGTCCTCATCCGATCACATGCAAGATGATCATGGAACGATGGTGAAACTGTAATCGTTCCAATAAGCCCTTCGAATATTATACCTGACGGGGACCTTTATGTCTTTTGTCCACAGGATAAGATGGTCAAAGACAAACGAAAGAAAATTTGTCTTCCCTATAAGACAGAAAGAAATGTACCTTCAGCAGATGTCACCCATTGGGATTGCAATGACAAATTAAATCAAATTATGAAGAAGGAGCAACCTAATTAGGATTGGCTCTCCCTAAGTCGAAAAAGTTGTATCCGTTCCAAATCAGATTGACTGGTTCACGAGTTGATATGGTTTTTCATTCTTGCAGGTGATGACGAGAATGAATGGGACCACTGAAGAATTTCCACCGTCTTGGATGCCAGAAGTGACCAGAGCGGGGATAGTAAATCCGTAATCGTTTCAATTAAAGCTCCTTACGCGGTGATTGACTCTTTCACTCCTTTTATCGCGCAGGTTGTTGAAGTACTCAATCACGAGTAAACCCAAGCTTACTGATGTCAAATAGCCTGAATGCGTCAATGCGGCAGGATCAAATTGCCTACGACTAAATCAGCCAGCCCCAGACAAAGCATCCAGTGGCTAGGGACAAATCGCTCCGCTACCCGGAAAAGAAAAACATCAAATACTTCAAATGGCGACGATGATCGAGAGAATCACAAAATCGCCACACGAAAAATCCCAAGACCGTCAAGCCATCTAGAGATGGATAAAAATAATTGAAGATTCTGACAATTGAGATAGAAGATCAGAATCGGCGAAACCCATGGGAGTGAGTTCTCCCATTTTCTTTGAAGAGGCCAAACCGGGGGCAAACTCTCATGATCCCCCATAAAGACGCATCGGACCAGGGTTATTAAATCCAGAGATAACAAACATCAAGACAAGCCTTACCAAGGCAAAATACTTGAAGAACACCGTCCCTTCAAATGTGCATGGACGTTGTAAAAATTGAATTGAAAATTGCCAACAAACACAGAAAGTGCTAAGGCATGTTGCCAGGACAAACGTCGCCCAACTGGGGCAGAACGGCCGTTAATCTCACGAACAACACCCATAAATACAGACGAGAGAAGACATTCCCAAAGTGGATGATGATTGCAGCAAAATGCAGGAATGAATTTAGTTGGGGCAGGCATGAAAAACCATGCCTAACTGGGGCAAGTGAATCATTTGTACGCCGGACGTTTCTTCTCTGGCAAAATCCAGGGACGCAATGACATAGTCGTCCGCATCAGAAGTAAACCCCAAGATACAAATTTGGGTGAACGGTAACTTTGTATCGTTCCAATTTGATCTCCAAAGATCCCACATGTAACATGAGTTTTTCCTCATTTAGCAGGAAGGCGTTGGCGCCGAAAGCCACAAAAGAAAAGAACTCACTAATTGGGGAGCGAACAAAATTATCGGCCTTGGAAGTCATGCACTCCAAGAAATGGTCTTTGATTATAAGATCGAGTGGAGGGTAAAAAGTATCGCTTCCACACATCATGCTTTGACATGCATTCCGATAACAATTTCCTTTTTCCTTGAATAAAAGGAACTTTGAAGAATGGCGCTGGAATGCGCCCAAAAACACAAATGGATCTCCTCTGGGGCAAATCCTTGAGAATGATTCATCGCCAACCAAACGGAGGGATCGTGGCCACAATATAGTTGGCCAATTTCTGCAAGCCGCGCGTTTGTGTTCAAATGAAAACGCCAAGCAAGAACAAGGCGGTATTGTTCCAATTTGTCTTGAATTTTGGAACGCAAACTGACACTTATTGTTTGTTTTTTACAGGGGCTCGCCATCAAGGCAAAACGGGTTTTCACATCCTATGTATTACCCGTTGGAATACATGACCAAGGGTAAATTGTATCGTTCTAATTTTTTGAAAAATTCGTGAACGTACAATAACATGTTTCTTCCGCATTTTCAGGGATCTCCAACCGCGGGGGACAGGTAAGTATCCCTTTCCCCAATCCATTGAAGATGTTAAATAAAAAACAGAGAGAAAAAGAAAAGCTTTCAGAATCAAATGTCTAGAAAATACATAGAATTCAAACTTCATTGGCATTCATGTTTTAAAACAGGAGGTTGTCTGAACATGAATAAGAACATGCATGGTGCATCATAAAATCCCCTTGACGGGTAAAATTTTTGGAGAAAATGAAAGAGATTTTTTCCAATCAAAAGTTCAAAACTTTCAAAAGGACGTTTTCTCAAAAGACGAAAGGCAAAGCCTAATCCAAACACGTCCTATACACACTTGAGAGAGAAGTGGAGCGGATCAGATAGCAAAATCTGGACCTACGGAAGTAGGGACCATCCGCAGTGATTACATGGAATGGGACGACGGAGGCATTCGTTTCTTATCCCCAAACACTACAGGTGACCATTGACAACCCCTTCGAACGGCGTTTTTCATTCTCAACCCTGTCAAGAACCACCCCACATTGGGGCAAAATGGAGGTGAGTCCAGCAACATCAGGAGAAAATGGTTAGAAATTTTCTTGCTCGGACTAACATCAATCTTTGTGTATTGTTTATATGGTAATCCAAATGTCATAGGATGATGAGAAGCATTCATTTCTCTATCCCACACACCATATCCTTTGCATAGCCAAGTTGAGCCTGCAAATTCATTTCATAAACCCATTGGTGATCATTGCAAGTTCCAAAGCAAAGACAAATCACTTCAGGAACGGAGAAGTTCAAGACTTAGGGTTTACGAAGAAAACTACTAAGTTGATACTCAAGCGTGCTAAGAGCCAAGTCATATATCTAGCACAATTGCCAAGCATCCCACTTTCGACAAGAGATTAAAGAAATCCCCAGCATCAAGAAAAAGCAAAGTGCCTGGTAAAAGCGAGGCCGATGCTCGGGTGAACAATTTGATCGATCCCTAAAGAAACCTGGTAGGGAAAAGAAGAGGGAAAAACCCCTAATGGAGTCAGATCAAGAAGACTGCTCCCCAAATGATGTCAGCCGTGGAGCAAAAACACAGAAAGAGTTGTCAACCTCTTAATACCACAAGAGACGCTCTCTAAAGAGCTGGTGCACACCTCAAAATCGGTTGCGCACCTCAAAGACTAAAGATGCAGAAAGGAAATGACAGGAGGCAAATCAGCAATGATCACCAATGTCAAACCCGTCACGAATTCTGGGCCAAAAACAAGCCTTTTTCGGTCCCCAATCCTACCAATGTCACAACCCTGAAACAGTCTTCTCTGACTAAGACACTTGGGTTAACATATTGCTTAGCTCGAAGAAGTACGAGCAAGACTATTTCTTTCTCATTTTGCAGGGTTCTTGACTTGTAAACCCGGAGCAGATGGTGAAGACTTTCATTCAATGGCCCCGACTCAAAAGTGAGTCCCCCCTTTGAAAACCAATATCCAAGCCCAACATTACGGTCCCGTGGAAGACCTCCCGACCGATCAAAATGTATGCGCTGCGAATGAGCCTAAAACCTAGGCACAGGTCAGTAGGGAATTGAGTACATCCCCTATAAAAATCATTACCTCAAAACAGATGAGATGGCCTCCTTGTCGAGAAATATTCCAATTGATGTTTTGAACAAACTCTTTTTGGAATTTTCAAACTGTTGATCCGAATTTTCCATGCAAGGAATTTGTGATCACATTTGCATGTTGTAAGAATGCTTTGGATAACCTCCAGCATCAAAATGCACATTTCATGACTAAAACTTAAGTCATAAAATTTTGTCAATTGGACAATTATTGTCTTCCCAAAGATTATTAACATTTTCTTGGTGAAGAAAAATCTTTCAGGTTTGAACTTTCTGCAGGATACCTGGAGAACCCAGCTCTCAGAATGTCGGCTCAGCAGACTCAAGTGAAGCTTTGTCAAAATAAAATCTTTCACTCCTTCAAAACTGAATTCCCGACAAACTTCGGGATCTCTAAAAAAAAGGGGAAGAAAAACCCTTTTAAAAGAAACAGTCTCATCGGACGTGGAGAACCCTCGTCATGAGACCCATTTTCAAAAATCAGGCAGTCTCATCGGACGTGGAGAACCCTCGTCATGAGACCCCTTTTCAAAAACCAGGCAGTCTCATCGGATGTGGAGAACCCTCGTCATGAGACCCCTTTTCCAAAATATCAAACAGTCTCATCGGACGTGGAGAACCCTCGTCATGAGACCCATTTTAAAAAATCAGGCAGTCTCATCGGACGTGGAGAACCCTCGTCATGAGACCCATTTTCAAAAATATCAAACAGTCTCATCGGACGTGGAGAACCCTCGTCATGAGACCCATTTTCAAAAATCAGGCAGTCTCATCGGACATGGAGAACCCTCGTCATGAGACCCCTTTTCAAAGCAAAACCAAGGTAGATACCGCCTGAAGGGTCAACACAAGGTAGAAACCGCCTGAAGGGTCGATTCAAGGTAGATACCGCCTGAAGGGTCAACTAAAGGTAGA
Source organism: Rhodomyrtus psidioides (assembly GCA_021437785.1). Taxonomy (NCBI): domain Eukaryota; kingdom Viridiplantae; phylum Streptophyta; class Magnoliopsida; order Myrtales; family Myrtaceae; genus Rhodomyrtus; species Rhodomyrtus psidioides. The sequence continues at coordinate 15,197,532 of JAILYB010000005.1, read as the reverse complement.
AACCGCCTGAAGGGTCAAACCAATGGTAGAAACCGCCTAAAGGGTCAAATTAATGGTAGAAACCGCCTGAAGGGTCAGTCAAAGGTAGAAACCGCCTGAAGGGTCAACTCATGGTAGAAACCGCCTAAAGGGTCAAATTAATGGTAGAAACCGCCTGAAGGGTCAGTCAAAGGTAGAAACCGCCTGAAGGGTCAACTCATGGTAGAAACCGTCATAATGGTCAACTCAATGGTCCGATCCACCATACGGATCAAAATCCTTGGCAAATCCCAAATGGGACGCGTCTTCCTTAGATTCCTATCAGTTAGGAATCCCATTATGGTTTGACCTACCATACGGGTCAGAGCTTAACCTCTCTAGGATACTCTAGTAACGAGTTCCTAGAATTTCTCTTGAATCCATCAGACATCGCGAAAATCGCACAAACATCGAACAAGTAAGTGGCAGGTATGTCTCTCTACTATCTCACTCTCTCATGTCAAATGAATGTTCCCCCTTCAAGAAAGAGCATACATGGACAAGCATGAAGATTGGATGTCATAACTCCTTTTCCTTTAGTTTCCCGAGTCGAGTCGATCAGGACTCAAGTGTCACCTCATCTTTGAGAGAAACCTCTAACGAGATTCCTCTCAAAGAGGGGCAGCTGTTGACACCTAAATTTTGATCAACCTTTTTTTCTTTTTTTAAAAAATTCATAGAAAATCTATAAAAATTTCAAAAATTGAAAAATCAATTTTGGTGACCTTGGCCAAGCTAAATGAACCATTTTGACCAAAAAAATTATTTTCATAATTTTCATTTTTTTAATATTTTCGAAAAAAAAAGAAAAAAAAGAAAAGAAGAAAATCAAGAAAAATAATATTTGAGGTCACAAAGATATATAAAAATAGTCGGTATTTTTATTTTTATTTTATCTATTTTCTAACCTCATAAATAGTAAAATTCAGGTTTGATTTTAGGTGTTCTCTGATCACCATAAAATTGAATTTGACAAAAATATTAGTAATGATTAAAAGGAAAAGGAGGGAAACATCATCATTTAAAAGGAAAAGGGGACTAATGATTTTGTCTTCTCTTTTTGTTATTTTATTTTATTTTTACTTTTATTATTTTATTATTTTATTATTTTATTATTATTATATTTTTTTTCTCTCTCTCTCTCTCCCCCACTCCCTCTCTCCTTCCCGCTGCCTATTTATCTCCTCCCCCTCATCATCTCCCGACTCTTCTTCTCCCTCAACTCTCTCTCTTTCATTTTCGTTTTTTCCTCTCGCTCAGCTCGCCGCCCAGATCAAAAACCGTCCGGTTTTTCGACCATAACTCTTTCGTTAGGAATCGTATGGGAACGAGCCATATACTGTTAGAAAGCTTATTCTCTTTCCGTTCTAATGACATATCGTGAGTCCAATTTGGCCGAGCCATTTGTCCCGTAGAGCTGTTTGAAGTAGCAAAGGTCAGACTGATCAGACTTGAGTCCGCGAGTGCCAAATTGGATTTCCGAGCTTGTTTTGGGTTCAATCTTGGTAAGACCACCTTTCACTCCTTACATTTTACCTATTAGACCCAGAATCGGAAGGCCGAGCCTCCTGTTGGTGTCTAAATATTTGCTGTGTATTTACTTTATGTCATAGCATTTCTATATTTCGCATAAAAAGACCCAGAATCGGAAGGCCGAGCCTCCTGTTGGTGTCTAAATATTTGCTGTGTATTTACTTTATGTCATAGCATTTCTATATTTCGCATAAAAGACCCAGAATCGGAAGGCCGAGCCTCCTGTTGGTGTCTAAATATTTGCTGTGTATTTACTTTATGTCATAGCATTTCTATATTTCGCATAAAAGACCCAGAATCGGAAGGCTAAGCCTCCTATTGGTGTCCAAGGTGTTTTATTTATTTATTTTCTGTAAATTATATTGTGCTACCCCAGAATCGGAAGGCCGAGCCTCCTGCTGGTGGTATATACCCCCCACACATTGTTGCACGAGCACCGACGGACTCCGACGTCGTAAAATTCACCGGATCCCATCTCCATTGCTTATTTTTATGTTGTATAATGACTTAATATCTTCTTTATTTTTTGCATTGTGTTGCGTCCTATAAAAACAAAAACAAAAAATGCTAGATCGGACGTCTGCAGATGAGCCACGTGTCGTGATTAGGTGATTTTCAGAAAAAAAAAATATTTTTAACATTAAAAGAAATGAATTTCGAATTTTACAAAAATTGAAATAATTCGATTGTCACCGAGACGCCACGTGGTGAGTTAGGGACTGTCAGTTGGGATTTATTCTCAGAAATTTATAAAAAAAAAAAAATCAAATAAAATAACAAAAAGAGAAGACAAAATCATTAGTCCCCTTTTCCTTTTAAATGATGATGTTTCCCTCCTTTTCCTTTTAATCATTACTAATATTTTTGTCAAATTCAATTTTATGGTGATCAGAGAACACCTAAAATCAAACCTGAATTTTACTATTTATGAGGTTAGAAAATAGATAAAATAAAAATAAAAATACCGACTATTTTTATATATCTTTGTGACCTCAAATATTATTTTTCTTGATTTTCTTCTTTTCTTTTTTTTCTTTTTTTTTTCGAAAATATTAAAAAAATGAAAATTATGAAAATAATTTTTTTGGTCAAAATGGTTCATTTAGCTTGGCCAAGGTCACCAAAATTGATTTTTCAATTTTTGAAATTTTTATAGATTTTCTATGAATTTTTTTAAAAAAGAAAAAAAGGTTGATCAAAATTTAGGTGTCAACAACTGTATCTTTGGGAAACAGCGCGGGATTAAGTTTACTACAGGTATTCATTCGACCAAGCAACCGGTTGCGTATATTCATTCAGACGTCTGGGGCCCGTCTCCGGTTCCTTCCAAAGGAGGTGCCCGTTATATGCTGACTTTTATCGACGACTATTCCAGGAAGGTATGGGTATACTTTCTGAAGCACAAATCTGATTTGTTTGATCGGTTCAAGAAATTTAAGGCATTGATTGAGAAGCAGTCAGATAAACAGATCAAGTGCCTGAGAACCGATAACCGCATGGAGTTCTATGGTAAGGATTTCACCGAGTTCTGCGAGAGAGAAGGTATTGTTAGACACAGCACAGTACCTGGGACACCATAGCAGAATGGCGTGGCAGAACGGAAGAACAGAACTTTACTTGAGCGAGCTTGGAGCATGTTATCGCATGTTGGAATAGGCGAGGAATTTTGGGCCGAAGCAGTGAACATGGCATGTTACCTGATTAATAGATCTCCATCATCTGCTATCAAGTGGAAGACTCCAGAGGAAGTATGGTCGGGAAAAACTGTTGATTACTCCGGATTACGAGTATTCGGATGTCCTGCGTATGCTCATGCTAGTGATGGTAAGCTTGAGCCAAGGTCGAAGAAGTGCATATTTCTGGGTTATGCACATGGGGTGAAAGGCTACCGACTGTGGTGCACTGATCCCAGATCACTCGGTTTTCTAATCAGCAGAGACGTGATCTTCGACGAGACTACAATGCTTCGACAGAGGAGTCCTGAGACACTACCAGCAGAGCAGACAGATCATGGTGTCAGTAGTGAGGTGGAGCTTCAGGTGGAGACTCCGGTGACCTCGGAGGTAACAGAGGTTGAGACTGCAGATGAGGCCGCAATTCCTGAAGTCGGTGATAGTGAACAACCAGTACAGCCGCAACAGACTCTAGCTGAGGGCAGACAGCGAAGGCAAATAAAACTACCAGTACGTTATGGTTATACAGATATTGCTTATGCTTTGACTGTAGGTGACGAGGTAGAGACAGATGAGCCTTCGTCTTACTCTGAGGCGATGGCTAGTTCTGAGTCATTGCAGTGGCTAGGGGCTATGAGTGAAGAGATGGAATCACTCTATCGGAATCAGACATGGGAGTTAGTTAAAGTACCCAAGAGCCAGAAGATTGTTGGAAGCAAATGGGTCTACAAACGGAAAGATGGCATTCCTGGTGTCGAGGCAGCGAGATATAAGGCGAGACTTGTGGCGAAGGGGTTTACACAGCGGGAGGGCATTGACTACAATGAAGTGTTTTCTCCTGCGGTAAGGCATACTTCTATTCGTATTTTACTTGCCTTAGTTACTGCACAAGATCTCGAGTTGGAACAGCTTGATGTAAAGACGACGTTTCTTCATGGTGAGTTGGAAGAGCAGATTTACATGAGGCAGCTAGAGGGATTTGCTATTCCGAGTAAGGAAGACCATGTTTGCTTGTTAAACAAATCTTTATATGGGCTGAAACAGTCTCCTAGGTAATGGTATAAGCGCTTTGATGCTTTCATGGCTAGTTAGGACTATTCTAAGAGTCAGATGGGTAGCTGTGTTTATTTTAGGAGACTGGATGATAGGTTTTTGATATATCTGCTGTTATATGTTGATGATATGCTGATAGCAGCTAAGAATATGTCTGATATTAATGTGCTGAAAAGGCAGTTGAGTGCTGAGTTTGAGATGAAAGATTTAGGTGCTGCAAAGAAAATACTGGGTATGGAGATTTTGCGTGACAGGAATGCAGGATTATTACGTCTGTCTTAAAAGAAATATATTGAGAAGATTGTAGCACGTTTTAATATGTAGTCAGCGAAGTCTGTGAGTACACCATTAGCGAAGCACTTTAAACTTTCAGTTAAGTTATCACTGCCGACTGAGGAGGAAGAGGAGCACATGTCCCGTGTTCCATTTTCTAGTGCAGTGGGTAGTATTATGTATGCTATGGTATGCACTAAGCCTGATATTTCACAAGCTGTCAGTGTATTTAGTCGTTTTATGAAGCGTCCTGGTAAAACTCATTGGGAAGCTGTAAAATGGATCCTCAGATATTTGAAGGGGACAACAGACGTTGGTATAGTATACAAGAGGAACAGTAATGGTAGTGAGACCACAGGTTTTGTGGATTCTGATCATGCAGGTGACTTGGATGAGTGCAGGTCTCTAGCAGGGTACGCATTTACGCTTGTAGGTGGTGCAGTTAGTTGGAAAGCGTCCTTACAGGACCACGTGGCATTGTCGTCAACTGAGGCGGAGTACATGGCACTGACCTTTGTAACGAAAGAGGCGATATGGTTACTGGGTTTGCTCTTGGACTTTGGGTTAGATCAGAAAAGTGTTGATATACACTGTGACAACCAAGGTGCGATATTTCTGACATATAATCCGGTTTATCACGAGCGGATGAAACATATCAATATCAGGTACCACTTCATCCGAGATGTATTAGCGAAGGGTAAGGTTGTTGTGAAGAAGATAGCGACATCAGAGAACCCGGCAGACATAATGACTAAGCCTATTCCTTTGGCGAAGCTCAAGCTGTGCTTGAGCACTATTGGCGTCTGTGAAGAGTGATCGCCCTTTGGGGCGATGGGAGAGTAGCATGGATAATGAGCATTATTGGTTTGGTTTCAAACTTTGAGCCAAGGTGGAGAATTGTTAAATATGTCTCGAGTTTAAATTCTTTGTGAATATATAAATCGGTTTGCTTTCTTTGAATATCTGCGGTGGACATCTTCTGGTGCAAAAAAGGGAATCTTGATGAGAAAGAAAAGAAGAAGCAAAGGTGCACGTATTTTTCCTTCTCCATGAGCAATGGTCGGTCAAAGGTTTGATCAAGAGTGGGACCCATGAAGTAATTAAAAAAGGAAAGGAAGGGTTTACTTTCCTTTATGCCAAAATCTGCAGAAGCCGTATAAAAGTAGGGTAGGTCTTCGTGGTCTTCAGTTCTTCCTTCTTCTCTTGGACCTAGCCGCACGAGAAAAGAGAAGTGCCTAGAGCTGACCGAGCTGCACGAAAAAGAAGGAAGAGCGCACACAGGGACTCAAGAAAAGGACGGCGCGAACAAAAGAAGTTGGTCTCGCGCGGAGGAGTCTCTCGTGATTTATCCTTGGGAGTTTATTGTTTATTATATCCAATAGAGTTGTTTTATTGTAAATACTTGGGTTTGGGTATAATTTAGGTGCAGGAAACACGAGAGTATCGAGTGATTGTAAATTCGATTCTCCGATATAGTGGATTGTTCTTGCTGGCTCTCCCCGTGGATGTAGGTCTCGACATTCGGACCGAACCACGTTATATCTGGTGTCCTTTATCGTTCCTCGTTATTTTCTCTTGGTTTTCGCATTGACGTATTTGCAAGATCCTGGTTAATTTACACGTTAGTATTACAACACAAGGGATGCACAATCAGGAAATGCAACCTACCCAATTTCCTTTGTCTGTATGTAGTTTTTAGTCAAAGTGTACTGATCGCATCGCCAGTTCCTTTCCCTGTCCGAGTCACCGCAGAACCTGAAACCACTCTTAAAAAGTCGAAGATTCGGCGCTTCGGTGAAAGATCTTTCATTGACCATTTCCGGGTGAAACATCTCTTTTGGCACGCTTGGTGGGACCACTGCGTTTCGATATGAGGAAGCGTTAATGGCGAGAACCAGGAATAAGGAGCCTCGCAATGCCGCAAGTGAGGAAAGTCAATCTCCGCACCAAGGCAGCTAGCGGAGTGGCCTACTTGGTTCAAAATCATCGAACGCAAATGCAGCGGAGCGGGAGATAGACAACCCTTGATGGGAACCAGGAGAAGGATCTTCGGAGAGCATCAGAATGATTTAACCAACCATATGGTTGATCACATCGCGAAAGTAATCAAACCAATGATCACTAATGTCGTGACGTACTTCTTTACCCCAAAAAAAAAATGTTGTGACGTACTAGGATGTCATATAAATGAATGCCACTTTTTTTCTTTTCAAATAAATGCAGCTTCAACTCTTTTACCCAATGAAGTAGACTCAGTCATTCGAAGTGCTAAACTATTTTTAGTGACAAATGATAGAAGAGAATTTAGATTTTTTTATGAAGAGCAAGTTATTTTTACCACGAACAAGTTATCTTGCGATTATAACGGAGTACAAAACTTATCAAATTTACCACAATCATGAACATAACTTGTTTTCGGTAATTACAAGTTGTTTTCGGTAAATGAAATTTTTCTTGATAGATAGTTTTTATTTAAAGATCGACGACTTCGTTTATTACACACATAAGATGATTTTTTTTTACCATAAACACAGTAGCATTTAGTAGAAGAGATATTTATACCAAACATAAGACTTACTTTTTACCATAAGAATGGGTAACTTGATTTGCCGGTGAAGAAATAGAGGGTTGACATTATTTTTCTTTTCATTTGATCTAAGATACAATTTATTTAACTCAAATTATTTTTCTGACCCAAAAAAAAAAAACTCCAATTATTTTAAAAATTAGACATTACTCCCTTTGTTATTACAAACTCACCAACTTCTTTTCATTTTCAGCTTTTTAGACAGGCTTTGCTCTTTTTCTTGAAATTGACAAATAGGTGGTCAAGATCCCAAAATTTTCCACGAGAAAGCAAAAAAAAAAAGTTATTCACTTGCAACGAGAATTGACAAAACAGCCAGATACAAAAACAACACTTGCGACAAACCCACCCAAATGAAACCAGCACGAGCACAACTTCCACATCAACGCCTCACGGACCTAGAATTCGGTGGTGGGGAGTTGCTCATGGGTCTGGTTAATGAAGAACAGCTCGTAGACGAGGCCGGCGATGCCCGCGCCGAGGAACGGGCCGAGCCAGTACACCCAGTGGTCGCTCCACGACCAGCTTACGACAGCCGGGCCGAAGGAGACGGCCGGGTTCATGGACGCGCCGTCAAAGGCCCCGCCGGCTAGGATGTTGGCGCCGACGATGAAGCCGATTGCGAGGGGCGCGATGATCCCAATGTTGCCCTTCTTCGGGTCGACGGCGGTCGCGTAGACGGTGTAGACCAGGCCGAAGGTCATGACTATTTCGAACACCAGCGCGTTCCACACGGTGACGCCGGACGATAGAGAGAATGCCGAGGTTTCCTGTAACAATTTCAGCGATGCAAAATTGTTAATTTGCATTCCTCTTCTTTCTTACATGAAAAAAGCAACAATATTGATAAGTTGACTGTTGACTTTTCCTGAAATCGACCTGTTTGTCTCGTTCTATTTTCCCTCGAACTTTACTATTTCATTTACGATTTGAGTTTATGGCATTTCCTTTGCTCTTTCTTGAAGATTATTTTTTCATTGGTATAAGGAGCAGTCATTCGTAAATCATCTTACCAGTCCGCCGGTGGCGAACTTGAGGAGTAAGCAAGCGACCACCGATCCGGCACATTGAGCTATCCAATACAGGACACTCCTGGCCAAGGTTATGTGCCCTCCCACGAAGGCACCGAAGGTGACGGCGGGGTTTACGTGGCCGCCGGAGATGTTCGCGCCCACTGCAACGGCCACGAACAGTGCAAAGCCGTGAGCAAGCGATGCTTGCACGAGCCCCGCGGGCGTCGTCGACCCATCGTCGGTAAGCTTGTCTGTACAAACATCGATCAGTACGTCAGGTCATTGAAGATATACCAGTGAAGTACATGGCCACTCTTTTGGCATGCTTATATGTTACAGAGTGACTTCTTGCTATGTCAAATCACGATTAAATCAAGATTAGATTGGGAAAAAAAATGAGATTAAAGCCAAACGCATTTTTGGGAACTCGTTCCACTGAAATTCATGGAGAGAGAATCATGGATTTTTATAGCTACTACAATGGCAAAGATGCTAAGGGGACAGAGAGACTTACTGAAGGCCATGCCCGAGCCTTCACCGGCGAAGACGAAAATGAGCATCGATATGAACTCAGCTAGAGCCGCTTTGAGAGCATCGACCTGGCCAACCTCGGCCGCAGACCCGATGGCGATCCTTGAAATCGGCATTCTCGGAAGATTTGGTTTTGCTTTGCGCTTTGCTGGAGTGCTCAGAAAAACCAAATCTACTCACTCGCTCAGCTGCTTCGTGCTCTAAGAGTGAGCGAATCCTTTCCCATATATAGTCAGCCCAAACCGCTTCCCGTTGCAACCGGAATAGCCGGTCTCCATCCGGTCACAACCGATTTTCAAACGTTGGAACCGGATGGCTTCTTCTTTTTCTTCTTTTTTTTGGGCAGCCGGCTGTGGCTGTCCCGACTAGGCCCCAAGCGACGAGCCACCAATTCACTCCCGTCGCGACACGTGGACGGCTTGATGTGACTCTGACCGACTAGTAGGCGTGCATCACCGCCCAATGACAATGGATGGTTTGCGGTGGCGGTGGGTCCACCTCCAGTTTTTTGTTTTTTTCGTACCTTGACCGACCACGGGATTTGTTTATGCTCAGGCTGACGTGGACAACAGCGGGGTGGTTAGTCGTAATCCTTCATTAATCAAGTCGAGTATGCAAAAAAATAAAAAAAATCAACTCCCTTTGTTTAGGCCATGATAATGAAGATCATGCGCGGTCGTGGCTCATGCAAAGGGCATGGGGCGTGGGTTCTAGATCTCGATCCGTGATGTGTGGAGCGCAACGTGAACTCTTGGTCGAAAAAATGTCGTTTCGGAGTCCATCTAACGCTGTTCACGTTCGCAAAAATTGAACTGTCGAGAGGTAAGGATTGGGGATTTTCTTTGCAAACTACGAACTCTACGTGTCCAGCAGCTTCGATCATATCGGTTGCAGCCTCTAGATTGGAGCACGACGCGTTTCTCTCTAAACCTAAAGCTTTTCCGCACCAAACCCTCGTGGGAATTTCCCTACCCACGCGGCGAAACCCTCAAATTGCTCATTTCGAAGTTAAAGGTGAGTGCCCGACCTAATTTCCCCTTTGAAAAAACATTAACTCCGTCCATGGATGTCCAAATGAAAATGGACGGTCAGGAATGGGCCTCGTCATTTGTTGAGCGGGAGGAAAAAAAATTGGGCGGGAATTTTTTTGAAGTTTGCAAAATTTTGAATAACACCTCTCTCTCACGGCCTGATTTGAGTAATGGTAAGCATGTCATGGAAACTCTAATGTCAGGTGATCCAAATCCTAATGAGAGTTTCATTGCAAAACAAGAAGGTTAAGATGCGGCTTAACTAAAGTGGATTTCATATGGAATTAATGGTGGGATCAAAAGGAGATTACACCAAATATGTGGCTCCAAATTTGGAGGGTGAGATTTAGGGGCTTTTTGACTTAGCGGCAACCCCTACACCTATCTTTTCGAAGTAGCACCACTGTTTTGGGCATGTGCATTCCGTGGCTCGATTGGGATCCAATGCACTTGCTCTGTCCTCTTTTAAGTAATGATTATGTTCTTTGATATGCACATGTTCTTGGGATATTCTACCTCTTTCGAGTAACATGCAAGATCATCACATCGTGGTAATAATCTAATTAAGGCAAGATCTGCTAATTCCTCTGCATGCATGCAGTTAACACGTTCTAAACAACGGTGGGTTATTTTTTTTTCCCCGTTTTCTTTATGTTGGGTGCAAGCATTCTACCTAATTTTAACCAAAGTACGTTTCGCCGGGAAGCCGGTAGAATACGGGGTGAAAGTTCGTTCAGAAGCATGCGATCGCATCTATTGACACCGTCTGATGAATGTTGGGTATTTTTCCTTTCTTTTTCTGTTTCCTAGCCATCAATGTTGGGTACAGTCGTTATAATTACTTTTAACTCAAAACATGTTCCATCGGAAAACCCGATAGGATTAGGAGCCGGTACTTCGTTTAGAAGCCATGATCGCATCGATCCATATTGGTCTATGCTAATTAACTTTTGATTAATCGCGAGATTAAGGCTCCGGTTATTTCGCGGAGCATAAATGATTTGAATAACATTTTCCAGAAAATGATTATTTATATCGCTTTCAAAAATAAATGAACAAAAAATATTTTTATGATTTACGCAAATGTTTAGACACCAATTATTGTCGGTAATACAAAAAAAAAATATTTTTCATTGAATGATTATCTCAAGCGATATATGCGACTATTTTTTCAAAAGAAAAATATTTTCAAACCACTCGTTTATCGATGAAACAAACAATTTTGCCTAAGTTTAAAAATGCGGCGTCACTCTGTTCACCGTCGCGTTCCCATGACCCATCACCATATGGTGCAAATCATTGTAATACTAGAGAACCAAATTCAGATCCAATCATTCGCAAGGTGGATCGAGGTCAACGAAGCCCCACTTTTTCCCTATCACGCGGGCATAAAGCGAAACTCAAAAAAGAATAAAATAAATAATAATTACACAAATAATCTTTAAACAAATGCAATGTAATCTATTAACTTTTAATTTGTTCAACATAATTCATGAATTTTTTTGAAATATATTCGATTTAGTCCAATGCTCAATATTGTCTTCATTAATTCAAGTTCGATGATAGCATTGAATATTTTTTTTAATAGTTTATGAACTAAATAAAACACTGTACGAAAAGTTCATGGACCATATTGAATATGTATCAAAAGTTTAGGGATTACATTGAACAAATTATAAGTTTAGAGATCGCATTAAGCATTAGGCCAACTTTCACGGATCATTTGAATATTTTCTTATAGTTTATGGACTAAATTGAATTTGTATAAAAATTCAGGTATCATATTGAATATGCACAAAAAATTTAGAGATTATATTGAAAAAAATTATAAATTCAGAAGCCGCATTATATATTATGTCAAAGTTCGCATACCGTTTATGTCATTTTTCCATGGGACGCCGAAATTAGGCTTGGACTCTACGAGAGTGGCTAGGCTAGCTAATAGACAAAAGGGCAAAAACACAAACTAGGGTTTGCTAATTAACTATGCTCGGCCACATGACATGCTCTGATGTTTAGTGGCCTCTACTTTGTGGAGTAGGTGATTAGGGACAGGGCGCGTCACGGTGGACTTTTGGGTGCGTTTCAAAATTGAATAGTTTTCGCTTACGTGGCAATCCACCGACCACAATAACTTAGCAATTTTTTTTTTTCCCGCAATCGATCATATAACATAATGTTCAGACCCACAACAAAAAAAAAAGGGGCATGACATAATGTGATAAACATATGATTATGTGGGTCTGATCTGAAGTTGCGCTTTTTTTTTTATTGACGTTAATCATCATTTGTATTCGTCTTGTCTAGGAATATTGAAGGAGCAAGCGCCCGTCTTCTTTAATTAAATTAAGATGACCCGACACATCTCTTGCTCTAAATCTTAATGCTTTCGCATATATTTTTTTTATAGCTTATCTTGATGTTGTATTTGTTTATTGTGGACGGCTCAGTGGTTTTCTGGCAAAATTGATGGAATGAAAAAAAAAAAAATTATCGGGATGCCTATCCAACTTCCTGTTTTATTAAACAGTTAATGATGTCCTTTGAGGTCTTACAATAATCGCACTTCGTGGCATATTGTATGTTCCACAGATCTAATAATGATGCCGAGATAATATTCCCTTTTTTTTTTTAGCTTTATATGGAGACCTATGTGATCCAATATCTAGCGACGAAAACGCATGTTTTTGGTGGGAAAAAATACTTTGTGTGGACCCGATTCATTAGTCGACGAGGCCCATCAGCGTCTTTGACTGTGCATGTGGGCCTTACGAGCGGGTCCCATTGAAATGTGGACTCGATCCACGTGGATTAGGGTCCGAACAAGCGTCCTGCTCATTTATGTTTTCTAATTTAATTCTATCCAGCTACGGCGAAAACGCCATTTTCACGGTGAGATTTAAGATACGACGGCGCGTGCCATCGGAGGAATATAACTAGAGGACACGGAATAAACATGATAACGAAATTAGCAAGCAAAATAACCGAAAAATGAAAAATGAATGTGACGATTCTCACTTGACATAGATACCAAAATTATGAAAGTACCTCTCTAATCTAAGCAAAGCTCACTTTGGAAAGGCCAAGTTGCCCCTCCTCACAAACTCGTTGTTATATTTACTTAGGATATGGTCGGTTTGTTTTCAAACTTTCCGAGCAATTGCGAAAACTTTAGGATCTGGGGATGCGCACTTTTCTAAAAGAAAATGGCATTTCCGTAAATAGGAGACAAGGATAAATCGACATGAACGTGCAAAGTGATATCGAAACTAATACTCGAGGAGGTATTTGGCATTTTCAAAAGTAGAGATGTGTAAGTAGTCACGGAGAATGTGACGTAGGCTTTTGATATTTTCCCCGGTAAATAATCATTGCCGACTTAGAGTGAATTTGATGGCGTTGCTTGAAAGTGACCGATCATTCGCCATAAGCGGGGTTAAAAAAAAAAATTTTACTCATTGATAATTGACCACACCTTTTTTGTTTGAATGTGAATAAATTCCGACGTCTTTGGGGGTCAAAAAGAGATTATAGATTCTTCGATTTTGCCCCCCTCCACTACGAAACTATCATGTCATTTTCATCCTCTTTCCCATTAAGCTTTTTGATTTATATGTTCGAACAAGGCACATGGGTTGCCGACATCAACAACGACGATTTCAAAGGTTTTTTCGACCGAAGAGCTAAATTTGTGGAAGCATGTTATTAACTTGGGAAAATTTCAAAAAAGAGCCCGAAGTGCCTTCGTTTTATTAAATAAGGGCCTAAAGTGAACTTTGTTTCAAATAAAGGTCTGAAATGCTCAAATTGTTTCAAAAAAGGGCCTAATTGAATAGCATTTTTGTCTTTTAATTTTTAATTATTTTTTTAAAATTTTTCTTTTTACCTTTTCATTTTTCCTTCCCTCTCCTCCTGTTCATCGTCTTCTTCCTCCTCTTCCCTCCGGCCCCGTACGTCTTCTTCATGGAGACTGGAGAGTCGCCCAAAGGCCTGCACCAACACCTTTGCCGGTGCTGCCTCTCGTCGTCAACGCAAATGACCATAGGTTCATAGCCACAAACGCTGGGCAGGCATCGGCCTATCCTCGCCGAGGTATTTCAACTAGCTTCGGGCCAATTTTTTTTTTTCCGATCCTTGCTTGGAGAAAGGCTAATGCAAACTTCCAGCACAGACAAACAAAAAGGGCCAAAAAATCAAATAACAACTCCACTTATACCATCAAAACCCAAAAAAAGAAAAAAAGGAAGAACTTCGATTTTGCTCAGCATTTACCAATGGCGATAAGGTGAAGAACAGACAACTCCTTGGCTAATTGATGATGACCGCCTCCCCCCCGATATGGTGTGAGTCGAATCGACCTGCTACGTCCGCACCAAACCCTTTAACCACCCCCCCACGATCCCTTCCCACCCGCCTCTTGGGAACCACCCGGAAAACCCATCAAATCGAATGCAATGGATTCTTAATCGCCAACACAACACAACGAATTGAAGCTTCTTACAGACAACGAAGTCGACAAAAGGAACAAAGCACCCTCTTGGCGTATTTTTCAGGAGCGTGTCGAAGCAAACACCATCGAAACGACGACATCATTCGTTTAATAACAAGAACGAGCTACCAGGACGAAGCTTCTCGCGTTTCCCTACAAAGCTCGGGATGGATTTTCCCGAAGAGATGGTTCGGCTTCGAAAAGGGAAGGCGAGAAGATGGATTTCGAGAAACAGAGCAAACAGGAATGGGAGGGGGGGACATTTTCCGTCGGGCAGATGGATTTCGAGAAACTGAAGTTTTTCCTCCAGGGAGAGTTGGTTGATCTTCGACTTCGCAGGCATTCTCATTTTTTTTCCCTCTTCCCCTTCTTCAACAACCCATGAAGAACACGTGGCCGTGGGTGGGGAAGATAATGAACAGGAGGGAAAGGGAGAAAAAAAAATGAAAAGGTAAAAAGAAGAACATTAAAAAATAACAAAAAATTGAAAGACAAAAAATGCCCTTCGGTTAGGCTCTCTTTTGAAACAACTTGAATGCTTTAAACCCTTATTTGAAACAAAGTTTACTTCAGGCCCTTATTTGAAAAAACGAGGGCACTTCGGGCCCTTTTTTGAAATTTTCCCTATTAACTTTGAATCAGCATAAGTCATAAGAGTAATGATAGGGAAGCATAAATTAACTTACAAATAATTTTGACAAAGAAGCATGGTAAACTATGGATGATGGGCTATATTCAAATATTCGATAAGAGCCATTCATATCATCGTTTAGAGTGCGTTTGTTTCACAAAAAATTTCATTAAAAAAGAAAATGTTTTTCGAAAAATCATTTTACTGGAAACGGTTTATTTTCCTTCATTTGGTAACATGTGATCGAAAATGTTTTATGGTATTTGTTTCTCATTTGGAAATTAATTTTAATCTCATGACTTTATCTTAGGCCAAAAATAATTTTTAATTTATTTTTAATTTTTAATTTCTTTAATGGTTTCCTTTTTTTCCCTTCTACCTCACTAGTCACTAGGTCATAAAGAGGCTCGGCCTTGCTGGCACCTTGCCGGCCCACAACTATGGCTAGTCATCGGCCGTCGCCGGAGAAAAAATAAAAATTTATTAAAATAATACAATATTACAAAATAAAAAAAATGAGAGAAGCAATTCCGAAAAGTGTTTTTACCTATTCAAATTGGAAAATTCACTTAGCTAATTTTATGTATGAATATTTTCATTAGCCAGAAAGTATTTTCGGTTGACTTGTATTTTCAGCGAACTAAATGGGTGAAAATGTAATGACCTTAACTTTTACATTCTTAAAATAGGAGCAGGTTAGTACTTGACAGTTTAGGATCATCCGGCACGAAAATTGAAATTCGGTCAATGGAACCACGACAAAGTTGTCAAGCACAAAAAAGCACAAGCACGACAAATCAGAAGCAGCTGCCAACTGCTGACTATAAGCACGACGCGTCATAAGCCGACTCCATTGCAAGCGGCTGATTAAGCACGACATGTCATAAGCTGACTTACTGCAAACTGATTGGACTAAGCTAATTGGACCATTATAAATAGAAACCGTCGCCACTTCATTTAGCATCTATTGTCAAAAACTTCTGTCATTACCATATTAGAACGCCGGCTCTCTCTCTAGGCCGTACCACCGCTTACCGATCACCGATCATCACCAACCGTTCATACGCGACAGTACCACCATGCGTGTGCCCTTGGCTGACTGCTTTTAAAAGTCTGCCGCCTTGGCCAATAGTCCGTCATCCAATCATCGTCTTCAAAAATTGGAATTTCTGAATCAAGATGAGTGGATTTCTAACTATTATGGTTTGTTTGGATTAACTTTAGAACTATTCGTCGATAGTTTGGAATCCTGATTATATTCTTGAATTGTCGCGTGATATGCTTGATTCATGCATTGATTTTCTGAGAAAGAATTGATCATGAGAATAGTATGAATCATTCATTTGCATTAAATCTTCTAATAACCGATGACGGTAAGATTGCATTGTGTATGCATGGCATGGCATATCATGTCGACGTTATATTGCCATGAGGTTTATCTAGCAATACCCCGTGGCGCCGGACGGAATTCAGGATGTCTTTCGATGCTTTCTGATGGTCAGGACTGCCTCTGTCTCTTCGTGAGCTTGAGATACCTCTGGAGTGAGATGTTGGGTGAGCTTTATCCCCAAGGACGGCAAACCTGCATGAGGTTTATCTGCAAGAAGCCAGAGACATTGCATATAAATTCGTGAGTTTTTGAAAAAGAATCGAATGCTTGAGATGCGTGCATTAAGCTTTTATGAATTATTGATGTGGCATTATGATTTCAATGGTTGCATTCTATTGGGTTAGACGTTTATTCGCGGAGCTGTTGAGCTCACCCCTCGTGGGATAACTATTTTTTAGATTAGCATAGCTAACTAGTGAGGTTGGCGGCAATGAGTGACTTATGCATGTTGGTGGTGAAGATGAAGCTGCTGAGGATGACGTTAGGTCCGAAGTAGTTATCGAAACTTGTAATACTCTCATTATCTTTGAACTTTTGTAAATAACTGATTGAAAGCTATTGATAAAAGGCTATTGTTTGACATGTGTGTTGTCTGGTTAGTGAAACTAAGAAAGGCCATACCTCTTTTGAAAGGCGTGCTTGTCAAACTGATTGTTTTTTGCATTTTCCATGCACTTGTGCCCGTATAGCTACCCTGCTTGATTTTCTATTATTAGAGCTTCCGCATGCGTCGATAACTCTGAAAGATTAAAATAGAGAACGTAAGTCCTAGTCGGTTCGGTATGAGACGTTTTGCCAACCTCGTGTGGATTGAGCACGTGACAATGGCGAACTGCATGGGTCGCTACAAGCTAATTTGGTATCAGAGCGGTTCATGCAGTGATAATGTGCGCTAGTGGATGAAATGTTTGGTAGGCACGTACGGCGTACGCGTTTAAAACTACAAGTGCATGTGATTGTGATTTGTCAAGGAAAGTAGCCTATGCTACTTATGAGGTTATATTGATCATTTCTTAAATTTGATGATTGTTATGACTTTTGTGGATAAAGTAATATGATCAACTAGATTTGGACGATAGATTCTCATGGCAATAGTTTATCTCTAGTGAAGTTGTTGAGATTTACTTCGGCAAAAGTACACTTTTAGTGACAAAAATTGTATACGGAGATCACTTTGGTGCCAAAAGTTTTAATCACTTTAATGCCAAAAGTTATAAAAAAGGATAGTGCCTCCGGCCAAAACTTTTGATCAAAATTGCCACGTGGTATTTTTAATTAATTTTTAAATTTTAATTGATATTTTTTTAATAAAAACAAGTCCACGTTGGTTCCACGTGGACTTCAAAATTCATAAAAATAAAAAATAAAAAAAAAGAAAAATTTTAAAAAATAAAAAAATTATTTAAAATAAACTAAAATAACTGAAAATTAAGGGGGGAAAAAAACAGGCGGGGAGGGTTGCTGGAACTCTCGCCGCCGCCGCTCCACCATCGCCGGCACGGCAATGGCGATTTAAAGCGTTAAGGAGTAGATGTATCCCCAAGTCTTAACTTTTAACGGAAAAGCACATCAGTTCTAGACATGGCCAAATTGGACCCGGACCCGGAATCGGCTCGGAACCGGCCCGTTGACCGGGTCCGCGGTTCCGAACCGGAACAGGACCTTCACCGGCCGGTTCCGGTTCCTATTTTTTCGGAACCGGCTCGGAACTGCCGGTTCCGGGCCGATCCCAACCCATTTTTTTTTATAAAAAAAAAAAATTGTGGGCCCCGCCCCCTGAAAATTTCAGGGGGCGGGGCCCTCCCTCCCGCGGGAAAGAGCCTCGAACGGCTCTTTCCCCCAAACGACCGTCACTTGGGGGAAAGAGCCGTTGGCTCTTCCCCAACGGCCCGAAGGCCAAAAATTAAAAAAAAAAGTAAAAAAATTAAAAAAAAAACTCTATAAATACCTCTCAATCCTTATTTATTTTTCTCACAATTTCTCACAATTTCTCTCAATTCTCTCTAATACTCTCAAGTGTCAAGTCTCACAATCTCTCAAATTCTCTCAATCTGCTATTCTCTCTAAATTTGATCTCAATTTTTTGATCAATTTTCTCAAAAAATGACAAGTGGAAGCAGAAATACTAGAAAGGGAAAGAACCCGATGCCGATCCAGATGGGAGAATCCGATTATCCCGTTCATGAATATGATTCTCGTGAATATGCATGATGGGAAGACGACGATGCTTCCAATCCCAACGTCGAGCGCGTCTCAACGCAAGAAAGTCTTCGTTCTCGTGGTGTCGAAGAATCGTCGATAGCGAAGGAGCCGGGACGAAAGAGCCGAGAATCCGATTTATGGCTACACTTTAACAAAGTGTGGAATGAAAATGAAGGCAAGTTTGATATAAGCTGTAAATATTGTCCGCAGACATACAAGCTTGGTAAAGGAGATGGCTATGGAACATTTCGTCGGCATGTGACGAAAAAACATTCAACGCAAGCGGGGATCGACACTAGCCAACAACAAATTCCTGGGTTCGTCAATCCTAACGCTCATCCTTTATTTCGTTTCACTAATGCACTTTACAAAGAAACATTAGCTGAATATGTTGCCCTTGAGCATGCTCCGTTTAATACTGGTGAAAATCCTAATTTTAGATATTTGGTAAACACTGCGTTAGCTCCGCAATCACCATCTGTTTCGAGAAATACTCTTAAACGCGAACTTGAACATGTTTATACAAAACAAAAAAAGAAATTGTTAAGATTTTTTAAAGAATTCAATGGACGTGTACATATAGGTAGTGATATTTGGACTGATTCTTGGAATATTAATTTTTATATGGGTATCACGTGCCATTGGATAGGTGATGATTGGGTTATTCAAAAAATACTTCTTGCATTTCGAGTTTTTCCTGAAAGGCATACGGCCCATAATATTTATAGACTAATTAGGCAAGTTTTAGAAGAATTTAATTTGATTGATAAAATTTTTTCAGTTGGTTTTGATAATGCTGCCGCAAATACTGCTTCCATTCCTGAGTTAGAAAAACTTTGTAAATCCTCTTTTGGCGGATAATTTTTTCACATTAGATGTGTTTGCCATGTTTTGAATTTATGTGTTCAAGATGGTTTACGAGTTCTTGCAACATCTCTTCAGGCAATAAATAATGCAATTAGATATTTGTGGAGCCGTCCTCAACTTATGAAAGAGTGGGGAAAATATTGTAAAAAAAATGGGAGAAGGGCAAGAAGGTTTCCAAAAGATATTCCGACTCGTTGGAATTCTACCTACGAGATACTTCTACAAACTTTTGATTACAAAGATTTATTATGTTCCTTTATTTCGAATAATGTTCCCGATATTGCTTTGCTCCCGCAACATTGGGAAGTTTGCAAAATTTTTGTAGATTTTTTGATGCTACTAATATTTTATCTGGTGTTTATTATCCTACTACGCATTTATTTTTAATAGAGTGTGTTAACATTGCTGGTATTTTTAATGAATGTGAAAAAGATACTGAATTAGCTTCGAGTATTTTAGTAATGCGAGAAAAATGGTTGCATTATTACTTGAACATTCCTCTTGTCTATTTAGTTGGTATTGTTTTCGATCCACGTACTAAATTAGATGGTTTATTAGATTATTTGAATGCTTATTATTATGAATGTTTACATTTGAATGAAGTAATAGATATTCATAGTATACAAGTAGATGTTAAAAAAGTTATAGTAGAATTATATAATGAATTTTGTAGTAAATATGGTTTAAGTGATAGTGGATGTGATCTGTCCAGCCTAGTGTCTCACGAAGCAATACATGTATTTCACTTGGTAGAGGGTATAAAATGCACATGAGTAGGCAAAAAATAAAAATAAAAAGGGACAACAGGTAGTATTTCCGAATTAGAAAACTATTTAACAATTTATTTTGAGTTTAGTGATTCCGAACACAGCGCAGCAGATTTCAAGATTCTTGAGTGGTGGAAGAACCATTCAATTCAATATCTAGTTCTCTCCCTCATTGCAAGACAAATATTAGCGACACCTTCTTCGACAGTGGCAGTTGAACAAGCATTTAGTGCTGGAGGATTAATTTTAGACTCCCGCCATTCAAGATTAAATCCGGAAAGTGTGGAGTTTCAAGCTTGGGTCGATGATTGGATGTTGACACCTGATTTTTTGACCAGGTCTTTTTCAGTTTTATTTTTTGAAAAATCACAAAAAAATTTATAAAAAGTCAAAAAATTACAAAATCAACTTTGGTGGCCTTGGCCAAGCCCAAGGAACCATTCTTGACCAAAAAATAATTTTTCACATTTTTCATATTTTTTAGTATTTTTGGAAAATAGAAAAATACTTAGAAAATCAAGAAAAATAGCATTGGAGGTCACAAAAATATGGAAAAATATCCAATATTTTTCCTCTTAATCCCTTGTATTTTTGACCTCACAAAAAAAATCAAAATCAGATTCAATTTTAGGTGTTCCTTTGTAACCCGTACTATTGAATTTGAAGAAAAAATAACAATTGAGTCTTTTAATTTGCAATTTTGGCATTTTTTAAGATCTTGACATTCAATCTAACTATCCCCTATTTCAATTTAGCCCAATTGTTTGTGCAATTTGCTCAATTGCACGGATTTGACAAAATTACATACTAAAATTGCATTTTAGTCCTTGAAATTGAGCATAATTGAAATTACTTTCAATTCAAGGGCTATCATTGCAAATTGAACATGCTACCCAATGGATTTCACCATTTTAAATCGATTGGCATAGGTGGTTTAACTCAATTTGATCATTTGCACCCTCAATTACACAATCCCCAATTTCCAATCAAATGAGAATTTGGGGATTTTGTAGAAATTGATGAAAACTTTTGGGCAAAACCACATTTCTAGATAGAATTCATGCCTAGATTCGATTATGAGGTTCAATTGCAAAAATTTCCTGTTAATTTGGATTTAATTTGAAAAATTGCAAGTCGGGGCCGGCTTGGACCGGTCTGACCGCCGGTTGAACCGGTCAAACCGGTCCAGAACAGTGTCTTCTTCTTCCTCAGAGAACCGTACGAATGAACAGTGTCAGGGTCAATTTCAATGGCTAAATTAAGGGAGAAAACGACCATGATTGGAAGAGTTTGAAGAGGGGTTTTGTTCCTCGAATCATTGCCCATCGATTCGAACCAAAAACACGAGCAATGGTTGCCAGAACGGAGAATAATCGGTTGGTCAAGGCTGCTGCACCTGCAAAAGTCAACGGCGACAGAACTCAGATGAAACTTGTCCAAATTCGTGCCAAATTCGCTTGAAATAGAGCTCGCCGGATGACCAAACGGGACTGGACAGAATGCCCGTCCTCTCCGACGCCGTTTCGACCTAATTGCACGTGATCACACGTGCAATTGAGGCCGGTACACAGTCTACCGTTCGGCACCAAAAATCCAACGAGCTATATAAGCTCATGATCGTTTTCTGTTGAAAAAAAGAACGGATTCAGTTCGAGGAGAAGAAACTGAATCGAGAGAGAGAAAGAAAGAGAGAGAAAGAGCTCACCTTCCCTCGCGGTGGTCGAAGGTTGGAGCTCAAAATTGCAGAGCGCCGGTTGGGCCTTCCGAGGCAAAACCAAAGCTCCACAAGGTCGCTGAGAGATCGCCCAGAGTCCCCTGAAGCGATCGCCGCCGGCCGCGCCCAGTGAAATCGCAAGAACAGGTGAGTTGCAGTCCCGAGTTTTTCTTCAAGCTTCCATGGCGATTCACGCATTTCTTAATCATTCATACAATTAATGTGTGCGTTTCATTCCCTGAACATCACTGACCATCATCGCGTATCTTGTTTGCATCGGTTTTGTCTTAACATGCCCAATCGAGTCTTCAAATCCAACCTCCATTGTCGAGCTACTGTTCATATTTCCCCAGCCGAATCTGGGCCGAGCGAGCTCAATCGGAGCTCGAGGTAAGTCTTCTGAACCTCTATTGGTGTTATTCTGTGACTGAATTTCTTTGATTTCGAGTGAATCACATGATTGAGCTTCCATGGCCGTACTCGGCAATTCGCACGATGTTCTTGATTCTGTGAATAGGATGTTTCGATTCTTAGATATGTCAAACTAAAGCTAATCGCGAATCGATTGCCGTTGGTCTCGAGTGATTCCATTAAGATTTCACCGCACGATCATCGCCGGAGAACTACAGCCGTCCATTTTGCCGGAGTCGCGAGGTTGAAGACGAAGCTGACGTGGCGCGGTCAACTGGTCAAAGGTCTAGGTGGCAACACGTGATTGGTCCACGTGGATGTCGAGTCAGCATGGCCGTTGAGTCTGTTATTCAAATAAAAAGAATCCAACGGCCGAGAATAATCGAGTCTAATAAATGATGACCGTCCGATTAGAAATTAGGATTATTCGAAAATGATTTTAATCGTAAAATCAATCAGGATAAGAAACGGTGCCGTTTAGAGGAAGGATTAGGCGACGTCGTTTTAGGTTAATGAAAATAGACGGCTCAGATCAGATTCCACGTTCTAATCGTGGCCGTAGATTTAAGTAATTAGATCAGACGGCCCTGGTCGAGTCTCCATTCAATCTGAGCCGTAGGTTTCGGTAAGTCAATCCGAAGACCCTGAGTCAGCCACGCAGCGCCATGAAGGCCGTTAGATCAAATTCGACAATTCAAAAATAAAAAAAGCATTAAACGGCGTCGTTTTGGGCGCGGGTCGCGCGGACCCGGGTCCGGGCTGGGCCGTGGGTCGTGGGCCGGGTCACCCGACCCGGCCCGAATAATATTTTTTAAATAAAAAAAATTCGAAAATGATTTTAAAAAATAAAAAAAATCAGAAAAATCCTAGAAAATCCAAAAAAATGCTAGAAAATTCCAGAAAATTCCAAAAAAAATGTGGAAAAATATTGAAAAAATCCTAGACATTCCAGAAAGCACCAAAAATCGAGGGTTGACCTCAGACAACTGGTCAACCCTATTTTTGGGGTTTCTTATCCAATTTTCCGAAACTTGACGACATTACCCTTTAGGGGTAAGTCGCCTCTTGTGTGCATGCTAGATAAGGCCGATAATGCCAAGGTGAGAATTAGGGTCGATTAGACGACCAATTCTTAGGTTTGGGTTTTCGAGTCCCGCCTCTTTTCTCAAAATGACGATTTTGCCCTTTAGTGGGGAAATCGTCTTTCTTGTCTCAATCGAGTTCTGAAAATTGCTTGAAGTTAGGGTTTGGGTCAGGTGGACGACCAACCCTAATATTTGAGATTTTCAGTTCCTCGTCTTTGTCCAAATGACGACTTTACCCATCCAAGGGTAAAATCACTTGAAAATTCCAGAAAAATCCTGGAAATTCCCGGAAAATAGGAAATGGATTGGATTGATGGCCAATCCTATTTCCATTGTCTTTTGACTTCCCAATTCGTCTAAAATGACAAATTTACCCTTTTAAGGGTAAATTTTCCCGAATCATTCAAAATTACGATTTTGCCCCTCATGGGCGAATCATGTCCAAATCATTCCTAAGCCTTGATTGATACTTCTCTAGGCTAATAGGGCCTCATTAGGGATACCACGCTGATTTCATGTGTTTTATCCGCATGTACTGGATCCTTGATTTGCGCACTTATTTCCATTGATTGTGATTGGTAGGGTAGTAATTCCCATCTGCATGAACTCCTAGTTTTAGGATCTATACCCCACTCGTCTGTATGAAATCCTAGGATCAGATAAACCATTCAGTTTAGGTACCGAAAGGGCGTCAACTTAGACAGTTGGCGTAACTAAGTCCCCGAACCCACTTCTCTGGTTTCCGCAGGATCGAATAGACCACTCCCAACTATTCGATAGGGTTTTCCGATCGTACCCTCCACGAAACGATTGGTGGCGACTCCCTGGCATGTACATTCATCACATGTCACTAGACCACACTGAAGGTCGACCACGTACATCCAGCAGTTGCGATTTGGGTAATGGACCTTGGGAGAGGCCCGCGTCCGATCAAAGCCAGCGATCGGGCGGCCCATTAGCCCGCTCCCGCCTCCGAGCGCCTTGGGAGAGGGTCGCGACAGACTGGCGACTCCGCTGGGGAATCGAACCCAGAATCTCTGGTTTCGAATTCCAGAAGACTTGAGCCGATTCAAAAGTTGTTTGGTTTATCTGACATTGTTTTCTGCAGATGCTCTCGAAGGTGAGGTACGTATGCTAACCATTGTGTTAGATGTTTTTGCAGATTGGAGAAATAAGGGGTGGCGTGATTGTTGACATCTTTTCTGCAGGTTGGAGTTGGGAATGTATGTTTACTTTATGCATTTACTGAAGCGGTGTTTGATACGAACTGCTGTGCATGACCTTGCATTGTGATGATCACGACACATCGCACACACTGGCGGTCAAACCCCGACTACAAACCACCTCTAGGTTACCTTAGATAGGGAAAGGATGCGAAAAGGATCTTGTGTTTGATGGCACTTGAGACTTTCGTATTCGTTCCCGCCTACCATCTGCATTGGCGATATCTATGTTGACACCTGATTTTTTTTACCATTTATTATTGTGATTTTTATTCTTTAAAATTAATTAAAAATATCAAAAAAGGTCATAAAATCACAAAATCAACTTTGGAAGCCTTGGTTTAACCTTAGGAACCAATTTTGAACAAAAAATATTTTTCGGTATTTTTAATATTTTTCGAGTTTATTTAATTATAAAAATACCCAAAAAAATCAGAAAAATACCATTCGTGGTCAGAAAAATACCCAAAAATATTCGATAATTTTGTTTTAATTTTCTCTTCAAGTGTGTCACTTTAAATCTCAAAAATTCGGCTCGGGTCAATATGTTCCTTCACAAACATAAACCCGAACCGAGCCTAAAAAAAATCATTTTTGAGTCTTTTAGTTTTCAATTCTCACTTTTTATAAGCTATGACATTGGATTCTAAAGTCTTAAAGTGCAATTAGGTCAATTTGCCCTCCAATTTAATCAATTTTTACCAAAATGGCTTAATTGCACATTTTTCTTTCAATTAGTCCCCGGTTTCACGGATGTATACGTATGCTCTACGTATTTATACGTCATACGTATTTATACGTTATGCATATTTGTACTGTTTGGTAACCTCTTTGACTCTTGTAATAATAATAATGGTTATTATTTTTAACACCTTTGTTAGTGCCTTTTTTTTAGTATTTTTGTATTGTGAGTGCTATTGCTAGTGCTATTTTTAAATAGCATTTTTTGTATTATAAATTGTGAGTGCTATTGTTAGTGCTATTTTTAAATGACATTTATTTATCATAAATTGTGAGTGCTATTGTTAGTGCTATTTTTAAATGGCATTTATTTATCATAAATTGTGAGTGCTATTATTAGATAGAATTTATAATTGTTAGTGCTATTTTTAAATAGCATTTTTGTATTATAAATTGTGAGTGCTATTGTTAGTGCTATTTTTAAATAGCATTTTTGTATTATAAATTGTGAGTGCTATTGTTAGTGCTATTTTTAAATGTCATTTATTTGTGAGTGCTATTTTTAGATAGAATTTATAATTGTTAGTGCTATTTTTAAATACAATTTATTGGAAGGTATTTTTGGCTATAAAAGGATGGCAAGAGTTTTGAGGTTGGAGGAGAGAGACATTTTGTAGAGTGTGCAAATTTTTGAGAGCTTAGAGAGAAGAACACAAACACTCTCTATATTCTCATAATCTTGAGTGAGCAAAATATACTAAGTTCGGAATATTGATTCCGCATATTGCTAGCACAATTGTTGTGGAGTTATTAGTCGTCTCCCCGTTCGTCAATTGGTGGTGCGTCCGAACTAGATGCCTAACACTTGTGGAGGCTGAGATCGAAGAACATCGAACCGACACCTCCGTTCAAGCACGCTACGAGAGGTAATCTATTTACTCCCTTTGAGGTTTTGTGATTTTTTTCGATTGAAATGCACGAAGTACGCCTCTGGAGATACATGTAGGGGTTGTTATTTATTTCTGCTACGTGTTACGTGGATCCCAATAGTGGTATCAGAGCCAATCCTTAGGTGTTTTCGTGCATTTAATTGATTTTTGCAATACTATGGCCAATATGTATTAACGAATTGTTCGTCTTACATGGCTAATGGAGGTTGATTATTTTATATGATAAATTAATCAACGTAGCAAAAATTGAGACTAAATCAATTTTGAATCGAAAATTTATGGCTATCTTATTTTACGTAAAAATTCTGATTATGATTCAACGTAGAATTTTTATTGTGCCTTCCTAAGTTTTAAATTGTGAATTTATTACTTACGTGGAAGGGTGGTGATCATGGAAAAATCCCTAATCAATGTGATTGATGTATATATGAATGTATGGTGATTATTTATATATTTGGGGTTGTAATTATTAAATGGAGGCTGCGTACTCCTTTTATTTTTCATGTAATCTTTATTTTTAGCATAGTCAATTGTTAATGTAAATGCTACGAGGATTACGTGGATGAGCCTTTTAAGTCGGCGAGCTCTTAGGGGCCCAATTCTTGAAGAGTTCAAGAAACCAAGAAGAAGCGAAGAGCGGCTCTCCGTTATTAAAATATTAAAATGATTAAATGTGGTCTCATTGGCTCGAGACCCATTAAATCATAATTCCATGATCACCACGTAGGATAGATGTTTATGTGATTGACATCTATTTATTTGTTATGATTACGTGAGCATGTTAAACTGGTTAATATGCAAAGTCAGACTTACCTCACCCAAAATTGCGCCTGCATGAAATCCTAGTTAGGAAAATCACTCGCGTTAGGTACCGAAAGGGCGTTGGTAATGACATCAACGTAACCAAGTCCCCGAACCCAAAATCTCTGGTTCCGCAGAATTGATCGATCTCTCCCAATCGGTCAATAAGGTTTCCGGTCTACCCTCCAAGAAAGACCGGTGGCGACTCCAAATGCATGCACAAGTTGCACATGCCACCACGACCACACTAAGGTCGAAAGCGATCAACTGTTATCGTCGAATCCCTTTGAAAAATACTCCCGCCGCGATTTGGTATGGGTCTGGGAGGGCCCGCGCCGATCCAAAGCCCGCGATCCGCACCCTTGTGCGGGGGAAGGCCCGCGATCGGTAATCCATTAGCCGCGTCCTCTTTCGGACGGGTCGTGACAATCTAAACCTCTTGGGTAGGTACCCTTGGGGAGGAATCTGCCTCATGTGGATCGTGGGAGCCTGAACCGTAGGTTCCTCACCTGACTTTCGATTTTTTTTAGAGTATACCCACTTGTCTCATGCGCATGTCTGTGGATGGTTGGTATACCTAAAACCACCCATTGATACAGGGGGCACTCCACATCCCCCAAAGTGTGGTTGGTAAGATATTTATTTATAAATGTTCTTTATTTCTTGCCCCATGATATTACTCATACATTGCATACATCCATATGCATTCACATTATTACTCAAGTGACTAATGGAAACAACAATGATTGTGGGGTAGGATTGTCGCGACCCGTCCGAAAGCGGACGCGGCTAATGGATTACCGATCGCGGGTCTTGGATCGACGCGGGCCCTCCCAGGCCCATACCAAATCGCGGCGGGAGTATTTTTCAAAAGGATTCGACGATAAGAGTCGATCGCTTTCGACCTTAGTGTGGTCGTGGTGGCATGTGCAACTTGTGCATGCATTTGGAGTCGCCACCGATCTTTCTTGGAGGGTAGACCGGAAACCTTACTGACCGATTGGGAGAGATCGATCAGTTCTGCGGAACCAGAGATTTTGGGTTCGGGGACTTGGTTACGCTGGTGTCATTACCAACGCCCTTTCGGTACCTAACGCGAGCGATTTTCCTAATTAAGATTTCATGCAGGCGCAATTTTGGGTGAGGTAGGTTTGATTCAGGGTTTCATACAGATTGGAAGACTATTCCTATCAATTACAATCAATTTTAATGAAAGCGCAATCAAGTGCATAAAAAAAACCACATCGATGCATATCAATTCAAATCAATGGCTTCCTAGTATAGCCATAAGGGCTTAGGGAATGTATGATTTCGGACCCGGGATAAAATGGGAAGATTTGGAGGCGATTAGCCCGAAGGGCAAAATCGTCAATTTTTAGAAGATTTGGATACCGAATTACCCAAAATATTCCTTGGCCAGTTGATTGTGGCAATTTCCCATTTTTGGGAAATTTTTACGATTTTCTATTTTTATTGAATTTTTAATTTTTAATTTTTTTTTTATTATTCCCCGGGCCGGGTTGGGTTCCAGATTCGGGCCTGGACCAAACCGTTGGGTCTGATCAGGCCCCAAATAAGATGACCCAACTCGGGCCTGGTGGGCACAAAAAGGCCCAGGCTTTAATTTCTTTGAAAACCAAGCCCACTAGCCAGACTTCTTTTCACAACAATCTGTAAGAGCAGCCCATACTAACCTTATTGCCACTATTTATCATCTTCCTCCTCGCGTAGCTTTTTCCTCTGCAAAGAACCCGACGGCGACTCTGCTCCTTTGACGCCAACAGTCTCGACTCGCTGCCGGACTCGCTCATCATGCCGTCGTCATTTACCCTCACGTCGCTTTGGCCCGAGCTCGAGTGGCCTTCGCGTCCGTCGGGACCGCTCGACGCACGGTTGAGACTCACTCGCCGCCGCCCTTACCCTGTTCTCACCGAGCGTCGAGACCACGATGCTGAGAACCACCACGCCACTGTCTCGAGTCAAACTCGAACTCACATGCCATGCAGCTTGCTTCACTACCGGATCCACTCGCCATTAGGATCCACCCGACCAGGCCGCCAGTTTTTTGTTCGTCGGAAGCGATAGGGTCCCATCGACCATGCCTCCACTAGGTCGACTTACCATGCTGCTATCAGACCTGCTCCTTTCTAGTCCGGACCGCGCGCTTACGGTTTCCCACGCCGACAGCTCAGCCGGACCGCTGATATTCACTTGCGTCAACCTCTTCTTCCCGTACGAATCCTCCTCGCAAACTTCAACGACACAAACTGGCCACCGAGTTCTCGTCTCGTCGTTCAGTTCAGGATCTACTCGTCGCGCCAACGGTGAGACTTGTTCGACGAGCCAATGCTAGGTTTCGCAACTACCATCGTCTCCGGATAACGTTCATGCCGTCACTGAGTTGGCTATCGCCCCTCCTGGTCAGGCCCACCAAAACTCCCACGCTTCCATGCCGAAAATGGGCCGTCGCTAATCCACTCGTGGCCGTCGGATCGAGTAAGCCTTGTGTGGACGTCACTTTGGTTGGAGACTCACGGCCAGCTCGGGACGAACGGGAATGGCTCGCGGTGGCTCGCGCATGAGACCACCGTCGTCTCTCACGACGACGGTGGCTGAACCTCTTTTTTTATTTTTTTATTTTTGTGCCCAGGTGGTCTCCTCTCTCTCCTCTTCTGCTGAGTTTCTCTTCATACCTCTCTCTATTCGGTTCCCCCCTGTTTTATGCGAGGTAGTGGCCCGGCTGATGATGATGGTGGCCGTAACCAGGTGAGCCGGATGGAGGAAGAGGTGGTTTCCGTTTTCTTCCTCGAGACAGCTTCTTAGCCCATCGACGGCGGTGAGTCATAGGGACTGGCTCGTTACGTCACGCCCGGCGGATGGGTATCGCTCTGGTTCAAAGTACTTCGGCGGTTGGCGCGCTTCGACGGTTGACGCTCATGCATCGCCTGGGTTCGGCTGCTGAGCTATCCACTCTCACCACCATAGCCAAACGTTGGAGCGATGTCTCATCCCACTACATCGTCGTCGGCTGTTTGTGCGAGAACTCATCTAGACCGATCTCTTGGTTCGTCGTCACCTCGCTCGTCAATCTCAGGTCGTTGGCCTGCTACGTCGACGATTCGCCGCGCTCGGGTACGAGCTCAAATCCTACGCCGCCTCTCGGAGTTCACTCAGTATCTCATCGATTCGTTTGGAGGCCGTCATGGAGCATCCTCTCAGAGCTCAGAGAGAAATCACGATTTTTTTGCTTCCAGGCGTGAGCTGTGTGTCTGTCTCCTTTTTTGGTCGCCCCGACCACGGTCTTGGAATCATTCTCTCTAACTCTTGAATGTCCGAATCTCCTCTGTCTTCTCTCCTTCTTTTTTGTTTAATCCTTCTTTTCTCTTGCATGGTGGAGGATGGTCGGGTCCCTTCGTCGTTGGGGGTGCCTTCAACTAAAATAGAAGATGAAGAAGAAGACAAGCGGGCCAAGGTGTCGTGGGAAACAAACAAAAAAAAAGGGAAGAGATGGGGAGCGGCCGTGGGAAAGAAAAGAAAGAAGAAGAAGAAAAAGAAAAAAAATGAAAATGAGAGAAAGAGAAAATAAAATATAATAAAATAAAATAAATAAATAAAAAGAGAGATAAAATCATTAATTAAACACACACTTTTTCTTTTTGCTTTTTCTTTTAAATGATGATGTTTCACATTTTCCTTTTAATTATTATTAATATTTTTGCCAAATTCAATTTTATGGTGATCAGAGAACACCTAAAATCGAACCTGAATTTTACTTTTTTATGAGGTCAGAAAATAGACAAAATAAAAATAAAAATACCGACTATTTTTATATAATTTTTGTGACCTCAAATATTATTTTTCTTGATTTTCTTCTCTTTTTTTTTATATTTTTCGAAAATATTAAAAAAATGAAAATTATGAAAATTATTTTTTTGGTCAAAATGGTTCCTAAGGCCAAGCCAAGGCTTCCAAAGTTGATTTTGTGATTTTATGAACTTTTTTTGATATTTTTAATTAATTTTAAAGAATAAAAATCACAATAATATATGGTCAAAAATTAGGTGTCAACAGCTGCCCCTCTTTGAGAGGAATCTCGTTAGAGGTTTCTCTCAAAGATAAGATGACACCTGATTCTTAACCCACTCAATTGGAAAATGAAATGAGAAATGCCATGACATCGGATCCTTAAGGCCCTTTGATGAAATCTCGAATTAATCCCCGGTTCGCTCTAACCATTGGAACATGGGCCGGAGTGAGAGAGACTTACCTTAAGCTCACCTGTCGGATGCTGCCGGTTGCGACAACTTTCAAGCAGATACCTAGGACTCATCATTCAAGATATCCTAGGGAGATTAAACTCTGATCTGTATGGTAGGTCATATCATCATGGGATTCCTAACTGATAGGAATCTAAGGAAGACGCGTCCCATTTGAGATTTGCCAAGGATTTTGATCCGTATGGTGGATCGGACCATTGAGTTGACCCTTCAGGCGGTTTCTACCATTGATTTGACCCTTCAGGCGGTTTCTACCTTTGGTTGACCCTTCAGGCGGTATCTACCTTGAGTTGATCCTTCAGGCGGTTTCTACCATTAGTTTGACCCTTCAGGCGGTTTCTACCTTTGTGTTGACCCTTCAGGCGGTTTCTACCATTGTTTGTTTTGAAAAGGGGGTCTCATGACGAGGGTTCTCCACGTCCGATGAGACTGCCTAGATTTTGAAAAAGGGTCCTGAGACGAGGGTTCTCCACGTCATGCTAGGACAGTTTGATATTTTTGAGAAGGGATCCTAGGACGAGGGTTCTCCACGTCATGCTAGGACTGCTTAAATTTTTGAAAAGGGTTCTATCCTCACTCCTTCTTTTGAAAGATCCCGAAATTTGTCGGGAATTCAGTTTTGAAGCAGAGAAAGATTTTATTTAGACAAAGCTTCATTTGATTCTGTTGAGGCGACATTCTGGGAGCTGGGTTCTCCCGGTATCCTACAGAAAGTTCAAACCTGAAAGATTTTTCTTCACCAAGAAAATGTTAATAATCTTTGGGAAGACGATAATTGTCCAATTGACAAAATTTTATGACTTAAGTTTTAGTCATGAAATGCGCATTTTGATGCTGGAGGTTATCCAAAGCATTCTTACAACATGCAAGTGTGATCACAAATCCCTTGCACGGAAAATCTGGATCAAACAATTTGAAATTTCCAAAAAGAGTTTGTTCAAAACATCTATTGGAGAATTTCTCGTTCAAGAGGGCTCCTCACCGCTCTGTGATAATGGTCTTTTGTAACGAATGCGTTCAACTTCCTACTAACCTGTGCCTAGGTTTTAGGATCATTCGCAGCGCATACATTCTGATCGATCGGGAGGTCTTCCACAGGACCGTAATGTTAGGCTTGGATATTGGCTTTCAAAGGGGACTCGCTTTGGAGTCGAGGCCATTGAATAAAAGTCTTCACCATCTGCTCCGGGTTTACAAGTCAAGAACCCTGCAAAATGAGAAAGAAATAGTCTTGCTCGTACTTCTTCGAGCTAAGTTATATGTTAACCCAAGTGTCTTAGTCAGAGAAGACTCCTTCGGGGTCGTAACATTGGTAGGATTGGGGA
Organism: Rhodomyrtus psidioides; assembly: GCA_021437785.1. NCBI lineage: Eukaryota > Viridiplantae > Streptophyta > Magnoliopsida > Myrtales > Myrtaceae > Rhodomyrtus > Rhodomyrtus psidioides. The sequence continues at coordinate 15,165,007 of JAILYB010000005.1, read as the reverse complement.
CAGAAAAAGGCTTGTTTTTGGCCCAAAATTCTTGGAGAGTTTGACATTGGTGATCATTGCAGATTTGCTACCTGTCCTTTCTCTTTTGAGCCTTTATTCCGCGCTTGACACCATTTGGCGATGTTGACACCTGATTTTTGATCAGTCTTTCATAGTTTATTTTTTAAAAATTCATAAAAAATCTATAAAAAGTTAAAAAAAATTAAAAAATCATTTTTGGTAGCCTTGACCAAGCTAAAGGAACCATTTTTGATAAAAAAAAATAATTTGTCATATTTTTTAATATTTTCCAAAAATAGAAAAATACATGAAAAATGAAGAAAAATAGCGTTCGATGTCGTAAAAATATAGAAAAATAGTCAATATTTTTATTTTAATTTCCTTTTCATTTTGAACTCATAAATAGTCAAAATTCAAGTTCAATTGCATGTATTTCTTCACGACGCATAGAGTTGAATTTGGCAAAAAAATGTCATTCGAGTATTTTAATTTGTAAATTTCTACATATTTTTTAGTCTTGACGTCCAATTAGATCGACCACCATCTACAATAAATTCCCCTTGCTGAATATTTTCGTTTTTGTTTCACATGATTTCATGATGTAAAACGCCGAGTGGATCCCTAAATATAATCGGGTCGGCATGAGCTCGATAGCTCGTCCAAGACCAAATCAGGGCACGACGAACCCAATGTGAGTACTCTCGAACTCCTTCGATGCTTCCTAATGCTTTTCTTAGGTTAGATCGTGTGTAGAATGACTAGGACAGCTAAATCATTCTTGAGCTGTGATTGATAAATAGGGCCTTACTAGGAATGTCATGTGATTTATTTGCATATCTAGATTTCTTGAGTTGCGCATTTTATTACTGATTGTGATTGCTAGGATAATCACTCCTATCTGCATGAATTTTTAGATTTAGGGTTCATACCTTACTCATCCGCATGAATCTCAGGCTAGAAAATTCAGTTAACTTAGGTACCGAAAGGGCGTCAACTCTGACAGTTGGTGTAACTAAGTCCCCGAAACCATTTCTCTGGTTCTCGCAGAATTGAATAGAAACTCCCAACTATTCGATTGGGTGGTCCAATCACACTCTAAAAAAATGATTGGTGGCGACTCCATGGCATGCACACTTAGCACATGTCACTAGACCACACTGAAAGTCGATCACGCATACCTCCGTTGCGATTTGGGTAATGGGCCTTGGGAGAGGCCCGCGTCCGACCAGACAGGACGGCCCATTAGCCCTCGAGAGCCTGACAACCTCAAGAGGGTCGCGACAGACTGGCGACTCTGCTGGGGACTGGTTCTTAACCATTTAGTGGACTTGAGCCGATTAAAAAGTTGATTGATTCTTCTAACCTAATTTTATGCAGATGCTCTCGAAAGTGAGGTGTATATGCTAACGAATGTGTTAGATGTTTTTGTAGATGGGAGAAATAAGGGGTGAAGTGCTTGTTAACTTTGTTTTATGCAGGCAGGAGTTTTGGATGTATGATTGTGTGGATGTTTATATTGAAGCGGTGATTGTTAAATAAAATGCATGTCTATTGCTTTAGCACGACACAATGAATACACACAATTGCGCCTAAAACCCCAGGCGCCCTCTTTAGGAACACAATAGAAGGAATTGAAAATGGAATCTCCGTGAGGAAAAACATGGGGTAATCCACTTTTCAATTCCGCTCACTTCGAACTATGGATTGAGTCCCAATGCAACGATAGTTGTGCAATGGAATCGGCTCTTCCCAGAATTCGAGGTGAGAACCTTGGCTTTAGGTACCAAGCCCTATCTTTTGATTTTTAGGAGTTTTCCCTCACTTGTCTCATGCGTTTGTCTATGGAAGGTTAGTATACCTAACACTGCAAAAAATACAGAGAAGCTTGATTTTCTCTTAAGTTTGGTTGGTAAGACTTTTCTATCCCTCGAACTTGTTACAGCTCTTAATCATTATATTCATTGCATAATTCCGGTGATTGGATTAAATGCCATTTTGAGGATAGATATGTGTGTTTTCCTCCCAATGTTCTTGATGGAAGATGAAGATGGTGTCATCCCATTACGAGCGCCAAGTGGACAAGAAGAGCCTAAGTATTAACATCACATTCCTTTGTTTTATTTTTCATTTCTAGCCTTCTTGTATAGGATTTATTTTGCTGAGATCCTCTCTATCTGATCCCTTAGATTGACTGTATTAGGCATCTATTTGTGTTTATATACATTCAGATTGAAATTTGTTGTATTTCTATTGACTTGTCATTGGAATGTGATAGTGGCATTTCTTCTAATCACTCGAATACTCCAAAATCAATTTTATAATTCCTTTGGATGAAATTGAAATTGGAAGTCTTATACAACCTTTTGGCCGTATAGGGCAATACAATCCCAATTTCGCCAGAAGGAACTATAAACTTGAATTGGTTCATGCATGTTTTGCATCATTGGTAATCCACAATAATTGATCAAGAGTATTCGTGTTTGTCAAATTTAATGAAAAGATAGATATCCAAATTACTCTCGTTCTTAGCAAACAGCTTTAATTTGGATATCGTATCTTCAATTGAATTTAAAACACATCGTAATTGTGTACTTTTGAACATTCCATTGATTTTCTTGGAATTGATCAAAGGCGATTATCGTGAATTACATTTCTTTCAATGATATGCTTTCCTTTGAGGAATATTGATAAAAGCTTTTGCACAAGGCCAAAATCCTTGTAAAAGCTCTTATCCCTATTAATCACAAGTAAGCATAAAATTGAAAGGATTTATGCTTTATTTTTCAAATTCTTTCTTCTGATTCTGTCTTTTCATTTGAAACAGGTTAAAAACAAGTAGAGAAGAGAAGTCTTTTTGTGGATAATCGCGGTGGGAGGTTCCTTTATCCGATCATAAGCAAGATTAAAAAATCAAGATGTACACGCTCGAATCATCAATGTCAAAGCGCAGCTTGCCTAGGTTGAGAGTGGTCAGGTGTTCGAGAAAGTCAGCCATACAGAAGTTGAGACACACACATTAGAGCTTTCATTCATTTCGCTCAATCGAGGGACCTTAAAAGCAGATCATACAAATCATCGGGGTGGAAACATAAAACCGCAATGAGCCCTAATTAGCATCACAAAGGAACCTAGTTGGCCCTCCATATTATTGATGCTTTGCTTATACTCACCACCTCGAGACTCGAGATCTGCAAGCTTAAGAAGAAGGCGTTTACATTCCCATTTAAGATCGGCAACCTTGGTCCCGTGATCTTCGGCGGCTATTTCCAGGTCCCGAACTAGTCCTCTCCCATGGGCTATATCCGCGGTAATGCTGTCAAGCCTTTCTTCCTGCCACTCACATTGAAACTTCAACACGACATTACGACGGTCGTGCTCATAGGTGGTCAGGGATAAGGCCAAGCGCTCCACCAAATTTCCCCTCTCGCGAAGCAACATCGAGACTCGCTTGTTGGCGAACTCAACAGCCTTTCTGTGACTATCGGCCACAAGGTTGGCCAACACCAAGCAGTTGGACCGATCCTCATAGCGAGCTCGCAAAACGTGAGCCACGGTAGCTTTTCGATGAGCGACACGGTAAGTCTCTAAAAAGTTTATAAAGAGGGTTGGGAAGATTCTATATTCCCTCTCTAAATTAGTGCCCTCGATGGAGGTGGTGTCTATTTCCACGAGCAAAATACGGATTTCATCTTCAGTTTCTGGGTGATCGGCTATATGAGCATAGCCTCGACCGAGGAGGTTATAGAGTTTTTCCCACTGGGCCAAAATTTCGGCCGAGAAAGCGCGAATAGGAGAGGAGGTCATTTTCGTTGGAGTGAGGGAGAAGAAGATGAGTGTGGTAGAGTGATTAAAATACGAAAAGACAATTATGTAAGAGTGTTAATCTTCTCTGCATTAACTCCTCCTTTTATAGCAACTCGAGAATGAAGAAAGGCATAGCAATAATGCTCGTGGAGCCAAGTTAATTGGGTAAAGCAATGGTGGCTCTTTCGGTGAACCATCAGATCTATCCCAGTCCGCGATTTCAGGCTTGATAAACCTAAAAAAAGTTGTAAAAAGATATGTCGGTGTCACCATATTAAAATTGAACGGGAGTTAAGCGCAACTATCGAAAAAAGTTGCGAAAGGATTTGGCGGTCCCATCATATTAAAAAACTGAGCGGGAGGCGAGCGTAGTTCCACCTTTTTGAAAATAAGTGGGAGACAGACATGGATATCGAGAAAAGGAAATCGATTTGGTGTCCCTCCACGTTGAAAAGAAGAAAGAAGACGACAAAGCGGGAAATACGAAATCTTGGGAGCAACGCTTGCCTGATGATTTTCATCCATGTTTAAAGAACGTTTCATGGGCATACAGAACCACTCAAAAGAAAATTTAGAGAGAGTGAGCATACATGAGAGAGTAGAGAACCCTGAGCGAGCAAAAATTGATCGAACATTTTTCGATCCAACATGTTTGAGGGTTACCATCAGTTGCTAGAGGCGACTGATCCAAAAATCTCAGAAAATGAACTACTGAGAGATCTCGAAGATTCTAGGATGGCGTCTGGTACCAGAACCACAGAACCCAACCCTTTCGGCAACGAAGTTCAGGATCTCAGCAGCGACGACAACAGCAGCAGCGATGGTCAATCCCGGAAAAGGAAACGTCGCCAGTGCCACACTCAGAATGAAATCCAAGAGCTTGAAGCTTTCTTTAGTGAATGCCCTCTCCCGAACATGAAACAAAGAAATGAATTGGGCCAGAAGCTAGGGATGAAACCTTTGAGGGTCAAGTTTTGGTTTCAAAATAAGCGAGCCAAATTGAGGGCTCAACACAGACGTCAAGAACTTGCGATTCTAAAGGAGGAAAACGAAAAGCTTCGAGCGGAGAACATGAGGTATAAGAAAGCTCCCAGCACTATCGCTTGCCTTAATTGCGGTGGCCCTATCACTCTCGGCGAAATGTTCCTTGATAAGCCTTATATGAGGATTGAAAATGCTCATTCACCACCCCACTCCCTCGAACCATCTTCGATACAATCGGATTTTGTTGGAGATATGCATGAACAAATCAATTCTACGAAGTCAATACCGATGCCTTCTAAAGGATGTGATATGCGTCACCATGATTGGAGTTTCCTTAACGATGAGCTTACTATCACGACCGACCAATCCAAAGCTGATGAATTCCCTCCACAACAACTTCCGGCTCGATCAAATCCTACTGGAAATAGGCCAGAGAGCAATAGCCAAGTTGTCAACACTGTTCCGGGTCGCAAGAAGACGAGGGTCAATTGGTCCCCCGAGCTTCATCTCAAGTTCCTTAGTGCGGTTCAGCAACTAGGGATCAACTCAGCATATCCAACGCGCATACTTGAGATCATGAACATACCAGGACTCACTAAAGATGGAGTCGCGAGTCACCTCAAGAGCTACAGAAGGGCGCTAAGACAGCGCCACACAGCACTGAACCTGAAAGAACTCAACTTGTGCCTAAACACTAGGCATGGCTATAACTACAATGCCCCTGAAGTAAGAAATACCCTGCCGAATCTAGGCACCGACCAAGCTGGTAGCAGCACCATTGACTACTTGGGCGCTAATCAGAATATTCCCCTGAATCATCTCAGCACCCCTCAAGAGTATATGCCACAAGTGCAGCAGGTACGAACTCCTTGGTTTGAGCAGCAACTTTTCGCTAGTGCTCTTCCTATCCCCGATCAACATATTGCGCCTAGTGTTCAAAGATCTGCCCGGCTTGGGCATATGATTTCGGAAGATCAAGCGGGCGGATGCTCTGAGGATTTTTGTTTCTTCCATTCCCAAATGGAAGGTGCTTTTGATAGTGAACCGATCAATCATCCTCTTATAATCTCGAGCAACGACGAAGGTTCTAGCTCGAAGAATCAGATCGCTCACAACAGAAACAGGAATCCTTCAACGCCAAGCGATGATGGTCAACCCGAATATCAGTTGCTCGAAGAATCAAAAGATTTCCTTGATGAGGAGCTCCATATCTGGATCGATCAGTTTAAAACTGATGGACTTATGAAGTTATGATCCAAAATGACGATTATATGTCTGATTCATGGTGTAACTGGCTGATCACCGAGAATCCTCAAGGGAACTAGGCACATGTGACTGGATGTATCATTAATCTTTCTGTCATAAAGTCTTCCATGCAAGATAATCTTCCTTAATGCCTAGAGTTAATCTGGGGCAGCGATCAGTACTACCTGCGAGCATCATCATGCTTGAGTGCGACAATCCCTTGTTAGATTAGAGTCGAGGCGAATCAATTGAACGCCACGAAGAAAAACATTTAAAGGCTTCACATAGGAAAATGCGAGCAAAAGCCCGAGCGAGCTCAAAGACGGTTAGCTCTGTATCGTTCTAAGGGACCTTTAGTCGTTATGAACTCTAAATTGAGCTTGTTTCATTCTCGATGGGGGTCGCTAACTGCTTCAAGAATTTTATAACAAAAAACGAACCAGTTAGGGACGCCAATAGTGCTGTGTCCTGGTAGTCAGTGAAATGGAAGTGGTACGAAACGTCAGGAGTTCGATCTCGGGATTGAAAAATCATTTTATCAGTTGGTCTATCACCCGATGAAGTTCAAAGAGATTCGACGCAGATGACTATAGAACTTGGGGCAATTCGAAAATCATCGATTCATTTTCATCAAGCGGCGAAGTTGGTATTGTAAAATGTGAAGCATGCAAATGACAAATCCGAAGCAGAAGGAGATGAATCATGATTCGCTTATCCAAGGTCGGGATTTCAACCTTCGACTAAAGCCAAATCTAGGATGAGTTTTTGATGTTGCCCACTCGACAAAACCCATCTCCACTGAAAATGGGGGCAAACCATTCCTACATCCGGAAAGCATGTCGAAGCCGAAGACATCAAATTCATCGTTTAATCCGTGGGGCAAGTCCTTGAAGAGATAGTTATCATCCGCAGAGCGTAATGGAATCCATCCTTTCAATGTAAAACGCATTTGGCCGCGGAGCCACCCATTTGGTAAAAAGAACGTATCGTTCCTAAATGATTTTCAATCAGATGCGGGGATAATGTTCTCTCATTTTCCTCTCAGGTGATGAACAGAGACGAGGCACCCAAGAAGCCATGCATTCAAATAACATAACAGTGCATGAAACACGCCCAAAAAGATGAATGAATCTCCTCCGACGTAAATCCTCGAGGTGGATTCGTTGCCCAACCAAACGAAGAAATCATGGCCACAAGCTTGAGGGCCGGCTTCTACAATCTGCACATTGGCATGCAGAATGGAATTCAAATCAAGAGTAAAGTAGTATCGTCCCAATTTGTTTTGAATTTGGAAACCCAAAATAATGCTTAATATTTATCCTTGGCAGGAGCTCGCCATCAGGGCAGACATATTTTCACAACCCTTGTACACTCGTTGGAGCATATGACCAAGGGTAAGATGTATCGTTCCAATTTTTGTAAATTTTTAGAATATACGATGACATATCCCTTTTATATTTCCAGGATCTCCAGCCTCGATGAGCAGGTAAGTATCTCTTTTCCCAATTCATTGGAGATTAAAAACTTTCAGAATTAATTCGATTCTCACATCTAAAAAGACATAGAATTCTTACTTCATTGACATTCATGTTTTAAAACATGAGATTGTCTGAACATGAATTACACATGTATGGTGCATCACAAAATCCCTTTGAAGGATAAATCTTGATGAAATGAAATGAATTTTTCCAACAAGATTCGTTTGAACTGTTCAAAAGGGTATTTTCTCATAAGAGAAGCGAGCCTAATCCAAACACGTCCCATACACACTTGAGAGATGAGGAGATTGGAAATCATAGCGAAACCTTAACCTATGGATATAAGGGTCATTCGCAACGATTACATGGATCGAGATGACAGAGGCATTTATTTCTTCATTCCAAACACTACAGATGCCCATTGAGAACCCCATTGAACGGCGATTTTCATTCTCAACCCTGTCAAGAACCACCCCACATTGGGGCAAATGAAGGTTAGTCCAACAGTATCAGAAAGTAAACGGTTTGAAATTTTTTTGCTCGGACTAACATAAATCTTTGTGTGTTGTTTATATGATAATCCAAGTGTCATAGGATGACGAGAATAATTCATTTCTCTATCCTACACACTGTTATCCTTTGCACGACCAAGTTGAGCCAGCAAATTCATTTCATCAACCTATTGGTGATCATTGCATATTCCAAAGCAAAGGCAACATCACTTTAGGAATGGAAGCGTGCCAAAGTTTAAGTTGCATATCTAGCATGATTGCCGAAAATCCAAGCTCCAAAAGAAAAGAAAAACACGGGATTAAAAAGAGGGGGAAAAGAAAAATCCCTAGACATCAAGAAAAAGCAAAGTGCCTGGTAAAAAGCAAGGCTGATGTCTATTCAAAATATCCCCAGTAAAGTCTAGATATACGATGAAAAGACCCTGCAAAGGAGTCAGATCAAGATGACTACTCTCCAAATGATGTCGTGCTCAAATTGCAAACACACAAACAGACGGTCTCTTAATGTAACAAGAGACGCTTTTAAACATCCTTGTGCGCTCTAAAAGAGGAGTGTACACTTCAAGAAATGGAGATGTTCTTCGAAGGACATGTGGCAAATTTGCAATGATCACCAATGCCAAACCCTTCACAATTTCTAGGCAAAAAATAAGCCTTTTTCGGTCCCCAATCCTTCCAATGTTACAACCCCGAAGCAGTCTTATCTGACTAAGACACTTGGGTTAATGTATAACTTAGCTCAAAGAAGTACGAGCAAGACTATTTCTTTCTCATTTTACAGGGTTCTTGACTTGTAAACCCGGAGCAGATAGTGAAAAATTTCGTTCAACGGCCTTGACTCAAAAGTGAGTCCCCCTTGGAAACCGATATCCAAGCCTAACACTACGGTCCCGTGAAAGACCTCCTGATCGGTCGAAATGTATGCGTTGCGAATGATCCTGAAACCCAGGCACAGGTCGGTAGGAAATTGAGCACTTTCCCTATTAAAGATCATTATCACAGAGCAGTGAGGAGCCTTCTTGGATGAGAAATACTCCAATGGATGTTTTGAGCAAACTCTTTTTGAAATTTTCAAATTGTTTGATCTAGAGTTTCCGTGCAAGGAATTTATGATCACATCTGTATATGGTAGGAATGTTTTGGATAACCTCCAGCAATCAAAATGCACATTTCATGACTAAAACTTAAGTTGTAGAATTTTGTCAGTTAGACAATTATTGTCTTCCCAAAGATTACTAATATCTTCTTGGCGAGGAAAATTTTTTCAGGTCTAAGCTTTCTGCAGGACTTTTGGCCGCCCCAAAGACTGGGTGCGTCATCCTTAGGTGAAGCCTTTTAGTAGGCAAATCTTTTCTAAGACCGATCCACAGAATGATCGAGTCTCCGACTAGCCCCAAAGAGCGGGTACGTCATCCTTTGATTCATATCAATTTGGAATCTCATAAATGGTAGAAACCGCCTGAAGGGTCAACTCAATGGTAGAAACCGCCTGAAGGGTCAATCAATGGTAGAAACCGCCTGAAGGGTCAACACAATGGTAGAAACCGCCTGAAGGGTCAATGTATGGTAGAAACCGCCTGAAGGGTCAACCAATGGTAGAAACCGCCTGAAGGGTCAAAACAATGGTAGAAACCGCCTGAAGGGTCAATGTATGGTAGAAACCGCCTTAAGGGTCAACCAATGGTAGAAACCGCCTGAAGGGTCAATGTATGGTAGAAACCGCCTTAAGGGTCAACCAATGGTAGAAACCGCATGAAGGGTCAATGAATGGTAGAAACCGCCTGAAGGGTCAAAGGACTGGTAGAGACCGCCTGAAGGATCAACCCAATGGTCCGATCCACCATACGGATCAAAACCTTGATGAATCCCGAACGCGGGAGGATTCGTTTTCCCTAATAAGCCTTACATTAGGCAAGCCATTTCTAGTTTAGTCCACCACACGGATCAAAACCCTTGGCAAATTCCCAAATGTGGGATGCGTCTTCCTTAGGTTCCTATCAGTTAGGAATCCCATTATGGTTTGACCTACCATACAGGTCAGAGCTTAACATCCCCAGGACACTCCGATGACAAGTCCTTAGGAATCTACTTGAACCCATCAGACACAGAAAATGCCGCAAGCATTCGACAGGTAAGGGGCAGGGAAGTCTATCTACTCCTTAACTTTCTTATATCATATCAGGGAATTGAACGAGCACATCTCTTTTTAAGGAAAAGCACACATTGATGGACATGAAAATTGGATGTCATGATTTCTTTTCTTTTCCCAGTCGAGTCGATCGGAACACAGGTGTCACCTTGTCTTTGAGAGAAATCTCTGACGAAATTCCTCTCAAAGAGGGGCAGCTGTTGACACCTGATTTTTGATCAGTCTTTCATAGTTTATTTTTTAAAAATTCATAAAAAATCTATAAAAAGTTAAAAAAAATTAAAAAATCATTTTTGGTAGCCTTGACCAAGCTAAAGGAACCATTTTTGATAAAAAAAAATAATTTGTCATATTTTTTAATATTTTCCAAAAATAGAAAAATACATGAAAAATGAAGAAAAATAGCGTTCGATGTCGTAAAAATATAGAAAAATAGTCAATATTTTTATTTTAATTTCCTTTTCATTTTGAACTCATAAATAGTCAAAATTCAAGTTCAATTGCATGTATTTCTTCACGACGCATAGAGTTGAATTTGGCAAAAAAATGTCATTCGAGTATTTTAATTTGTAAATTTCTACATATTTTTTAGTCTTGACGTCCAATTAGATCGACCACCATCTACAATAAATTCCCCTTGCTGAATATTTTCGTTTTTGTTTCACATGATTTCATGATGTAAAACGCCGAGTGGATCCCTAAATATAATCGGGTCGGCATGAGCTCGATAGCTCGTCCAAGACCAAATCAGGGCACGACGAACCCAATGTGAGTACTCTCGAACTCCTTCGATGCTTCCTAATGCTTTTCTTAGGTTAGATCGTGTGTAGAATGACTAGGACAGCTAAATCATTCTTGAGCTGTGATTGATAAATAGGGCCTTACTAGGAATGTCATGTGATTTATTTGCATATCTAGATTTCTTGAGTTGCGCATTTTATTACTGATTGTGATTGCTAGGATAATCACTCCTATCTGCATGAATTTTTAGATTTAGGGTTCATACCTTACTCATCCGCATGAATCTCAGGCTAGAAAATTCAGTTAACTTAGGTACCGAAAGGGCGTCAACTCTGACAGTTGGTGTAACTAAGTCCCCGAAACCATTTCTCTGGTTCTCGCAGAATTGAATAGAAACTCCCAACTATTCGATTGGGTGGTCCAATCACACTCTAAAAAAATGATTGGTGGCGACTCCATGGCATGCACACTTAGCACATGTCACTAGACCACACTGAAAGTCGATCACGCATACCTCCGTTGCGATTTGGGTAATGGGCCTTGGGAGAGGCCCGCGTCCGACCAGACAGGACGGCCCATTAGCCCTCGAGAGCCTGACAACCTCAAGAGGGTCGCGACAGGCGAGCAGCCTTTTTGGAATTTGGCTCCTTCGGGGATTTCCTCTTTTCCCATCTAGGCTTTATTGTGGGTCAATCAAACAGCTTGCACGGGCATCAGCCTTGCTTTTACCAGGCACTTTGCTTTTTCTTGATGCTAGGGATTATTATTTTTTCTTTGAAATCCCAATTCTTCTTATCCTTGATGGGTTCATGTCAGACATATGTCTGAACATGTTTTAAATATCAGTCCGGGAATTCTCTTCGTAATCCCTGAGTCTTGAACTCTTCTGTTTCTGAAGTGATGCTGCATCTATCTTGAAATGTGCAATGATCACCAACGGGTTCATGAAACGAATTTGTAGGCTCAACTTGGCTGTGCAAAGGATATGGTGTGTGGGATAGAGAAATGAATGCTTCTCGTCATCCTATGGCACTTGGATTACCATATAAACAACACACAAAGATTGATGTTAGTCCGAGCAAGAAAATTTCTAACCATTTTCTCCTGATGTTGCTGGACTCACTTCCATTTTGCCCCGATGTGGGGTGGTTTTTGGCAGGGTTAAGAATGAAAACCGCCGTTCAAATGGGTTATCAACGATCACCTGTAGTGTTTGGGGGATATGAAACGAATGCCTCCGTCGTCCCAACCCATGTAATCACTGCGAATGGTCCCTACTTCCGTAGGTCCAGATTTTGCTGTCTTATCCGCTCCACTTCTCTCTCAAGTGTGTATAGGACGTGTTTGGACTAGGCTTTGCCTCTCGTCTTTTGAGAAAACGTCCTTTTGAATGATTTGACAAATAATCATATTTGGAAAAATTCATTTCTTTCTTTCCCAAAATTTATCCATCGAGGGGATTTTGTGATGTATCGTGCATGTCTTATCCATGCTTCGGGCAACCTCCCGATTTAAGTCATGAACATCGATGCATTGGATAATTTTCATGACGGCTGAAAGTATTTTAACATTTTTTATCTCCAGCTAACTGGGGAAAGGGATACTTACCTACCTGTCGTGGCTGCAGACCCCTGAAAATGTAAAAGAAGCATATCATTGCATGTTCACGAATTTTTCAAAAATCGAAACGATACATCCTACCCCTGGTCATGTACTCTAACGAGTAGTACATGGGATGTAAAAACCTATTCGTCTGTAAGGCGATTCCCCTGTCAAGGATAAATAACGAGTATCAATTCATATTCTCAAATTCAAGACAAATTGGAACGATACAACTTCACTCTTGGTTCTCATCCCGTTCTGATGTTGCGTATTGATATGAACAACATCTATCAAATCCGCCTATCCATTCTTGGAGTGTTTGCAACATCAATGGTTCATCTGCCCCCAGTTGGGCAACGTCTGTTCTGTTATTCGAACAAATGGCTCCTTGAGTGATTTATCCACGTTTATCACCTGAGAAGGGAAAGAAATGAGACATTACTTCGGTATTCGATTGAAGATCGTTTAGGAACGATACATCGTTTTACCAAATAGGTGGCTTCGCGGCCAAACGTATTTCGTATTGAAGGGGTAGATCCCATTATGCTCCGCGGGTGATAGTCATTGTTCATGGAACTTGCTCCACGGATTAAGTGATTAATCCACGGCCCTCGGCTGGAAGATGCTCAAAGGGTGATGTTGACACTCACGCGCAATTAGTTCTAGACATTAATGAAAGATGTTCCCGTGGGAACCTTACAGTGCGATCAACAACATATTCAATAGGAGTATTCAACCCATTTCTTCTAAGCATTTTCATCGAGTAACCATGCCTTGCATCAGACGTTTGGTCACCTGCCTTGTGTCACCACTGCGATGGCCCTCCGGCTCCAAATTGATCGAGCCAAAGATTGAACTCATCGCCAAGGAAATTGCTCGGGTCTTCGAGCCATTGATGTTCAAGTTGGGTATCAACAATTGTTGGGGGCAGATTTCCTTCATCGCCTTCATTGTGAGGGACTGGAGTCTTTGAGCTGGAACCTTCATCATTGCCCTGTTGGGGTCGAGACATACATTCCTGAAGAGTATTGATCCAAGTGTCCAGCTCCTCATCAAGGAAATCGCCTGTTCTTTCTAGCCCTTGGTGCCCAGATTGGGTGTCGTCGACTGCAGGTGAGGGATTCCTCTCTTTGCTCTCGCCGTGAGCAATTTGATCCCTCGAATTGGAACTTCCTCCGATGACCGGCAGGTTCATATGTGCACTCTCTACCGATGCCGGATCCACTTCAGGGACAGCATTAATGACTGATTCGCGCTCAAACTGAGGGATTTCCATGTGCTGGAATTGTGGCATATACTCCTGAGGAGTATTGAGATAGCTCGGCGGAGCATTCTGATTTGGGTTTGAGGAGTCGCTGACACGACTGCTAGTCCCGTCATTGCTGAAACACAGTTGGGTGCTCTTGGCTCTCCAATCATCATGGTTGTAACTCTGCCCAGCATTTGAGCTCCAACTGGCTTTATGATGGTTTAACGCTATCCTTCCATCCCTTAGCAATCTCCTATAGTACTTGAGGTGAGACTCGACGTTAATTCTAGAGAGCCCCGGCACATTCATAATCTCGAGTATGCGTAGTGGGCTAGCCGAATCAACTCCCAGCTCTCGAATTGCATCAACAAATTTGGTGTGAAGTTCATAGGTCCAGTAAAACCTTGTTCTCTTATCACCCAAAATATCGTCAATACTTCGGTAGCTATTCTCTACGGGATCTAGTCGTTTCAAAAGTTGTCCAGGGAGGGACTCACCGACTTTGGATTGGCTGGCTGCGACAGTGAGTTCGTCATTGAGAGAACTCCCCCTGTGATGATTCATATCCCATTTCTCAGAGGATGCTGGTGTTGCTCCTATGGTGTTGACTTGCTCATGCAGATCTCCGGCGATATCTGGCTGTGTCGGAAAATGCTGTGGAGAATACGGTAACAGCTGAGCGTTATTCGTCAACAGGGACGGTTCATCGAGGAACACTTCGCCGAGGACAACAGGATTACCACAATTAAGGCAGGTGGCCTTGGTCAGAGCTTCCTTATATCTCGCGCTTTCAGCTTGAAGCTTCTCATTCTCCTCCTTCAGGACCAGTAACTCATGGTCTGCGTATTGCTGTTTCACCCGGGTTCGTTTGTTGGCGAACCAAAACTTGACCTTCGAAAGCTCCAATCCTATTTTTCGGCTCAACTCCATTTTCTGTTGTCTGCTTGGAGTGGGGCATTCATTGAAGAAAGCTTCGAGCTCTCGGATTTGGCCTGGAGTGTGGCGTTGTAGTTGCTTCCTTTTCCGACTCCGGTCATCATTGTATATTCCTTCTTCGTAGCTGAAACCTAGAATTTCATCGCTGGAGGAGTCAGTCTCCACGGCCTTCGGGCAGGATTCAGCTCCAGGATCTTCAAAGTCTCCCAGCAGTTCGTGCTCAGAAATGTCCAGGTCGGGCGTTTCTAGCAGATGGGAATAGCTTTTAAACATGATGGATCGAAGTATCTCGGGCTGATCTAGTTCACTCAGCTTTCTCTATTCGCTCTCACGTGTTTGCTCACTCTAGAAATTTTCTCAAGTGATTGTGCGTGTCCTAGAACCATCCTTCAGGCTGCATATGAAGACCAGCAAGCAAGTGCTCCTCCCGAGACTCTGTAATTACTCATCGTCTGTATTCCCCTTTCTTTTTCCTCGTGATAGGATCACAAACTCTTTTGCATTGATTCGGTTTCATCGAGTATTGCGCTCGTCCCCTAGTTCAGTCTTCAAAGTGGTGGGTCTACAATCTTTCGGCGCCTTTTATGATTTGCTAGGCCCGAGAACGTGGGGAGCAGCGGTGGGCCCGCAATTAATGACTCCGTTTAATTCATTTAGCTCCATGGGAATTAACGCTATGATCTTCTCTCAACCCCTTTTCATCGTTCAAACGAAAGTGGCATTTTCCCTGTGCATGCTGTTACTCTTCATTTCAGCATCCCGGGCGCTTGGTGAGGAATGAGTTCGTGGCCACTCAAAATTTTAAAGACCGTCTCTGGTTTCAGACTTAATCTAACAAGGGATCATCACAACTAAGCATGACGATGTTCGTCGATAGCGTTGGTTTTAATATAGAATTAACTATGGTCATTAAAGAAAAATGTTCCCGTAGGAACTTCACAACGGATAAAATGAGTGATCTACTCGTGAACATGTTCTTCTTTCTATGGGTGTTCGTGGTGACCGACCCATCATGCCCCGAGTCGAGTGCTAGATCATGGCTGTCCAAGCATGCCAGCTTCCCACTGATTGAACAAGGCATCGAGCCCCTCATCAAAGAAATCGTCTGTCGCGGGTTGACCAGCGGCAGGCAGAGCACCAGCCGACTGCTGCTCGAATGGAGGAGTGCGCACTCGCTGTACTTGTGACACGCGCTCTTGAGAAGTGTTGAAATGGCCCGGGAGGACATTCTGATCAGCTTTCAGTTTGCCGGTGGTCGGGTTGCTAGCTTGATTGATGCTTAGATTTGGCCGGGTATCTCTTGATGCCTGAGCATTACAATGGCGGTCGCCCCTAGCTTTTGAGCTCGAGACGGATTCCTCCCGGTTTAGCTCCGCTCGACGTTGTCTTAATAGCTTTCTGTAGGCAGCAAGGTGATTCCTGACCAGCTCCTTACTAAGCCCCGGTACATTCATGGCCTTAAATATGCGCGTCGGAGTTGCTGAGTCGATCCCCATTTGGTGAACCACATCTAGGAATCTGGAATGCAGTTCAGGGGGCCAAGCGAACCTCCTCTTATCGTGGCCCAAAATTGCATCGATGGCTTGACGACTGATTAACTCATCTCCAGCAGGACCCGACCCTATCGAAAATTGTTGTGCATGAGGCTGATATGCTTTGAGCTGGTCGGCGGTAACATCCAGCTCCTTGAAACTGTAACTCCAATCAAAGCGATGCAAATCCCATCCCCCAGGAGGCATTTGTATCATCTTCGTAGGATCATCCTGCTCATGCGTGACTCCGGCAAAATCTGGTTGAGCAGGAGATGCCCCGAGGGAGTAGGGTGGTAAATGAACGTCTTCAATCATCGCGTGAGGCTTATCGGGGAATATCTTACCGAGGGCGACGAGGTTATCGCAATGAGGGCAAACAGTGATATTGAGAGCTTTTTCATACCTCATGTTTTCTGTTCGCAGCTTTTGATTTTCTTCCTTTAAAATCTCGACCACCTGACGTTTGCGTTGAGCCCTCGATTTGGATCTCCTATTTTGAAACCAAAACTGGATCCTCGACTGATTAATCCCCAACTCCCGGCTCAATTCAATTCTCCACTTCTTTTTCATGTAATGGCTTTTACTGAAAAGGGTTTCCAGCATTTGGGTTTCCTCCTGAGAGTATTGGTGAGGACGTCTTCTTTTCCCAAGTTGAGCATTGTGGATGTCGTTGTCGTCGTCGCCGTGATCTTGATTTCCGTTGCCAGAAGTGTTGGGCTCCATGGTTTTGGTGTTAGACTTGATCTTGGAATCTTCGAGATCCCTCTGTGGTTCAATTTCTGAGATTTTTGAGTCAGTCGTCTCTAGCAGCTGACAGTAACCTCTTAAATATGTTGGATTGAGAAATGTTTGATTGGTTCTTGCCCACTCAGAGTTCTCCACTCTCTCCTGTATGCTCACTCCCTATAAAGTTTTCTTCGAGTGACTTTGCATGTTCAGGAGACGCTCTTCAAGCATCATTAGGCAAACGTTCCCCCTCAAGACCTTGAATTTCTCGCTTAGCTTTTCAACGTGATGGGACTGCCAAACCATGTTAGGGCTCTCTTCGATAGTTGCGCTTTCCTCCCACCTAATTCTAATAATGGTGATCCCGACAAATCTTTTACATCTTTTAATTGATAAGCCGGAAATCGCGGACCTAAACGAATCCAATGGTTCTCGTGAGGGGACCTCCCGCTTTACCCCCTAACTGGGCTCCATCAGCATTATTACTGAGACCCTTCATCATCCTTGAGTTGCTATAAAATGAGGGATTAACGTATGGCAGGTTAGCGTTCTCGCATAATCAGCTTCTTCCTTCTAATCTCTCTATTAGCCTCGTCTTATTCTCAAGCCAACCCAACGCAAATGGCCTCCTCTCCCGTGCGCACTTTTTCGACTGATGTCTTGGCCCAGTGGGAAAAGCTTTATAACCTATTGGGTCGCGGTTACGCGCACATAACCGATCATTCTGCAACCGCGGATGAAATCCGTGTCCTGCTCGAGGACTTAGATACCACTTCCCTCGAAGGTACTACGCTGGGGAGGGAATATAGAACTTTCCCGACCCTCTTTGCACACTCCTTAGAGGCCTACCGTGTTGCTGATCGGGAGGTTCTCGTGGCTCGCGTCTTGCGTGCTCGTTACGAGGATCGGTCTGATCATTTGGTGCTGACCAACTATCTGGCCGATAGTCACAAAAAGGCCGTCGAGTTTGCCAATGAGAGGGTCGCGACGTTGCTTCGCGAGAGGAGCAAACTGGTGGATCAATTGGCCCTATCCCTGACCGCTGGCGAGCACGACCGCCACAATGTCCTATTGAGGCTGCAAAGCGACTGGCAGGAAGAACGGCTCGACAAAATAACCGCAGACATAGCTCACGGGAATGGATTAGTTCGGGACTTGGAAATAATCACCGAAGAACACGAGGTCAAGGTCACTGAGGTTAAGGGAGAATGCAGAAACCTTTTCCTCAAGCTCGCGGACCAGGACATGCGAAGTCGTGAGTATGGGCAGAGCATTAACAACATGGAGGGTCAGTTGGGCTCCTTTGTGTCGTTAATTAGGGCTCACTTTGGCTTTACTTTTCCACCCCGAATTGTATGACCTACTTCTGAAAACCCTCCACTGAGCAAAATAAACGAAAGTTCTCGTGTGTGTTTTAACTTCTGTATGGTTCCTTTCTTCGAGCGTTCGAACATCTTCAACTTAGGTGAGCCGAACCATAATATCAATAAGTCGAGCAAATATGGATTTTATAACTCGCTCATGATCAGATGAAAGAATAGCCTCAGACTTATCCAGGAAAAGATTTCTCTCTGTTATCTATTTTTTTTACCTGCAAATGAAAAGACAGAATCAGAAGGAATAATTTGAAAAAGAAAGCAAAACCCCCTTTCAATCTTATGCTTACCCATGATTAATAAGGACAAGAACTTTTACAAGGGTTTTAATCTTGCGCGAAAAGTTTTTTTATCAATATTCTTTGAAAGAAAGCATACTATTGAAAGGAATGTAATTCACAATAATTGCTTTTGATCAATTTCGAGAGGAACGAATTACTCAAAAGTACGAGGCATAATAACGTGTTTTAAATTTAATTGAAGATACGACGTCCAAATCAAGGCCGTTTTGTTAAGAACGAGAGTAATTTGGACATCTATCTCGTCATTAAATTCAAAACAACGCCGATATGCTCGGTCAATTATCGTGGATTACCAGCGGCGCACAATCATGCATGAACCAATTCAAGTGTATAATTCCTTCTAGCGAAATTGGGGTTGGATTACCCTATACGACCAAAAAGGTCATGCAAGATTTCCAATTTTGATTTCCTCTAAAGGAATTATAAACTTGACTTGGGAGTATTCGGATGATTAGAGAAAATGCCACTATCACATTCCCATGTCCCGTCAAAAGAAATACAACCAAGTTCCATCTGAATGTATATACAAATAGGTCCTTAATACAATCACTCTAGGGGGTGAGATAGAGAAAGCCTCGATAAAAATAAACCCTATACAAGAGGACTAGTAATGGAAAATGAAACAAAGGAATGTGATCCTAACGTTTAAGGATGCCCCAAGTTCGATCTGTGACCTCCGGATCGCTTGCCCCAACTCGTCATCTTCATTGGACGATATCTCAATAATGTCCATAGTAGGCTCCTTTGTTGCTCACTCGGTGCTTGTCATGGGATATCATCCTCTTCGTCTTCTATCAAGGACGTTTGGGAAAAACACACACATCTATCCTTGAAATGGCATTTAATCTAATCACCAGAATGCAATGAATGAAATGCCTATATTTATATGAACTGTAATAGATCTGAGGGATAGAGAGTCTTACCAACCAAACTCGTCGACTTATGTGCGGTTTTAGGTGTACCAACCGCCCAAAGACATGCGCATGAGACAAGTTATGGTGAACTTCTAAAAATCAGAGGGTTTGGCACCTAAGGTTAAGGTTCCCACTTCGAGTTCTAGAAAGAGCCGATTCCATTGCACAGCTATCGTTGCATTGGGACTCGATCCATAGTTCGAAGCGAGCGGAATTGAAAAGTGGATTACCCCGCGTTTTTCCTCACGGAGATTCCATTCTCAATTCCTTCTATTGTGTTCCTAAAGGCGGCGCCCAGGGTTTTAGGCGCGGTTGTGTGTGTCCACGTGTTGTGATCATCATAATGCGATTCATGCACAGCAGTTTATCAATCAGCACTTCAAATCATCCACACAACATACATTCTTACGCCCAACCTGCATAAGACAATGTTAATCACGGACTACACCCCTTATTTCTCCAATCTGCCAAAAACATATAACACCTACCATAAGCGGACTTACCTCACCTTCGAGAGCGCCTGTAAGGTTAGAAAAATCACTCAGCGTTTTAATTACGGCCTAAGTCCACTTGAGGTCTAGAATCATATGTTCTAGAGCAAGAGGTCCCCAGTGGAGTCGCCAGCTGTCGCGACCCGTCCGAAAGCGGACGCGGCTAATGGATTACCGATCGCGGGTCTTGGATCGACGCGGGCCCTCCCAGGCCCATACCAAATCGCGGCGGGAGTATTTTTCAAAAGGATTCGACGATAAGAGTCGATCGCTTTCGACCTTAGTGTGGTCGTGGTGGCATGTGCAACTTGTGCATGCATTTGGAGTCGCCACCGATCTTTCTTGGAGGGTAGACCGGAAACCTTACTGACCGATTGGGAGAGATCGATCAGTTCTGCGGAACCAGAGATTTTGGGTTCGGGGACTTGGTTACGCTGGTGTCATTACCAACGCCCTTTCGGTACCTAACGCGAGCGATTTTCCTAATTAAGATTTCATGCAGGCGCAATTTTGGGTGAGGTAGGTTTGATTCAGGGTTTCATACAGATTGGAAGACTATTCCTATCAATTACAATCAATTTTAATGAAAGCGCAATCAAGTGCATAAAAAAAACCACATCGATGCATATCAATTCAAATCAATGGCTTCCTAGTATAGCCATAAGGGCTTAGGGAATGTATGATTTCGGACCCGGGATAAAATGGGAAGATTTGGAGGCGATTAGCCCGAAGGGCAAAATCGTCAATTTTTAGAAGATTTGGATACCGAATTACCCAAAATATTCCTTGGCCAGTTGATTGTGGCAATTTCCCATTTTTGGGAAATTTTTACGATTTTCTATTTTTATTGAATTTTTAATTTTTAATTTTTTTTTTATTATTCCCCGGGCCGGGTTGGGTTCCAGATTCGGGCCTGGACCAAACCGTTGGGTCTGATCAGGCCCCAAATAAGATGACCCAACTCGGGCCTGGTGGGCACAAAAAGGCCCAGGCTTTAATTTCTTTGAAAACCAAGCCCACTAGCCAGACTTCTTTTCACAACAATCTGTAAGAGCAGCCCATACTAACCTTATTGCCACTATTTATCATCTTCCTCCTCGCGTAGCTTTTTCCTCTGCAAAGAACCCGACGGCGACTCTGCTCCTTTGACGCCAACAGTCTCGACTCGCTGCCGGACTCGCTCATCATGCCGTCGTCATTTACCCTCACGTCGCTTTGGCCCGAGCTCGAGTGGCCTTCGCGTCCGTCGGGACCGCTCGACGCACGGTTGAGACTCACTCGCCGCCGCCCTTACCCTGTTCTCACCGAGCGTCGAGACCACGATGCTGAGAACCACCACGCCACTGTCTCGAGTCAAACTCGAACTCACATGCCATGCAGCTTGCTTCACTACCGGATCCACTCGCCATTAGGATCCACCCGACCAGGCCGCCAGTTTTTTGTTCGTCGGAAGCGATAGGGTCCCATCGACCATGCCTCCACTAGGTCGACTTACCATGCTGCTATCAGACCTGCTCCTTTCTAGTCCGGACCGCGCGCTTACGGTTTCCCACGCCGACAGCTCAGCCGGACCGCTGATATTCACTTGCGTCAACCTCTTCTTCCCGTACGAATCCTCCTCGCAAACTTCAACGACACAAACTGGCCACCGAGTTCTCGTCTCGTCGTTCAGTTCAGGATCTACTCGTCGCGCCAACGGTGAGACTTGTTCGACGAGCCAATGCTAGGTTTCGCAACTACCATCGTCTCCGGATAACGTTCATGCCGTCACTGAGTTGGCTATCGCCCCTCCTGGTCAGGCCCACCAAAACTCCCACGCTTCCATGCCGAAAATGGGCCGTCGCTAATCCACTCGTGGCCGTCGGATCGAGTAAGCCTTGTGTGGACGTCACTTTGGTTGGAGACTCACGGCCAGCTCGGGACGAACGGGAATGGCTCGCGGTGGCTCGCGCATGAGACCACCGTCGTCTCTCACGACGACGGTGGCTGAACCTCTTTTTTTATTTTTTTATTTTTGTGCCCAGGTGGTCTCCTCTCTCTCCTCTTCTGCTGAGTTTCTCTTCATACCTCTCTCTATTCGGTTCCCCCCTGTTTTATGCGAGGTAGTGGCCCGGCTGATGATGATGGTGGCCGTAACCAGGTGAGCCGGATGGAGGAAGAGGTGGTTTCCGTTTTCTTCCTCGAGACAGCTTCTTAGCCCATCGACGGCGGTGAGTCATAGGGACTGGCTCGTTACGTCACGCCCGGCGGATGGGTATCGCTCTGGTTCAAAGTACTTCGGCGGTTGGCGCGCTTCGACGGTTGACGCTCATGCATCGCCTGGGTTCGGCTGCTGAGCTATCCACTCTCACCACCATAGCCAAACGTTGGAGCGATGTCTCATCCCACTACATCGTCGTCGGCTGTTTGTGCGAGAACTCATCTAGACCGATCTCTTGGTTCGTCGTCACCTCGCTCGTCAATCTCAGGTCGTTGGCCTGCTACGTCGACGATTCGCCGCGCTCGGGTACGAGCTCAAATCCTACGCCGCCTCTCGGAGTTCACTCAGTATCTCATCGATTCGTTTGGAGGCCGTCATGGAGCATCCTCTCAGAGCTCAGAGAGAAATCACGATTTTTTTGCTTCCAGGCGTGAGCTGTGTGTCTGTCTCCTTTTTTGGTCGCCCCGACCACGGTCTTGGAATCATTCTCTCTAACTCTTGAATGTCCGAATCTCCTCTGTCTTCTCTCCTTCTTTTTTGTTTAATCCTTCTTTTCTCTTGCATGGTGGAGGATGGTCGGGTCCCTTCGTCGTTGGGGGTGCCTTCAACTAAAATAGAAGATGAAGAAGAAGACAAGCGGGCCAAGGTGTCGTGGGAAACAAACAAAAAAAAAGGGAAGAGATGGGGAGCGGCCGTGGGAAAGAAAAGAAAGAAGAAGAAGAAAAAGAAAAAAAATGAAAATGAGAGAAAGAGAAAATAAAATATAATAAAATAAAATAAATAAATAAAAAGAGAGATAAAATCATTAATTAAACACACACTTTTTCTTTTTGCTTTTTCTTTTAAATGATGATGTTTCACATTTTCCTTTTAATTATTATTAATATTTTTGCCAAATTCAATTTTATGGTGATCAGAGAACACCTAAAATCGAACCTGAATTTTACTTTTTTATGAGGTCAGAAAATAGACAAAATAAAAATAAAAATACCGACTATTTTTATATAATTTTTGTGACCTCAAATATTATTTTTCTTGATTTTCTTCTCTTTTTTTTTTTATATTTTTCGAAAATATTAAAAAAATGAAAATTATGAAAATTATTTTTTTGGTCAAAATGGTTCCTAAGGCCAAGCCAAGGCTTCCAAAGTTGATTTTGTGATTTTATGAACTTTTTTTGATATTTTTAATTAATTTTAAAGAATAAAAATCACAATAATATATGGTCAAAAATTAGGTGTCAACAAGGATGTCGCTGTTTCCTAAGAGTTCAACAGAGTTGATAACTTTCGAGTACTTGAGAAAAGTTACTCGCCCCGGGCCAAACACGAGGTTACACTTCACTAGATTCGTGTATGGTCGGGAACTGACTGGACGTAAGCTGGGGTATGCTGAGGACTGTCAAACCCGCTACTACGCTGATAACCTCAGATTTAAGCGACAAGCAGACAAAATGATGAAGGATTATCTGGAGATGAAAAGACAACGTCGCAACCAGCTGGCTAGGGAAGCGTACGCCCGTCGGAAGGCTGAATTGCTAGCCAGAGAGAACATACATGTGATTGCTTATTGGGGTAGGAAGAGACGCCCTGCGATCAAGACCAAGCCAAGGCGTATCACACTCAAAAAAGTGAAACCCGAGAAAACTCCCGAAGTCATCACGCCCTGGACTAGAGAGTGGCCTGAGGAACTACAACCTCTCGACCAAACCACTGAAGATAACTCCCCTACCCTAGATTAAGGGAGAGTTCCTGATCGACTATCATTTGGATAGACTTCTGAAGAAAGAGTGATCTAGATCTTCACGTTCCATTGTCTTTTATGGCTTTCTTGTTTGAAAAACCTTTCTTTACTGTTCTTCTATTAGACATCTTGACTGTAATAAGAGTACATCTCACTTTGTTCCTTTGATGTATTGACCAATGGAATGTGACATTGTTGTTCCCTTTAGTCACTGAGTAAACCTGACTAAATTGCATAATTCACTTCCCTGAAATGCAAATTAGGCTTTGAGTCAGGCTTTCAAGACCTGAAAAAGGGTCCTAATCTCCATTTCTTCAAATTGAACTATGCAATCAAGTTAGCTCATGCATGCTTCATGACATCTGCATATTCATACATTTAAAGTAATTTCTGGCGATTGACCTTTTAAAATCATTTGCATATTTTAGACTTGATGGGAAAGAATGATATTCAAGTGTTCAAGATCCCCCGAGCTGAACTACGATCATGGTGGGATGGCATGGGCGAAGCCAGCCAGAAGTATGCGGAGTCACGACTAGGATACCTATTGGACTTGCTGAAGATTGAGAGTCCACCTGCCTTCATTCAAGCCATGGCGCTCTACTGGGATCCTACCACCACTACATTTTGTATGGAAGGACTAGAGATCACTCCCACTATCGAGGAATATAGCGCCGTCATCGGAGTTGAATTCACCCCCACGCTCGTCCGACCCCCTATAGGACTTGAACCCCTGAGCCAGGTGGCTGAATTCCTTGACACAAACCTGAATGAAGTCACAGCAGATGCAAAAAGCAATTCGGGACGAGTCTCTCTGTCTTTCCTTATAGACCGATTTTCCCGTCTTCCTGCTTCTAAAGGAACCAAATCTGGTAGAGCCTTTATCTTGGCATTCTTTAGCTTTGTGCTATTCCCAATCTTAACTGTCACCTTCGACCCTGTCATGGCTATAGTAGCTAGGCAAGTCTGTTGTGGGTGGGATTACTCAAACATCCTCCTTGCCGAAACCTTCCTCTCCTTAAATCGTTTCAAGAAAAACAAAAAAGGAATCTTTAGAGCTTCTAGTGATCTTCTGTATCTGTGGTTTACATCCCATATCAGACAATTCCACATCCGCATGGGTTTCACTGAAATCAGCCCCAATGCACACCCTCTTAAAACGTTTGCTAGAACCCATACACGTGTTCCTAAGTTTAACTTTGTAGAATGGAAGAACTTCCTCAAAGTCCTAAAACCTGAGCAACTCCGATGGCGGCTAAGGTTGCCGACGCTGAGCAAAGTCAGATTGACCTGCGATGACGGAGGCCCAGTCCCCTTGCTAGGATTCACGGGCGCAACTGCATACTACCCAAGGAGGGTGATTCGACAGTTTGGAGCACTTCAGGAGATCCCTTCTTCACCGCGACCTTGTGTCTTTTCCTTTGACTTACCAAGCCAGACCCTCACGGAGGAGGAGAAGAAACGACTTGAAGCCAAGGTGGCATCCATCATACTCTCCTTGAAGAATTCCCAGGCTGAAGAAATAAGTTGGCCAGAAGACATGACTCGAGAAGAAAACACTCATAGAGCCACCACAGAATACATTCAACATTTCAAAGCGATCCGACGAAGCCTTGTCGAGCCCTACATACCTGAATACATCGTGCCATACGTACCTGGAATAGAGCCCTACATACCCGAAGACATAGGGCCACTGTCGTGTTCAGAAGACGAGGAGCCCCAAGCTGAAGAGGGGAATCTATACTGGGATGATGAGGATACCTTAGGCTTCAAACGTCCTAGACTTGAAAAGACTATTCTGTCAAGTGTAAAATAAGCAAACATTGTGATGCCTTCTCATACATTCTCATTTCCGTGGAATACTATCTTAAACACATGAGCATGAATGTGAACATGTTTTTTCAAATGCATAAAAACTATCGCCAGAAATTACGCTTCTTTCAATTCCATGAATTCTTGTCGAGAAATGATTAAAAGAACTACTTACATGAGGCTAAGGCTCACAAGGTAGCCCTTTTTCTCATCTACTGGCAAGAAGCATGCAACTGAAAGAATTAACTGCTTCTTTTTGCTAAATAAGCGAAGCACTCACAGAGATCTTTTTAAAACAGGTACACTCTCATCACGGAATTGCCAACGCATCATTTCCGTACCCGCCTAAAGACGAGAATGGAACAGCAGGAATTGACTCCGCGCGTAGGCATGTTGGAATCTCAGATGACTGCCCTGGCAACTATGATGGCTGACATTAAGGCCATGCTGGAGACCAACCAAGCTAGACAGACAACCGCCCACAATCAGAACAACTCAGGCCCTTCCATGGTACCTGATGTAACAGATAAAGAAGCAACCAGGGATACCCAACATACAGAGGAAAACGTTCATGAACCAAATAGTCGGGCACAACAAAAAGCCTCGCCTGTTGTCATCAACCTTGAAAAAGAGGAGAAGGGAAAACAAACTGTGAAGACAGAGGCAGAGGCTAAGAGATTGGCCAAGATCGAAGAATGCCTGAGCAGTCAAGGCTATGAGCTGGCCCGCTTCGACAAAATATCTCCTTTTGCTAAAATAGAGACTCCTCCTGACTATAGGGAGCCAGAGTTCGTGAGAAAATACAACAGGACATGCTGTCCCCGTGCCCACCTCAAGTACTACCTGCGCAAGATGGCGCACTACTCGGATTACATTCCGTTGTTAATGAACACATTCCAAGAGAGTTTGGCTGGCGCCGCTCTGGCTTGGTTTATTGAGCTAGACTTAGAGGATTATGACGGATGGGAGGACCTTGCAGAATACTTCATCAGGCAGTACAAATTTAACACGGCTACGGCCCCAACAAGAGAAGACCTCCTACGAACTTCAAAAGCGAGGGGCGAATCGATCAGGACATATGCTCAGAGGTGGCGAGCCTTGGCTACCCAAGTAAAGCCTTCAATTCCAGAAGAGGAGCTGATCGACTTATTCCTAAAAGCACTCCCCTACGAGTACTTTGACAGACTGAACACTTCTGGATGTCAGACATTCGCACACCTGATTAAGGTTGCTGAGAGGCTGGAATGGGCCTTGAAAGAAAGAAGGCCTCAGGAAGCTCCTACTAGGAAGCAGTACCCTCTGAGAAAGGAAAGAGAAGCCGGACTGGACATAGCATTTATACCAGATCCCCACAAGTTAAAGCCATTTGGCAATTCTAATCAGGCCAAAGGCGGATCATCCTGGTCAGCGCCAAAGGTACAAGAGCCTAGAAGAAAGCAACCCCAGAGACAATTCTCTCAGCTCCCGAGACCTTTATCCAAGCTACTCCCGATGCTGCTGGAGCAACACTTGGTGGCAAAAGAACCACCTAGGGCAAACCCCGCAAGATATCCTGGCTTTGATGAGAGCCAGACCTGTGCCTACCATATGGGCGAAAGAGGGCATAATGTGGATAACTGCTATGTCCTGAAGCTGAAAGTGCAAGCCCTAATTGATAGTCAGATTTTGAAATTTGACAATGCAGCCCCAAATGTACAAGAAAATCCGTTGCCAGATCATCAAGCAATAGGGGCAATATTCACTGAAGAAGAGGAGGATTACCTTAAACTGAAGGTAGATATGCCTAAGCTGGACACCCTGCTATCAATCGCTTCATCATACCCAAAAGAAGGGGAGATATCAACCGACCAAAAGAAGTTGTGCATCGACAAGATGAAGAGCTTGGGGATAGTGTCCGATATTACTGATGAAGAATTTGAAGGGATCGAAGCATCTCTATCTTTGAAAAGAAACCACTTCTTGATCACAGCTGGGCAGAGTAACACCTGTGGTACCTCACATGAGAACTTGGTAAGCAGCCTGGGGCCAGCTACTCAGTCAGAGGAAGAATTTGAAGAAGACGAAATAGAAGCCAGGAGGAGAAGTCTAGCAGACCTCAAGTTTATGGTTGACGCACTTGAGAAGAGCGAAATTATAGACAACCTGGGTCAAGATTCTGGAGGATACAATTTCAAAGTGAAATATTCAGCCCCTCCCAGCTTTTATCAGAAAATTGAAGACATCATACCAGACGGATGGGGAGGTATGGATGATCTCTCTCAACCAGAAACCTCAAACGGTATGGAAGAACTCGACAACGCCATATTGATGATCGAAGTAGCCACGGCCGTGGTGATCAGATTGGATGAGCTGGATAGCCTGAGCAAGGTAGAAGATTGCCCAGTGAGGCCTGTCGTAATTCAATTACCTCAGGAGGAAGAAAGCAACACGTTAGGACCAGAGATACCTCATCAGACAACTGTAACGATAAAAGTCCCCCCAGTAGAAGAGTATGATCCCAAAGCTGTTCATTGGGACTATGGGACCACACAAGTAGATGCAATAATGAGGTCTGGAAGATTTTATGCCCCCAGAGAGGGAGAATCCGAAAAAAAAGATGTCTCAAAGGAAGATGCCGAAAAACTCGTATCGATCATCAAAACCAGTGAGTTTGAAGTGATAGAGCAGCTGAGGAAGATGCCCGCTCAGATATCCCTGCTAGACCTATTCATCAATTCAGAGAAGCACAAGAACGCACTATTGAAGGTACTCAATGAAGTACATGTCCCTGAAACAATCAATGAGGTACAACTAGGGGACTTTGTAGGAGCAATTCTCTTAAAAGATCAGTTGAGCTTCTCTGACGAGGACTTCCCCATGGAAGGAAGAGGGCACAACAAAGCTTTATACATCTCTGCCCAATGTAACGGCAAAAGAGTGGCACACGTATTGATCGATAATGGATCAGCCTTTAACATCTGTCCTTTGGCTACCATAAGGAGGCTGGGAATCAAGGAAGAGATGATCAAGACATCCAAGACAACTGTGAGAGCATTCGACGGCATGAGGAAGACTGTAGAAGGAGAGATCGAGCTTGACGTATTCATCGGCCCGACAAAGTTCTCTATAAACTTTCAAGTAATGGATCTGCCCAGTGCATTTGGATTCCTGCTAGGAAGACCTTGGATCCATACAGCAGGAGTTGTCCCTTCGAGCCTGCACCAAAAAGTACGTTTCGTTGTAGATGGGAAGGTGATTACCGTACATGGGGAAGTCGACCTCCAGGCATACCAGAACAGTGCCATTCCCTATATTGAGCCTGAAGAGAAAACTGAAGCGAGCTATCACTCCCTAGAGTTGGTAGCAACAGTTCATACCCCAGTAGGGTCGAAGTTGAGAACTCCTTACATCTCAGAAGCCAGTCTTCTACCAGCTAAGATGCTGCTGGCATACGGGTTCAATCCTGAAAAAGGCCTAGGCAAACATAATCAGGGTATAAATGCCCCGCTACAGTTGAAGGCTAATCCACATAAAATGGGCTTGGGGTACCAGAAGTATCCCATGAATGATTCTGTCCCGAAAGCAACAGGCCGAGGCCGAGGCAAAAGCCTGGGACGCCGTGGAGGCGAAAACAGCCCGAATAGCTCATTCATCGGTTCTCCAACCTGGAAGGGAAGGTCTCGAATGTTCAAGAATCCCTTAAATACCTACTTCGACCGGAACTCCAAATGGCTATCTGAAGAGGGTATCACTTCGCCGATGGAACCAGATCTGACAAATCCTTTTCTCGAAGATGACTCTGTGAATGTCATCATGGAGTGGTTGGACAGTGAAGCCACTTCTTCTGAGTAAATAGACTCTTCCTTCATCTTTAAATACTGCGTTTAGAACTTCCTGCATTTCACTGTATTTTCTTTCCTTATTGAACGCATAAGAAAACGCCTTTGGATCTCCGGCCGTTGATCCAAATAGCACATCTTGTAACGCGGCCCATTTCGCATTCAATAAAACCACGCATGTTTTGTTAAGGACATATGGAACCACTGTCGCGACCCGTCCGAAAGCGGACGCGGCTAATGGATTACCGATCGCGGATCTTGGATCGGCGCGGGCCCTCCCAGGCCCATACCAAATCGCGGCGGGAGTATTTTTCAGAAGGATTCGACGATAAGAGTCGATCGCTTTCGACCTTAGTGTGGTCGTGGTGGCATGTGCAACTTGTGCATGCATTTGGAGTCGCCACCGGTCTTTCTTGGAGGGTAGACCGGAAACCTTACTGATCGATTGGGAGAGATCGATCAGTTCTACGGAACCAGAGTTTTTGGGTTCGGGGACTTGGTTACGCTGGTGTCGTTACCAACGCCCTTTCGGTACCTAACGCGAGTGATTTTCCTAACTAGGATTTCATGCAGGCGCAATTTTGGGTGAGGTAAGTCTGACTTTGCACATTAACCAGTTTAACATGCTCACGTAATCATAATAAATAAATAGATGTCAATCACATAAACATCTATCCTACGTGGTGATCATGGAATTATGATTTAATGGGTCTCGAGCCAATGAGACCACATTTAATCATTTTAATATTTTAATAACGGAGAGCCGCTCTTCGCTTCTTCTTGGTTTCTTGAACTCTTCAAGAATTGGGCCCCAAAGAGCTCGCCGACTTAAAAGGCTCCCCCACGTAATCCTCGTAGCATTTACATCAACAATTGACTATGCTAAAAATAAAGATTACATGAAAAATAAAAGGAGTACGCAGCCTCCATTTAATAATTACAACCCCAAATATATAAATAATCATCATACATTCATATATACATCAATCACATTGATTAGGGATTTTTCCATGATCACCACCCTTCCACGTAAGTAATAAATTCACAATTTAAAACTTAGGAAGACACAATAAAAATTCTACGTTGAATCATATTCAGAATTTTTACGTAAAATAAGATAGCCATAAATTTTCGATTCAAAATTGATTTAGTCTCAATTTTTGCTACGTTGATTAATTTATCATATAAAAACAATCAACCTCCATTAGCCATGTAAGACGAACAATTCGTTAATACATATTGGCCATAGTATTGCAAAAATTGCAAAAATCAATTAAATGCACGAAAACGCCTAAGGATTGGCTCTGATACCACTGTTGGGATCCACGTAACACGTAGCGGAAATAAATAACAACCCATACATGTATCTCCAGAGGCGTACTTCGTGCATTTCAATCGAAAAAAAATCACAAAGCCTCAAAGGGAGTAAATAGATTACCTCTCGTAGCGTGCTTGAACGGAGGTGTCGGTTCGATGTTCTTCGATCTCAGCCTCCACAAGTGTTAGGCATCTAGTTCGGACGCACCACCAATTGACGAACGGGGAGACGACTAATAACTCCACAACAATTGTGCTAGCAATATGCGGAATCAATATTCCGAACTTAGTATATTTTGCTCACTCAAGATGATGAGAATATAGAGAGTGTTTGTGTTCTTCTCTCTAAGCTCTCAAAAATTTGCACACTCTACAAAATGTCTCCCCCCTCAACCTCAAAACTCTTGCCATCCTTTTATAGCCAAAAATACCTTCCAATAAATTGTATTTAAAAATAGCACTAACAATTATAAATTCTATCTAAAAATAGCAC
The DNA here is from genome assembly GCA_021437785.1 of Rhodomyrtus psidioides. Classification (NCBI taxonomy): domain Eukaryota; kingdom Viridiplantae; phylum Streptophyta; class Magnoliopsida; order Myrtales; family Myrtaceae; genus Rhodomyrtus; species Rhodomyrtus psidioides. The sequence goes on along the minus strand of JAILYB010000005.1, from coordinate 15,133,583 downwards.
TCACAAATAAATGACATTTAAAAATAGCACTAACAATAGCACTCACAATTTATAATACAAAAATGCTATTTAAAAATAGCACTAACAATAGCACTCACAATTTATAATACAAAAATGCTATTTAAAAATAGCACTAACAATTATAAATTCTATCTAATAATAGCACTCACAATTTATGATAAATAAATGACATTTAAAAATAGCACTAACAATAGCACTCACAATTTATGATAAATAAATGTCATTTAAAAATAGCACTAACAATAGCACTCACAATTTATAATACAAAAATGCTATTTAAAAATAGCACTAACAATAGCACTCACAATACAAAAATGCTAAAAAAAAAAGGGCACTAACAAAGGTGTTAAAAATAATAACCATTATTATTATTACAAGAGTTAAAGAGGTTACCAAACAGTACAAATATGCATAACGTATAAATACATATGACGTATAAATACGTAGAGCATACGTATACATCCGTGAAACCGGGGACTAATTGAAAGAAAAATGTGCAATTAAGCCCTTTTGGTAAAAATTGATTAAATTGGAGGGCAAATTGACCTAATTGCACTTTAAGACTTTAGAATCCAATGTCATAGCTTATAAAAAGTGAGAATTGAAGACTAAAAGACTCGAAAATGATTTTTTTTAGGCTCGGTTCGGGTTTATGTTTGTGAAGGAACATAGTGACCCGAGCCGAATTTTTGAGATTTAAAGTGACACACTTGAAGAGGAAATTAAAACAAAATTATTGAATATTTTTGGGTATTTTTCTGACCACGAATGGTATTTTTCTGATTTTTTTTTGGTATTTTTATAATTAAATAAACTCGAAAAATATTGAAAATACCGAAAAATATTTTTTATTCAAAATTGGTTCCTAAGGTTAAACCAAGGCTTCCAAAGTTGATTTTGTGATTTTATGACCTTTTTTGATATTTTTAATTAATTTTAAAGAATAAAAATCACAATAATAAATGGTAAAAAAAATCAGGTGTCAACAACCACGAATCAGCCCGATGATGATAATGGTCTTCCATATAGAAGCTTGAGGCCTGATTTGCCATATGATTCCTAATCTTCAAAAGATTTTCAAGGGGCCGGGATATCCAATGACATGAGGATTAGTCCCATCTGTACCTACATCTATTTCAAAAAACTTTTTCAAAAAGACTTTACATAAGCATGCATGCCATTTTTACTGAGCACAAACTAACCATACTCATGACATTTCAGGCATATCATCTCAAACATGCATACCAGGTTGTTACAAAATTCGGATCCCTCCATTAACCACTCCTATAACATTGAGGAAGATGAAGACGAGGATTACGCGTCTATCCGTAGGGATTGGAACACCTTTGAAGAATCAAAGCCTCCTACCTCAGAAGAACCAATTGTCATTAATTTGGGAGACACCGTGAACGTCAAAGAGGTCAAGATCGGCGGACACCTATCCCGTGATGAAAGGCTCGAGTTCACCAAGCTACTAAAAGAATATCAAGACATCTTCGCATGGTCTTACGCGGATATGTCAGGCCTTGATCCTAAGATTGTGGAACATGCATTGCCCACGGATCCTGGCATCAAACCTGTCAAACAAGGCAGTAGGCGGATGAAAGCCGAGTTAGAAGACAAGATTAAGGAAGAAGTCATGAAACTCCTTAGGGTAGGCTTCATTGAAGCTATCCCATATTCAGACTGGGTTGCAAATATAGTCCCCGTCATGAAGAAAGACGGAAAAGTTCGGATCTGCGTAGATTACCGAGATCTGAATAGAGCAAGCCCAAAAGATGATTTTCCACTCCCCCACATTGATGTATTGGTGGATAGTACGGCGGGTTATGAATTATTCTCATTCATGGATGGATTCTCGGGATACAACCAAATCTCCATGAAACAAGAAGACAAACCCAAGACTGCATTTACCACACCATGGGGGAATTTTTGCTACAAAGTCATGCCCTTTGGATTGAAAAACGCCGGGGCTACCTACCAGAAGGCTATGGTCACGTTATTCCATGATATGATCCACAAAGAGATTGAAGTATATGTTGATGACATGATCGCTAAATCCAAGAAATGACAAGATCACATACAGGTATTAAGAAAATTATTTGAGCGCCTGCGCAAATACAAGTTAAAGCTGAACCCTAACAAATGCGTGTTTGGGGCAAGATCCGGGAAACTCCTTGGGTTCATAGTCAGCAACAGGGGCATTGAGATTGATCCCTCAAAAATCCAGGCCATCCACGATTTATCAACTCCATCCACAGTAAAAGAAGTGAGAAACCTTCTAGGGAGATTGAACTATATTGCCAGGTTCATCAATCAGCTGTCTGATGTGGCTAAGCCAATCTTCAAATTGCTTAAGAAAGGTGCGAAAATAACGTGGGACGCCGAGTGCAGCAAGGCATTCCAAATGATCAAAAACTATTTGATCACACCACCGGTGCTTGTGCCACCAATTCCCGGTCACCCATTGACCTTATACCTGACCATACGACAAGAGTCCTTGGGAGCCTTACTTGCCCAGACAAGCCCGATAGATGGAAAAGAGAGGGCCATTTATTACCTGAGTAGGAAATTCACGCCGTCTGAAGCAAAATATATACCAGTTGAAAGGGCCTGCGTAGCAGCAGTATGGGTACTACGAAGACTAAGGCAGTATACCCTACATCATCACATTCAGCTCATAACAGAGAACGACCCCGTCAAATACCTCCTAGAGAAACCCGCTTTAATTGGGAAACTGGCAAAATGGCAAGTAATGTTGTCTGAATTTGACATTAAATGTTCTCTGCAGAAGTCGGTAAAAGGAAGAGCTATAGCGGACATGCTGGCAGAAAACCCATCGAGCACTGAATCCCCTGAAGTAACGAACACAGAAGGCCGAATTCTGAACTTAGCAGAGGATAAGTGGATCATGTATTTCGATGGTGCTGTTAACCTATCAGGGGCAGGCACTGGGGCAGTACTGATATCCCCAGATGGTCAACATTACCCTGTCGCGGCAAAGATAACTTTCCCTTGTACCAACAATATTTCAGAATATGAGGCGTGCATTCTGGGTCTACGACTGGCCCTTTCTATGGAGATACCTAGGTTACAAGTCTTTGGAGACTCCATGCTCATTATTCTACAGACACAAGGGGAGTGGAAGACGAAAGATGCAAAACTCATCCCTTACCATGAATACCTTGAAGAATTGATACTCAAGTTTGAAGAAGTGTCATTCGAGTACCTATCAAGGTCTCACAACCAATTCGCAGATGCATTAGCCACCCTAGCCTCGATGTTACAAACGATTGAAGGGTTGGATATAGAACCTCTAAGGATCGGCATTGTTGAAAAGCCAGCTTATTGCATGCTAATCGAAGAGGAATGTGATGGAGAGCCATGGTACTATGACATCAAGAATTACCTCTTAAAAAGGGAATTCCCTGAAGGATGCCAGTCAGGAGACCGAAAATACATAACCAAGATGGCCAGCAAGTTCTTCCTCAACGGACAAATTCTATACAAGAGATCGTTCTATTCCACTCTACTGAGATGCGTAGATGCCAAAGAAGCAAATATTCTCATGAAAGAGATTCATGAAGGTGCGTGTGGGCCTCACATGAACGGCCACCTCCTTGCCCGGAAGATCATGCGGCTAGGTTATTATTGGATGACCATCGAATCAGACTGCTGTCAGCACGTCCGGTCATGCCACCAATGCCAAATATACGGGGATAAGATTAACGCACCCCCGAACGAACTACACCAAATGTCTGAAGTTTGGCCTTTCTCTATGTGGGGGATAGACATGATAGGACCTATTAATCCTATGGCTTCGAATGGTCATCGCTTCATCTTGGTAGCGATTGATTACTTCACCAAATGGGTAGAAGCCAGCTCTTACAAGAATGTCACTGCAAGAAATGTGGCAAGATTCGTCAAAAGAGATATCATATCCCGGTATGGTACCCCTCAAGCGATCATCACAGATAATGGGTCCAACCTAAACAACAAGATTGTCGATGGTCTGCTGGATCACTTTAGCATTCGACATCTGAATTCATCTCCTTACCGCCCACAGATGAATGGGGCAGTGGAAGCCGCCAATAAAAACATCAAGAGAATCTTGGCTAAAACAGCAGAAAACTACAGGGATTGGCACGAAAGGCTGCCCTTCGCCTTGATGGCTTACCGAACGTCGATCAGGACTTCTACAGGGGCAACTCCCTATAGTTTGGTATATGGGACAGAAGCAGTTCTACCAGTAGAAGTTAAGATTCCCTCTTTGAGAATCTTATCCGAAGATAAACTCTCTGAGTCAGAGTATTTCAAGCACAGATATGAACAGTTGAACTTAATAGATGAGAAACGTCTTAAAGCCATTTGCCATGGACAAACTTACCAGAAGAGGGTAGCCAGGGCGTTCAATCGAAAGGTCAAGACCAGAAACTTCGAAGTAAATGACTTGGTAATTAGGAAAGTTTTGCCAAGTACTACCCATCCAGGGGGAAAATTCACTCCAAATTACGAAGGCCCCTACATTGTTAAGAAGATCCTCACGGGAGGAGCATTAATTCTTGTAAACTCCGAGGGAGAAGAATTGGGGCACCCTGTGAATTCAGATGCTGTGAAGAAATATTACCCTTGAAATAAAATTAGATTCTGGTCATATGCCCTGCCTCGAATTGAGCCTACTCTTCATGATAGTCTTTGCATAAGCATGTCACGCATCTATGCATACATTAGCATGTGTTCAATATTGAAGGATCCAAGGAAGCAGGGTCGCGATAAGTTGGAACGCATGATCAAGGAGACCTAACGTCATGGTGGTCAGGTGCACGTCTTCTTCTCCAAAGACTGAGAATTTCAAGAAATTTTAGAACAACTTAACCATCTTGTGTTGTTAAGAAAAATGCAGATTTTCGTGAATCTATCCACTTCCATAGGAATGCATGATCAAGGGTAAGGTGTATCGTTCTAATTTTCTGAAATTCGAGAGCATACACTGACATATTCCTTTTATGTTTTTCAGGAATCCCTAGCCGCGCTGGGCAGGTAAGTATTCCTTCCCTAATCGTTTAGGTTTACAAGACTGTCGGAATCCTTATTGATAGAATTTGAAGGCTTCTTGGAATCTAGCATGTATTCAAATCTCATGTCTAGAAAGACGCAAAATTCTCATGGTCATGTCATTGGCATTCATGTTTAAACTTGGAGGTTATCCGAACATGATTGAAATATGCATTGTGCATCATAAATCCCCTTGGAGGGTAAGTTTTGGAGAAAGCAAAATGAACTCTTCCAAACAAAAGCTGTTTAAATCATTCAAAAGGATGTTTCCTCAGACAAGAGGCAAGCCTGGTCCAAACACGTCCCATACACACTTAAGAGATAAGTGGAATGGTAAGGATAGCGAGACCTTAACCTACGGACGTAAGGGTTATTCGCAATGATTACATGGATTGAGACGACGGAGGCATTCGTTTCTCTATCATAAACACTACAGGTGACCATTGATAACCATTCGAACGACGATTTCATTCTATACCCCTGTCAAGAACCACCCCACAGTGGGGCAAACTGGAGGTACATCCAGACGTATCAGGAGGTAAATGGTTAGAAGTTCTCTTGCTCAGACTTGCATCAATCTTCGTGTGTTGCTTGTCATTTTAACTTCCATGGTAATTCAGGTGCTTTAGGATGACGAAAAGCATTCGTTTCTCTATCCTATACACTTTTACCCTTCGCACTGCCCAATTGAGCCTATACGTTCATTTCACAAACCCGTTGGTGATCATTGCATATTCCAAGGTGGAAACGACGTCACTTCAAGAGCGGAAGAGTTCAAAACACAGGATTTGCGAAAAATTCCTAGATTAATGTTCGAGTGCTGGGATTCAAGCTATACGTCTAGCACATTCATTTGAAAATCATGATCCCCAAAAGAAAAGAAAAGATGGGGTCTCAAAAAGAAAGAAGAGAGAAAAATTTAATCTTGGGCATCAAGAAAAAGCAAAGTGCCTGGTAAAAGCAAGGCCAATGCCCATCCAAATACTTGTACACTTGTGAATTATGTGTTTGATCTTGTAAATGCCAAAAGGGGGCATGATACCTTTGTATAGGTCACTAGTGAGATCTGATTGTAAAAGAAAAATTCCAAGGGAGCTAGACTGCGAAAGATGCTCCCAAATCATGTCACACTCAGATGACGAAAGTGTAGACAAGATGTTAACGCCGTCTTGACATGAGAGAGACGTTCTCTAAAGACAAATATGCACTTCAAAGACTAAAGACGCTCTTTGGACGAGAAGGGACAAGATCGGCGGCAAACCTGCAGTGATCACCAATGTTAGACCCTTCGCATATTCTAAGCCAAAAACAAGCCTTTTTTGGTCCCCAATCCTACCTACGTTACAACCCTGAAAAGCCTTTTCTGATTAAGGCACTTGGATTGATATAGGGTTTAATGTCTAAGCTTAGCTCGAAGAAGTTCGAGCAAGATTATTTCTTTCTCATTTCGCAGGTTTCTTGACTTGTAAACCTGGAGCAGACGTTGAAGACTTCTCTTCGAAAGCCTTGACTTGCACGCAAGTCCCCCTTTGAAAACCGTTGACTAAGCCCAACATTACGGTCCCTTGGAAGTCCTCCTAATCGATCGAGGTGTATTCACTGCGAATGATCCTGAACCCTAGGCGCAGGTTTGATAGGAAGTTCGAGTGCATTCTTGGTAAAAGACCATTACCTCAAAACGGTGAGAAGTCCTCTTTGATGAGAATACTCCATTGGACATTTTAACCAAACTCTTTTGGTAATTTCAGATTGTTTGATTCAAACTTTCCCCGCAAGGAACTTTTGATCACTCCCGTATGTTGCAAGGTGTTTTGGATAACCTCCAACCTCGTAATACATTCATTGAAATTTTTTCATGACTATGATATAAGTCATAAAGTGCTGTCAGTTTGACATCACATATCACTTAAAGACCATTGATGTGCCTTTGGTAAGAAAATTTTCAGGTGGGAGCTTTTGCAAGATTCTTGATGACTTCAGCTCCCAGAATGGCTTGCAGCACTCTTGGTAAGAAACAATTTACATGTCTAAACTTCTGCAGAATTCCTGGCAATCCCAGATCTCAGAATAACACAACCTCTCTTGGTAAGAAAGAGTTTACATGTTCAAGCTTCTGTAGGACCCCTGGTATCCCCAGACCTCAGAATGCTACTTCTTTTGTGAAGAATATATTCCAAGTTTAAACTTCTGCAGGACCCCTGATAACCCCAGGTCTCAGAATGACACATTTCTCTAAGAAGGAGAGTTTATATGCCTAAGCTTCTGACAGATTCTTGGTAACCTCAGATTCTAGAATGCTACTGTTCTTGGTTAAACTTCTATAGGAATCATGGTAGCCCCAGATTCTAGAAGGATGCCTTGCTCTGTGAAGAAGAGCTTTCAAGTTTATTTTCCTGCAAGATCCCTGGTAATTCCATATCTTAGGAAAACATATTCTTATGAACAATTTTGCAGGTTTGATCTTTCTGCAGGATACCTGGAGCTCCCAGATCCCAGAATGTCACCTCCAATGTCAAAAGGACAATCACCGAAATCATCCCTCTGTGAGATTTCAAATTTATAGGATACCTGGAGCTCCCAGGTCCCAGAATGTCACCTTCAATGTCGAAAGGACAACATTCAAGATAGTTTTTCTGCGAGATCTCAGGTAGCCCCTAGATCCCAGAAGAATCTTATCAAAGTTTTTGCAGGTTTAAGTTTTCTGCAGGATACTTGGAATCCCCAAATCCCATAATAACGCCTTGCATGTCGAAAGGACAATTTTCAAAATCAGCTTTCTGTGAGGTTCTAGGTAACCCCTAAACCCAGAATAGCCCATTTGGTAAAGCCTCAAGGTCAGGCACACCTCATTTGTATCAATCCTAGTTAATTCATTAGAATATAGGATCAAAATGTTCGACAATCCCTAAGAGACTGGGTGCGTCATCCATAGGTTCCTAGCAGAAACGAGTCCTATTCATGGTCTGATCCACCATACGGATCAAAACCCCTGACAATCCCTAAGAGACTGGGTGCGTCATCCATAGGTTCCTAGCAGAAAGGAGTCCTATTCATGGTCTGATCCACCATACGGATCAAAACCCCTGACAATCCCTAAGAGGCTGGGTGCGTCATCCATAGGTTCCTAACAGAAAGGAGTCCTATTCATGGTCTGATCCACCATACGGATCAAAACCCCGACAATCCCTAAGAGACTTGGTGCGTCATTCACAGGTTCCTGTCAAGTGTAGGAATCCCATTCTGGTACGGCCTACCATACAGACTAGAGTTTAATCGCCCTAGGATACTCAAAAGACGAGTCCCTAGGTATTCACTAGAACCCGCTATACACCGCGCAGGCCACACGAGCATCAGGCAGGCGATCAACAGGTAAGTAACAGGTGGGTCTCTCTACTTTCTCTCTCACGTCAGCAAAAGAATGAAGAGCAAAGCCTTTACCAGTGGGACAAGAAAGGTTGAGTGTCAAGATTCGTTTTTCTTTTCCCCAGTCGAGTCGGTCTAGACTCAGGTGTCACCTGTCTTTGAGCGAAACCTCTCACGAGATTCCTCTCAAAGAGGGGCAGCTGTTGACACCTGATTTTTTGACCAGGTCTTTTTCAGTTTTATTTTTTGAAAAATCACAAAAAAAATTTATAAAAAGTCAAAAAATTACAAAATCAACTTTGGTGGCCTTGGCCAAGCCCAAGGAACCATTCTTGACCAAAAAATAATTTTTCACATTTTTCATATTTTTTAGTATTTTTGGAAAATAGAAAAAATACTTAGAAAATCAAGAAAAATAGCATTTGAGGTCACAAAAATATGGAAAAATATCCAATATTTTTCCTCTTAATCCCTTGTATTTTTGACCTCACAAAAAAATCAAAATCAGATTCAATTTTAGGTGTTCCTTTGTAACCCGTACTATTGAATTTGAAGAAAAAATAACAATTGAGTCTTTTAATTTGCAATTTTGGCATTTTTTAAGATCTTGACATTCAATCTAACTATCCCCTATTTCAATTTAGCCCAATTGTTTGTGCAATTTGCTCAATTGCACGGATTTGACAAAATTACATATTAAAATTGCATTTTAGTCCTTGAAATTGAGCATAATTGAAATTACTTTCAATTCAAGGGCTATCATTGCAAATTGAACACGCTACCCAATGGATTTCACCATTTTAAATCGATTGGCATAGGTGGTTTAACTCAATTTGATCATTTGCACCCTCAATTACACAATCCCCAATTTCCAATCAAATGAGAATTTGGGGATTTTGTAGAAATTGATGAAAACTTTTGGGCAAAACCACATTTCTAGATAGAATTCATGCCCTACATTCGATTATGATGTTCAATTGCAAAAATTTCCTGTTAATTTGGATTTAATTTGAAAAATTGCAAGTCGGGGCCGGCTTGGACCGGTCTGACCGCCTGTTGAACCGGTCAAACCGGTCCAGAACAGTGTCTTCTTCTTCCTCAGAGAACCGTACGAATGAACAGTGTCAGGGTCAATTTCAATGGCTAAATTAAGGGAGAAAACGACCATGATTGGAAGAGTTTGAAGAGGGGTTTTGTTCCTCGAATCATTGCCCATCGATTCGAACCAAAAACACGAGCAATGGTTGCCAGAACGGAGAATAATCGGTTGGTCAAGGCTGCTGCACCTGCAAAAGTCAACGGCGACAGAACTCAGATGAAACTCGTGCCAAATTCGCTTGAAATAGAGCTCGCCGGATGACCAAACAGGACTGGACAGAATGCCCGTCCTCTCCGACGCCGTTTCGACCTAATTGCACGTGATCACACGTGCAATTGAGGCCGGTACACAGTCTACCGTTCGGCACCAAAAATCCAACGAGCTATATAAGCTCATGATCGTTTTCTGTTGAAAAAAAGAACGGATTCAGTTCGAGGAGAAGAAACTGAATCGAGAGAGAGAAAGAAAGAGAGAGAAAGAGCTCACCTTCCCTCGCGGTGGTCGAAGGTTGGAGCTCAAAATTGCAGAGCGCCGGTTGGGCCTTCCGAGGCAAAACCAAAGCTCCACAAGGTCGCTGAGAGATCGCCCAGAGTCCCCTGAAGCGATCGCCGCCGGCCGCGCCCAGTGAAATCGCAAGAACAGGTGAGTTGCAGTCCCGAGTTTTTCTTCAAGCTTCCATGGCGATTCGCGCATTTCTTAATCATTCATACAATTAATGTGTGCATTTCATTCCCTGAACATCACTGACCATCATCGCGTATCTTGTTTGCATCGGTTTTGTCTTAACATGCCCAATCGAGTCTTCAAATCCAACCTCCATTGTCGAGCTACTGTTCATATTTCCCCAGCCGAATCTGGGCCAAGCGAGCTCAATCGGAGCTCGAGGTAAGTCTTCTGAACCTCCATTGGTGTTATTCTGTGACTGAATTTCTTTGATTTCGAGTGAATCACATGATTGAGCTTCCATGGCCGTACTCGGCAATTCGCACGATGTTCTTGATTCTGTGAATAGGATGTTTCGATTCTTAGATATGTCAAACTAAAGCTAATCGCGAATCGATTGCCGTTGGTCTCGAGTGATTCCATTAAGATTTCACCGCACGATCATCGCCGGAGAACTACAGCCGTCCATTCTGCCGGAGTCGCGAGGTTGAAGACGAAGCTGACGTGGCGCGGTCAACTGGTCAAAGGTCTAGGTGGCAACACGTGATTGGTCCACGTGGATGTCGAGTCAGCATGGCCGTTGAGTCTGTTATTCAAATAAAAAGAATCCAACGGCCGAGAATAATCGAGTCTAATAAATGATGACCGTCCGATTAGAAATTAGGATTATTCGAAAATGATTTTAATCGTAAAATCAATCAGGATAAGAAACGGTGCCGTTTAGAGGAAGGATTAGGCGACGTCGTTTTAGGTTAATGAAAATAGACGGCTCAGATCAGATTCCACGTTCTAATCGTGGCCGTAGATTTAAGTAATTAGATCAGACGGCCCTGGTCGAGTCTCCATTCAATCTGAGCCGTAGGTTTCGGTAAGTCAATCCGAAGACCCTGAGTCAGCCACGCGGCGCCATGAAGGCCGTTAGATCAAATTCGACAATTCAAAAATAAAAAAAGCATTAAACGGCGTCGTTTTGGGCGGGGTCGCGCGGACCCGGGTCCGGGCTGGGCCGTGGGTCGTGGGCCGGGTCACCCGACCCGGCCCGAATAATATTTTTTAAATAAAAAAAAATTCGAAAATGATTTTAAAAAATAAAAAAAATCAGAAAAATCCTAGAAAATCCAAAAAAATGCTAGAAAATTCCAGAAAATTCCAAAAAAAATGTGGAAAAATATTGGAAAAATCCTAGACATTCCAGAAAGCACCAAAAATCGAGGGTTGACCACAGACAACTGGTCAACCCTATTTTTGGGGTTTCTTATCCAATTTTCCGAAACTTGACGACATTACCCTTTAGGGGTAAGTCGCCTCTTGTGTGCATGCTAGATAAGGCCGATAATGCCAAGGTGAGAATTAGGGTCGATTAGACGACCAATTCTTAGGTTTGGGTTTTCGAGTCCCGCCTCTTTTCTCAAAATGACGATTTTGCCCTTTAGTGGGGAAATCGTCTTTCTTGTCTCAATCGAGTTCTGAAAATTGCTTGAAGTTAGGGTTTGGGTCAGGTGGACGACCAACCCTAATATTTGAGATTTTCAGTTCCTCGTCTTTGTCCAAATGACGACTTTACCCCTCCAAGGGTAAAATCACTTGAAAATTCCAGAAAAATCCTGGAAATTCCCGAAAAATAGGAAATGGATTGGATTGATGGCCAATCCTATTTCCATTGTCTTTTGACTTCCCAATTCGTCTAAAATGACAAATTTACCCTTTTAAGGGTAAATTTTCCCGAATCATTCAAAATTACGATTTTGCCCCTCATGGGCGAATCATGTCCAAATCATTCCTAAGCCTTGATTGATACTTCTCTAGGCTAATAGGGCCTCATTAGGGATACCACGCTGATTTCATGTGTTTTATCCGCATGTACTGGATCCTTGATTTGCGCACTTATTTCCATTGATTGTGATTGGTAGGGTAGTAATTCTCATCTGCATGAACTCCTAGTTTTAGGATCTATACCCCACTCGTCTGTATGAAATCCTAGGATCAGATAAACCATTCAGTTTAGGTACCGAAAGGGCGTCAACTTAGACAGTTGGCGTAACTAAGTCCCCGAACCCACTTCTCTGGTTTCCGCAGGATCGAATAGACCACTCCCAACTATTCGATAGGGTTTTCCAATCGTACCCTCCACGAAACGATTGGTGGCGACTCCCTGGCATGTACATTCATCACATGTCACTAGACCACACTGAAGGTCGACCACGTACATCCAGCAGTTGCGATTTGGGTAATGGACCTTGGGAGAGGCCCGCGTCCGATCAAAGCCAGCGATCGGGCGGCCCATTAGCCCGCTCTCGCCTCCGAGCGCCTCGGGAGAGGGTCGCGACATTGGACAAGGGCTAAGCTTCGACAACAAGAGTTGGATCGAGAACACGAATTCTTCAGTAATGATTGTGGAGATACCACCGCCACCACAACAACAGGTAGCGACGATTGATGATGAGGTAAGTTGGGGTTACCAAAAGTAAGAGAACTACATGGGCTTTGATTCTTCTATCCCCAAGAAGATATGTAGGCGCTTAATGATAATACATTAAGTTCAAGCCCATTCCTCATCTTCTTTTTTTCAAATTTTTTTACAATGTACAATTTGATTATTTTAAAAAAAAAATTAAAGGTTCCGGAACCGGAACCGGCCCGGAACCGTTCGGTACCTAACCGGCACCGGCACCGAAACTGGAACCGGAACCGGCCCGGAACCGGACGGTTCCGAACCGGAATCGGAACCGGTCCTTTATGGGCCGGTTCCTAAACCGGAACCGGCGGTTCGACGGAACTGTGCACGTCTAATCAGTTCTTCCAACGAGAGAAGGGGATGTGTTCGTTTTGCAATCTCTGGGTGAAGAGTAAGGCGATGCAATGATAATTTGCTACTGGATGCACTTGCTGGGCGCGCAGATTTTGATGTAAACACCTTTCGTTACTTCCAAGTAAAACATAGGTTACAAGATACTTGGGCCTCCGAACATCAGAGTTCCCAAAGAACCAAAAAAGCAGATGAGTAGCGCAATTACAAGAGAGATTTTTTTTTTTTTTTTACCTTATGCGAGCCTCGACGATCCAGTCCGCCACTTGGTTTTTGCTTCTCTTCCGCAACGGGCTATTAGAAAAAATGGCCCCGGGGCCGCCTCCCACGGGCACGGCTCGTGATCGTTAGGTACACCCGCTACTCTTCGACATTCCGACCCCCCCAAAGCGAGGGACAAACCGGATCGCGCTTCGAAGAAACGAAATGCTTCCCGACGAGCAAGGGGGGTTTCGATCTGCTCGATGGAACCCGCTCGGGCTTCCTTCCGCGAAACCACCCACCGCTCTCCCCGCTTCGTCTCTGGATATCCCGGCGACGCTTCCCGTGGTCTGTCGGCCCATTAGAGATCCGTCCGCGTTGATCTTCGTGGAGCTCGAGACGAGTAAAATCCGAGAGGCTCTGTTCGTGGGCCGAATTTGTGGCCCATTAGGCTTGTTAGGACCAATATATGATTCGAACTTCGTCATCAAGTCCCTCCCACCCAGCCCATTCGTCGCTCCCGACGTCCACCGTCCAGTAACCAATGTGACGCTATAGACAGAATGACGTGGCGCCACGTCATCAAACCCCAAGAGAAATCTTAGGCTTCGTTTATTTCGGAAAAAAATAAATAATTCGAAAAATATTTTCTCGAAAATGTTCGCTTATATGTTTTTTTTTTAGCCAAGCTTATATCGTTTACAAAAATATATTTTCGTGGTCCACAAAAATATTTAGACATGAATTATAGCGAATATAATTTCTATTAACTAATTATTTTAAGTCATACAAGCGATTATTTTTGGAAAAATGCTTGACAAATCATGTGCATCGGTGGTTCATGTGATTTCAGTACGCGGCTATGTTTTAATTTTTCATCTTTAAGGAGAAAATCCACACGACGGGCGAACGGACATATTTATACACGCTTAACATCTATCCAACTAAAAAAGAGCGTCCATTATCTGACAACATAACAATCTTAGAATAATGTTGCAACCCGTCTTTTAATTATTCATTTAGTAAATAATGTAGTGGATTTAAACGGTTCTGTCTCTCCCTCCAACGTTTCATCTTCAATGTTGATGCTTCTCTGGTCATCGTTTTGGATCGAGTCCCAGGTTTTATCTTCAAAAAATTTGATACCCCTGTCGATGGTTACGTTTTCATGTGATTGGGTTATATGCTGTAGTTGTGTCATTGTAGCCGATGAAGATGCGTTTCTCGCTTTTGTCACGCACCCAAATGCTGGTAGGAACAAAACATCGATCTCGCTAACTTCAATCACCATAAATTCCAAATTTCATTCCAGTTTTTTATAATCCATAAGTTCCAAATTCAATTAGCTCCTTAACCCAGCTTAGGCAATTCCTATTCTTGGCCCCACCAAGGTGCTCAAACCCTCGCTGGTCCGCCTAGCAGCGACACTCCGCTCTCCTCTCCAGAGCGCCATCATCATCAAGTCCGGTTAGGCACCTGCACTTATCATGATGATGGCAACATGTTCGTTGAAAAGGAACTCGGTTTTGACTTTTGCCATTGACTAGATTCTCTCTCTCTCTCTTCTGTGCGGGGGGGGGGGATCACCGTCGGTAGGAATCTTGAAAGCGGAAGGAGACGGATATCACCGAAACTTTGTTCAAACTTTAGGTCATCTGTTCCTGAATAGACCCAAAGCAAAAGCTTCTCTTTCCTTTGAATCAGTCAAAACTAAACGCAGAAGAGAGAGAGAGAGAGAGCTCATTGGGAATTTGGGATGGAAGCTTTGTCAATTGTCTACTTCCCTTTATTGTACAGGGAAAGCTCGTTTTTTAGCCAGAGAGAATCCAATGGATCTTCTTCATCTTTCCTTTCTGCTTTTGCATCACATTCGAGTTGTGGGGAAATAAAGCTTTGATCCTTAACTTGTTTCCCTCCCTGGATTGGATCGTAGTCGTTGTAGTCTTGAACGAATTATCGCGATTCAGGGATAACGTCGAAAGCCGAAGAGGGTTGGTGGTGGCTCGGGATGCTTCGGCTTCTCGAGCTATATTACCTTTTCTGCTATGGATAACAAACATATGTTGCAGTGAAAAATAAACGATGACATGAGGACGCTGTACATATAACGTCATTATCCACATCTAGTGATCAAAATTGTATGTTCTTTGCGAGCATAGAAAATGTACGCAATTCATGGCAAGTCGAGTCGACCCTATTGACAAGAGTATAATCAGCTCACTCTTTTTCCTTGATAAATCGTAACGACCCTCAAGATTATCATCTCTCCCCATCAAATTTCATGACGAGTCAGTGGCGCACAGATTGAAATGGAATCCGAAAACAAAAGAGAAACATGGGCGCGAAAAGTCGTAGAGATAACGGTTAGATTCTCTGAACCTACAAGAACCTAGATTTGGCAGGATCCGGATCATTGAAATC
Source organism: Rhodomyrtus psidioides (assembly GCA_021437785.1). Lineage (NCBI taxonomy): Eukaryota > Viridiplantae > Streptophyta > Magnoliopsida > Myrtales > Myrtaceae > Rhodomyrtus > Rhodomyrtus psidioides. Next base: position 15,117,954 of record JAILYB010000005.1, on the reverse strand, counting down.
CCCACCCTTCACATGGGGGGCCCACCCAAATGAATGGTGGGGATTTCAATGTGTGGGGATTTCCATGGTAGGAAATTCCCACCCGATTTGGCATGTCCAAGGTAAAATCTAACTGGAACCAGGAGGATGAACAAAAACCTGTCACCAGTACGAACCTCGGATTGGTAATAACCAATAACCAGGGCACAAGAATATGGAATATCTCGAATTTCTGTAACTGGAATGTCTTGAAAGATAGGATTTTTTTATCTCCCGTGGACTTTCCTTACAGAGATTGACCTTATCGTGGGGTCTGAAGACATCACAGTCTGTCCTGTTGGCCTAGTTTTGCCTCATCTTCTATAAAATGAGTCAAAGCACTCCCCTTTCGCAAATTACTCTCCTGTTCATAGCTTCAGGGTCAGTTCTCTCCCATGGAGGAGCTGGAGCTGGGCTCTCTTTGGGGTCCCCCACATGTAAGTCACGCCGCATTCTCATTGTCCCCAGTCTTGCCTTGCTCCAGTGTGTCTTTTAATGTGTGAATGCCATCAACTTCTGCTAAAAAACTGTTTGGCTCTCATTCAAATGCTTCTGTTTTCCGCCGAAGAACAGAACGGGATGTAACACCTTGTTTTGTTGGAAATTCCAATGTCGAGGAGAAAAGGAGTAGGAACTTTTGGCAGTAAGTTACTCAGGACTAGGATTTCGACAAAAAAGAGGAAGAGGCAGATGTTGTCGCGGAGTCGACATTTAGGGTGCATTTGCTTCTTCTGTAGCTTCATCCGGAGCATGTCATACATAGAATTTCTCACACACATCTCAGTTTCTTATGGCGAGATCTTTCTGTGGCATCAGTTGGCAAGGTAGGATGTGTTCATTCTCATCTCTGTTATCGAGGACCACTGCAAAAATTAACTGTAAGTGAGTTGAATTTAGAATGTCGACTCTGTACTGAAACCCATTTAAAGTACCAAAGAAAATTGCCAACTGCAATGTAGTTTGCTCATCTTGATTCGATCTGCTTATCGAGTCGACCAGTTTCTCCAAAATGTAGTCTCAATTAACCACAAAGGTGAGGATCTGAATGCATTCGTTGGCCGTTGCAACATACTACTCAATCGGAGTTTGAAATTGTTGTCGCTAGACTAGATATTTATGTGACTCTCGATCCTCATAGCAGAAGCTTAAGCATTTCAAAGAGGTTGGTAGGTGTCCCTATCTGATCTGCATCTTTTTTCTTTCTTTGGTTGAAAGCATTGACTTCCAGTTTGATTTTCCTTTTTGGTTTCAATACCTATGAAGGGTCTTCTTTCTATTTCTTCTCTGCATGTCTATGTTTATTGTTCTTCATTTGTCAAAATCCTGTTTCCTATAGTGCGGCGAATAGAGTAAATCAGGATGCAGATTCTTTGTGATGACTCGATCTTCTTATGAATGCTCCTACAGATAGAAGCTAACACATTGCTTCCGTTTTTCGTACTTTTCAATTTGACAGAGCATGGATGAACTGAAGCAGATGATCCTGTATAACACCACTGAGCTCGAGTCTGAGAAAACAAAAGCCTTTGAGGAAACGAGAAAGAACCAGGAGAATTTGAAGCATCTGCTTAGTCTCCTGAAAACAGCGTACCAGGAAAGAGATGAAGCAAGAAATCAGCTGCAGAAACTTCTCAGAAACATCTCTCCTAGTCCTTGCCCTCCAGGACTCCACTGGAGCTTCCTAAGAGCGAAACCATTGACAAACCGACCCCATTGCACCCCCGAATCAAATGACTACTATCTACTGCACCGCTCTTCAGCCTCTCATTCTCCGCTTGGGGCAACTCCTCCGTCGGATTTCCTGAGCGCTGACCTGGCCGGTTCAAGCAATGGTCCGCGCAGCGTCTCTTGCACTCCGGGCTTTTTAAATTCAGGAGAAGCCGATACTGTGATTGATGATCTTGTTGTGGGAAAAGCACTTCCTGAGAAAGGCAGCTTCTTGCAGGCCGTGATGGAAGCAGGTCCCCTCCTCCAGACACTTCTGTTGTCAGGGACTCTTCCTAGGTGGAGGAATCCTCCTCCCCCGAAACTCTCCAACATTGCGCCAGTTAACATCACCGGTCATGACCCTTTTTCCGGTGTGCAGACTCACATTTCAGACTCGAATCACGCGATCCAGAGATTCACGAGACCGTTGCCAAATCTCGAAGCAGCAGAAGTGTCTATTGGGACGTGCTCAGGGTCGATGCCTAATTTAATTGCTAGTTATCCTGGTCCGCCCCCAGGTAACAACCAGATTTTGTCAGCAGGCGTTAGCAATAGCATTACCACCAACGGCCAAATACACAATAGCTATAAACGTTCCAAAGCTTCAATGCAGTCGCTGAACTTTTTTCCTTGATAGGAAATATTATCCAAATTTGGATGTCATTTTTTCGTTAGCTAAGCCAAAAGGAATCCCCCCTTGAGCCTTGAGGTTATAACTGTAAATGCACTATTCAATTGTTATAGCCAGTTTTGAAAGATAGTGCTGGATTCGTTGTGCTTCCTGCTTCATACAGAAAACTGTGAAGTTCGACTTTCCTTTTCCTAGAGAAAGATGGGTGATCCCAAACTCTCCACAGACAGCTATATAGGATAACATAACACATCATATGTTTTAGCACCGGATGTTTTCTTTCTTAGGTTTCAAACCAGATATTTACTCGCCAAACTTATCATAGTAAATCAGGATTTCTATACAGTCTAATAGCTATAGCAGGATGCCAAAACACAAACTAGGAGGCCTCACAACAATGGAACGATAAAATGACTAGCCTTACCTTAGGGGGCCGATTTGAAGCACTGGTTAGCGATGGAACAGCCGTTGTCCGAAAGTAGTTATAGTTTGCTTAACTATGAAGGGGTCGAGATTCCAATGCTTAAGATAGTTACCCAGGCAATACAGAATTAATCGGTTCGTATCAAGGCGATCAACACTAAACATTTAACGGGAGGAAGAATGGGTGGTTTATGCCACCACCAGAGACCGGCATTTGATAAAGAGTTGATGTTGAAGAAACATCTGCACTTATGAATTCTGATTTGCTTCTATGCAAGTCTAATCACTCCACCTGAAATCTGAATTTTCAGACCGCCAAAAACATTTAAAAAAACAGTAGCATCACATTACAAATGAGTCTCCATTATCAACTCCTCGACAAAATTGTCTTCACACTATAGAGAAGAATGACGATCAGACTGAAAAAAGCAACTCCAACTTAAATAATGCCGATTTTGTTCGCCACGTCCAGAGCATCATAGTCTGGAGTCAACCTAACATATGCCTTCTTCGTACCGTCAGGCCTGCATCACAACAAAGATCCACATTGGTCCCCTCATTTTCGAAATTAAAAGGAACAGAGAGAACAAGTTGCACTTCGAAAAAAGCAAATTGAAAGACAACCAAAAACCAAAGTCTAATAGAATGGCACATGAACACAGTTCGACACGCCAAAGACGGCACAAAACAATAGGCCTTACTAACAGCCCACAATATCCATAAGCGGGCCAAAATGGTCAACTGATAGTCCACTGGCTCTTCTTATTTCCACGACAGTGAAATGCATATCCACAATCTATAAGATTCAAAGACATTCAATGGTTTTACGTTTACTGAAATATTAACAATCACGACAACCACGAGAAATATGCCTATCCATTGGCAACAAACTAACATCTACCTATCTAGCACTGTAACAATCCAGTGTATGCTCCTATAAATTACCCAGATAAACTTGACAATACTTCGTGGGGTGCAGCGCTAAAACCGTCCGACGTACAGCTACCTAGTCAACAGCTATGGAGGGATTACCTGATCAGGGTGTTAACTTTCTTGGCCTGAATATCATACATTTTCTTGACTGCATCCTTGATCTTCTTCTTATCAGCTCGGATGTCTACGATGAATACCAAAGTATTGTTGTCTTCAATCTTCTTCATTGCAGACTCGGTAGTGAGGGGATACTTGAGGATCTGATAATGGTCGAGCTTGTTCCTCGGTGGAGCGCTGATGCGAGGATATTTGGGATTTCTTTCCTTCTTCAGTGTCCTTGGCCTGTGAAAGGTAACTGAAGTCCGGATCTTCTTAGCCTTCTTCTTAAAGGTTGGTCCCGATTTGACCGCTTTTGCAGCCTTCAAGGCCTGAGCCTTTGGATCAGACTTCTTGGCATTGTCGCCTGCAGGTGACAAGACACATCAGATGAGTTTCTAAGGTTGAAATCACAATAAAAAAATCCTCAAATAATCCGAAGGAGAGTATGTTTGCTGGTGAACCGCTCCAACAGCAAACCAACTATCCCCACACAAAATTACACGGCGGACATGGTCGCTTTTAGTTCATGTAGCAATGATACACAGACAAAAGTTGCAGAGTGGAACTTTTAGCCTCAAGAACAGCAGAAATTATAGCTTCGCATTCGCAACATTTATGAATCATTCTGCTCCATCATTTCGAACGTCAAGAAACTTAACATCTACCCAATGACAGACGCTGAGGTATTCACAGACACTGGGCTATGGCGTCTTGCGATTGGCCGAGGCAACGAAGACACTACAAACCATTGTGGCGGTATTTCTATGCCGCGACACCGGGTGAGATTCCCAAATCCAACGCCCCTTGGCAAATTCCTCGGAATAAACGGACACGCAATAGACTAACTGGAAAGGATGTCTGCGCACAAGACGCATATAAGCGCACCCTAGCTGGCCCTGCCCGAGCTAAACTTGCACCACTACAGAGCTGAGCTAAAACGCAATACGAGGCAAACGTTGATCCGTGCCGCTAAACCATCGCCGTTGCCATGCACAGTAACGAACCTCGTTCACTAAATCTCGAGCGTCGGCGCGCATACACGCAGAGAGGCAGGAGCACAGATGGGCAAATTCGTAAGTACCTTTAGCAGGGGCCATGGCTGTTGCAGAAGGTCTCGGGATCCTTCGAAAACCCTAAAGACAAATGCAAGACAAGAAGCCATCAGCACAACTTCCATTCGCGCCAAATGCATTGCGAGGGGGGGGGGGGGGGGGGGGGGGGGGGAAGAGAGAGAGAGAGACCTGCGGCCGGTGGATTGGGTCGGAGTCGGAGACGTCGTCTAGGGTTTCTTGGAAGGAGAAGAAGATGGGGACTATATAAGAGGGGCCACCCGCATATTGGGCCGTTTGAGCTTTTTCGGCCCAGTCAATTCGGCCCGCATTTCAGTCCCTTAATCGGGACGTTTGGTTTGTGGGCATTAGAAATTCATGTTTGCGGCTGGTCTAGTAGTCTCATAGTATTGTCAATTATTTCTGAACACACGATCTTTCAATCAATGAGTTATTTATGTAAAACACGCTGCGATGATGTGTGCGATTGAGATTATACCATCCCTAGCAGTATTGTGAGGAAAGTATTTTCCAAATATAAAAGAAAATGCAGAAAAAAAAACTGGGATTTTTCCATAAATGAAGTATGGTCGCAGATATGTACATCACTAGAGAATAAATTGCATCTCTTTATGCTCATGCAACAAAGCATCCTTTGATTGATCAGCCCCCATCCATCCTCCATCATCTGAAGTTCTAGTTTGATCGAATGTCTAAGCAGGAACAAGCGGTTCGACGAATCGCGTCGCCATGTAGAACAACCTCAAAAGTCTCTTAATCGGGACATTTGGTTTGTGGGCATTAGAAATTCATGTTTGCGGCTGGTCTAGCAGTCTAATAGTATTGTCAATTATTTCTGAGCACACGATCTTTCAATCAATGAGTTCTTTATATAAAACACGCTGCGATGATGTGTGCGGTTGAGATTATACCGTCCCTAGCAATATTGTGAGGAAAGTATTTTCCAAATATAAAAGAAAATGCAGAAAAAAATTTGGGATTTTTCCATAAATGAAGTATGGTCGCAGATATGTACATCACTAGAGAATAAATTGCATCTCTCTATGCTCATGCAACAGAGCGTCCTTTGATTGATCAGCCCCCATCCATCCTCCATCATCTGAAGTTCTAGTTTGGTCGAATGTCTGAGCAGGAACAAGCGGTTTGACGAATCGCGTCGCCATGTAGAACAACCTCAAAAGTCCCCTAATCGGGACGTTTGGTTTGTGGGCATTAAAAATTCATGTTTGCGGCTGGTCTAGCAGTCCCATAGTATTGTCAATTATTTCTGAGCATACGATCTTTTAATCAATGAGTTCTTTATGTAAAACATGCTGCAATGATGTGTGCGGTTGAGATTAGGGGTGTGCAACCGAATCGGGTTCACCCGGTACCCGGATCGGCCCACCCGAAAAACAGGGTCGGGAACCGGTTCCGGCTCAAACCGGTCCGGGTACCGGGTCCAAATTTTGGGAACCGGTTGAAACCGGTCCGGGTTCCGGGTCTAGGTAAATACCCACCCGGACCGATTTTTAGAACCGGTTTTTAGTTAATATTAAAAAAAAACGAAACCCCAGTGTACTACCTTTAGGAGCCTTCGTCCTCGACGTGCACAGAGAATTCCTACTCTTTCCCTGGCCAAGAATCAAGCCGACATTACTGCGAACGCTATTGAAAGGGAAAAAAAAGCAACTAAGAGAACTATTGCCGAATGGACCCGTCGGTGAGCTAAGTAAAGCTTCATTCGCAAATATCCTAATGTAAAGCTGCATATACCAAAGACCCAAAAGGGGCAAAAGAAGATCCAACAAAATCTACGACCAAGACCAGACCTTTTTGCCCTTTTGCTGATTAGAAACCAAGATAAGGCCTCAGAGGGACACAGATCTCGGAGACCAAAGGTGCGTCCTTTAGTATTAGCCCGTGTAGATGTGGATGTGGAGCGCCAAGAGGAGGACGGAGTAACAAGCGAAGAAGATGAGGGTGTGGAAGGCGATGGCCTGTAAGAAATGGACGAGAAACAGGAAGGCCTTGTGGCCAGCGGCAATGGAATCTCTGGGCTCGCCGTGACCACCACGGATTCCTCCGACGAGCTCGAGTAGAAGTGGTTCACCCGGGGACCAACCGTGGTAGCCGCGTGGGGGAATATCACCGGCGGATTCTCCACAACTCCCTTCAGCAGCTCCCTCTCCGAAGCCCTAATCTCGCCCCTCGGCTCCTCCTCCTTCTCCCCATCCTCGGTGGCGATCTTGAACCGCACGACCCTCTCGACGGAGCAATAATCCGGGGCCTGCAGGGGCTGGGAGCACGATTTGTCGCACCAATTAAGGATCGTACTTTTGAGGGCGAGATTCGGGATGAGAGCGGCAAAAGCGGGCCTGGAACCGTCATCCAAAGTAGGCGAGAAGCCCAGGTCCTTGCACACTTGGGCGGAGACCCGCTCGAAGGTCTGGCCTGACAAAACGACGACGGGATCTAAGAAAAACAGGGTAAACAGGGTGAACCCGGTACCCGGACCGAAAAATAGGGCCGGTTCCACGACAGGGTCTAAGATAAACAGGGTCGGGTATCGGTTCCAAAAAGTGGGAACCGGTTATAACAGGGTCGGGTACAGGGTCTAGGCCTGGAACCGGCCCACCCGGCCCATGCTCACCCCTAGTTGAGATTATATCGTCCCTAGTAGTATTGTGAGGAAAGTATTTTCCAAATATAAAAGAAAATGCAGAAAAAAATTGGGATTTTTCCATAAATGAAGTATGGTCGTAGATATGTACATCACTAGAGAATAAATTGCATCTCTCTATGCTCATGCAACAGAACGTCCTTTGATTGATCAGCCCCCATCCATCCTCCATCATCTGAAGTTCTAGTTTGGTCGAATGTCTGAGCAGGAACAAGCGGTTCGACGAATCGCGTCGCCATGTAGAACAACCTCAAAAGTTCTTAATCCTTTTGTGGTGCGAATGAGCGCCCGTCAGCATTATCGAGGCCATACACTTTCACGAGGCCCCCGCCGAATCTGTTGGAAATATTAAAGATCCTGATTGATTGAGGATTGACGGAGTTAATTGACATATTCTAATTGAGCAGAATCCTTTTATTTTAAGGAAATATAATCCTGTTTATACACCTTCTGCTTTTTTTTTTTTAGGATTATATATGGACAAATGTACATCTTTTCAATACACAATACAGAACATCTTTTTTCTTCATTGTCCTTCATCTTCTGACATGGTATCAAAGCTTCAAGCCCTCCTGGCCTAGCTTCCACACGTTTTTCATCCTTTGATTGTCTTTCGGATCAATCTTGCTTTTTATTGTTGCAAAAGAAAAGGTTAACGAACCTGCAAAATAATTAGTACTCCGTGTAGAAATCACCACTCACGTTCACCTTCTCAAGATACCATGGACAATAACAATATTCCAGTAGAAAACCCGATCCAAACTCAACCCCAAATTTCAGAAAACTCACCATAGATTTCGGAACCCACAATAGAAACTAGAGTTCAGGCTTAGTCTCAGTGGCAATTCTTTCAGGGGGACAACCCATTCCGGGTCAGCCTATCTAGTGGATACTTTCTCCAACATCAACAGGTCCATGGTACTATGGACCCATTCAGCCGACTATTTTAGGAACATCATTGCATGCTACAACAGAAATGGGACAGACGCATGTCCAGCCCAGGGAAGTCTCATCAGCCACAATTGGGGCAAACCCAGTCCCTGGACAGAACCCCTCGTATGTGGGTTATGCGAGGCAGACACCCGAATTGGGTCAGTCAGGGATCAGCTCAAATCCCTACCCGGTTCCCCTATCCGATCCGATTTTCATACCGCCTACCCGTATCAAATCAAAATCAGGGGTGGTCGACCGGAGATAGGGGATCCGTTTTATACCTCAACGGTCGACAAACCTGAGTTGCGTCTCATTTATTTCCAACTCACTAGAACCGAAGGCTACGCATGGCATGGATGAAGGATTTTCGGCGAGCCCTTGCCACCAAATACAAAGACAGATTCTTAGATGGGACTATCCCCATTCCGTCCGACAAGCGACTGCGTTGACATTGGCGTCGGTGCAATCAACTTGTACGATAGTGGATTGGAAATTGTCTCACAACCGAAGTAGCCGCCGGGCTCAAATCATGTGGAGCAACATTCGTGAGATGTATGGTAAATTAGATAGAGCGAAATTGTTTTACCTCACGCAATCGCTTTCCGAATTAAAACAGGGAAGCCAATCTGTGACCACCGTATTCAATCGCCTCTCGACGTTGTGGAACGAGATTGAAGCCGCTGAAGAACAGCTCGAAGGCTCAGACAAGACTCTTCGTCAATATCGAACAATTCGAGATCGAGAGAAAGCAACTCGGTTTCTGCTCGTTCTCAACGACAATTTCCTCCCTTTCCGTACGCAGATCCTCGCCATGGACCTAGCGCCTTCTCTCGAGCGGATTTTCCAATTAGAGGTGCAAGAGGAGAGCCAGCGTCTAACGGCGTTGTCATCGAACCGAGCCGGCGAGGGAGTTGCTCTCTCGGCCTTCTCACCTCACAGCGCGGCCGACGGGATGCAAGACGCCGAGAGCTCCTTCGCCTTCTTTGTTTCACGCAGCCAAGCGAATAGAGGGTTCCAAAATATTGGAGAACAGGGGCACCCGAACCCTAATCCTTCATCAGTGGACGGTCGTGATTTTAGGGGCAAATCTGATGGCTCTAATTGGGGCCCTCCAATATTTATTTTTTTATTTTGAATAATTGCTATTATTTTTACCTGATGACATGACATTGCGTGGACCATTCGGTCCTTTAGAAAAAAGAACCGGCGTGGCACAACCTTGCCCATATCTTCCGGTTGTTGGAGGGCTCCAATTAGAGCCATCAGATTTGCCCCTAAAAAATAAATATTGTGAATATTGCAAGCGACCGTATCACACCGTGGAGACATGCTGGAAGTTACATGGGCGACCAAATGATCGCGAAAAAGGAGAAAAAGATGCCTCAAAGCAAACAATTGAGGCTCCAATATTACTCAGGACCAATACCAGCATATTGTGAAAATGCTGAGACAATTGAAGACTTCTGATGATGACGCAGGTTTTTCAGGTACCCTTATATCACAAGCAAAGTCTATTTCTGCTAATGTATGAATAATCGACTCGGGTGCTAGTGGCCACATAGTTTGCACTAAGAATTTATTTTCACATATTCATGATCACTTGAAATCTCCTTTATCAGTGCAACTTCCCAATGGAAATACTACTCAGGTCACTAAAATCGGAACTGTTCCTCTAAACTCAAATTTTGTCCTTCGCAATGTTCTATATATTCATGAATTTGAGTTTAATCTCCTTTCTGTGTCAAGGGTATGTAAAGACAATTCTTGCGCTGTCTTTTTCAATTCCGATAATTGCTTCTTTCAAGACCATACGACTAGCAAACTGATGGGCTTGGGTAGAGTCACTGACGGGTTATTTTTCTGGATTGATTTTCCTGGAGATTTCTTCTTTGCTAATAAGAGCATTTCTTGTAATGCAATTGCAATCAATAAAAATCTCCTTTTGCATCAATGTTTGGGTCATAGTGCACGATATCCCGATCTGAAATGTTCTATATGTCCATTGGCTAAACAATCCAGACCTTCCTTCCCTGTTAGCATATCTCGAGTTACTCGTCCCCTCTTAATGTTACATGTGGATATTTGGGGACCTTATCACACTCCTCATCGTGATGGTCCCGTTATTTTCTCACAATTGTCGATGATTTTACTCGGGCTACTTGGGTTTTTCTTGTGCATTCAAAGAATCAAACTCTCTCCCGCCTAACAAATTTCCTTTCCTCAGTTCGAACTCAATTTGAAACATCTGTCAAAAGAATACGAATAGATAATGGGCGTAAATTTCTTTCTCATGATTGTCAGTCTCTATTTGTCTCTCACTGCATTATCCATGAAACTTCTTGCACCTACACCCCACAACAGAATGGCATCGTGGAAAGGAAACATAGGCATCTCTTAGAAGTTGCAAGAGCTCTTAAATATCAAGCCTCCATCCTTGAGAAATTCTGGGGCGATTGTGTGGTCACTGCTACCTATTTGGTTAATCGCATGCCAAGTAGAATTCTTGGTGGCAAAACTCCTTGTGAGTTACTTTATGATGCTGCGCCACCTATCGATCACTTATGAGTATTTGGTTGCTTATGTTATGCAACGACCGTGGGGACTCGGGATAAAATGGCTCATCGTGCCACTTCATGTATTTTCATGGGATATCCTACTCTGCAGAAAGGATATAGAGTTATGAATATTGCTACTGGACATTTCTTCATAAACATGGATGTCATATTTCATGAAGACACATTTTCTTTTCGGGACGCAACATCTTCACTTAACGGGTCTGAATCATCCTTGGACCGTTCGTTTCTTTTGGAAGAAGATGTTTCAACTCCCTATATCTTTATTCCTCTGACATCTGTTCCGAAGGAAACTTTGGATCCAACGTCTGCAACTATTCCTGTAGGGATTTCCTAGTTACTTATGGCTGCCTCTCCGCCATCTTCGACTACTCCATTGGCGTCTTCACCATCGCCTACTTCATTGGCGTCTACACCAGAACCTATCCCGGTACAACTATGCCACCTTAACGTTTTGGGCATATCATCAGACCACCGACTTGGACACAGGACTATATTTGTTCTGCTTCTCGCTCTTCAGGTATCCATTATCTTGTATCTTCCTAAGTTTCCTTCAGTCGGCTATCCCCTGCATATATGTGTAGCATTAGTATGATTTTCGAAGAACGGGAACCACCATCCTATCATATGGCATCCTAAGATCCTCGATGGCAACAGGCCATGGCAGCTGAATTAGATGCTGTCATCGCCAATCACACATGGGACATAGTTTCGTTACCTCCACATCGAAAACCCATTGGTTGTAAATGGGTCTACAAAATTAAATTCAAGGCTGATGGATCTGTGGAGCGTTACAAGGCTCGTCTAGTGGCCAAGGGATTTACACAACGTGAAGGTTTCGATTATCACGAGACATACTCTCCAGTCGCAAAGGAAGTAACGGTTCGCTCCTTCTTCTCTATCGCGGCAATCAGCAATTGGTCACTTCATCAGATGGACGTCCATAATGCCTTCCTTCATGGCGATCTGGATGAGGAAATATATATGGAGCTTCCCCAGGGATAACGCAGACAAGGGGAGGCTCGGGTGTGTCGTTTTCGCAAATCCCTGTATGGACTCAAACATGCTTCTCGATAATGGTATGCCAAATTTACCAACGCCTTGACGAATGTGGGATTCCGTCATTCCAAATATAATCATGCACTATTCACTTGGACTTCAGGTACTTCATCAATATATCTGTTGATATATGTTGATGATATTCTAATCATGGGTAACAACAAACTTTGCATTACGAAGTTCAAAGAACATTTACATCCTGCCTTTCATATCAAGGACTTAATTGCTCCTAAATATTTTCTTGGTATTGAACAAGGGGATTAATCTCAATCAACGAAAATTTGCCATGGAGATTGTATTTGAAGCAACTTTGTCAGGATGTAAGCCAGCTGTTATTCCAATAGAGCAGAATGTCAAAATGACAACTCATGAGTACGACATTGGAATATCATCATCCATTGAAGACCCCTTGATTGAAGATCCATCAGAATATCAAAGACTTATTAGAAAATTAATATACCTCACTATGACAAGGCCTGACATATGTTATGTAGTTCAGATACTTAGCCAATTCATGCACAAGCCAAAGCAATCCCATATGAATGCGGCATGAAGGTAGTACGATACTTGAAGGGATGTCCAGGGCTTGGATTTTATTGTCTCGAGATTGCAATATGAGAATGACGGCTTATTGCGATACAGACTATGCCACATGTCCGATGACTAGACGATCTGTCACTGGTTTTTGCATAAAATTAGGAAGATCATTGATTCCATGGAAAACCAAGAAACAATCAACCGTATCTTTATCATCATCAGAAGCAGAATATTTGTGAAATAATCTGGATATGAGGACTACTTTCAGATCTTGGAATACAGATTAAAGGGTCAATTGAATTATTCTGTGACAATGAAGCTGCACTCAAGTTAGCTGCGAATCCGATTTTTCATGAAAGGACGAAGTATATCGAAGTCGATTGCCATTTTACTTGAGACAAAATTCAAGAAGGCATTATTGCGACCAAAGGAATAGGAACTGCGGAACAACCTGCAAACATCTTCACCAAGCCTTTGTGTCAGAGACAGCATGCATATCTTCTAAACAAGCTTGGCGCCCTCGACATCTATAAGCCACCAGCTTGAGGGGGAGTGTTGGAAATATTGAAGATCCTGATTGATTGAAGATTGACGGAGTTAATTGACATATTCTGATTGAGCAGAATCCTTTTATTTTGAGGAAATACAATCTTGTTTATACACCTTCTACTTTTTCTTTTTTCTAGGATTATATATGGACAAATGTACATCTTTTCAATACATAACATCTTTTTCTTCATTGTCCTTCATCTTCTGACAGAATCGTCCTCGCTTGCATTCGGATCGACGAATCCGGAAAGCGGCTCAGGGATGTCGGAGCCGTAGATATGACCCATCTTCATACGCTTCGTCTCCAGGTACCTCTTGTTTTCCTCTGTAATGGGTGTCAGCATAGGAACCCGGCCGATCACGGCCAATCCATAGCCCTTCAGACCGGTGAACTTGGCGGGGTTGTTAGTCATCAGCCGCATGGTTCGAACGCCGACATCCCTCAGAATCTGATCCGTTTCCAATATTGCAGAACTTAGAAGCAAGGTGAACAGACAATATGGCAAGGCACAAGCATCATCAATTGACTGAAGAAACCAAAAACTACTATGTACAGCGGTCGCAAGCAACAGTTCCAGTTTTGACTCATAAATTAAAGGCCATTGTACCTTTTCTACATGATCTGTAGGAAGATTGCTTTCACGCTACTCGCAAATTAAACGAATTTATCTTTGGCCGTATGATTTTTTATCAGAAGATTAGCACAAATTTCCGATACCAGCCGTATATTGCTTAGCTATGATATTATCAGTTATTGTGAGCATCATTAACATAAGCAGCGTTCTTCCCGCCTTATTTTTTTCATATGCCGAGACACGAACTGATTTAACGGCACCTAACAGTTCTCGGAGCAGATGCTTCAGTCCAGATTATCATCTTCCTCTTCAGGTAATTTGATTAGAACTCCCACTGTCCTCCTCATATTATATTTGTACTTGTCCTTCCATTAATCTAACCTTGCTAATGACAACTGAACTAAGAGAAGGAGGTGAAGTGCACAGACCTGGGCACCGATGCCATATTCTCGAGCATCGACGGCTAACCCGAGTTCTAGATTTGCCTGAACTGTATCATGGCCTTGGTCCTGCAAATTATACGCCTGCAGCTTATGGCCCAGGCCGATCCCTCTACCTTCGTGACCTCGGAGATAGACTACAGCTCCCCTTCCAGCTTTCTCTATCAATTGCATTGCCAAGTCCAACTGGTTCCCGCAATCACACCGAGCCGACCCAAATATATCCCCGGTTAGACACTCGGAATGAACCCTCACTAGGACATCTTCCCCATCGCCGATGTTCCCCTGATTATTGCACACGGGTAATCCAGAGTATCATATTAAAAGCATCAGACAATCGACATACTAGGGATCACATAAGAAGCGAGCTTATAACTCGCAAGATACCTTTACAACGGCTATGTGTTCGGTCCCGTCAAGCTTGGAGCGGTAGCAGTAAGCTCGGAACAATCCCCACCTAGTAGGCAAACGCGATATGGCAGTTCTTTCAACCAGTTTTTCCCTCTTTCTTCGGTACCTGAGAGAAGAACCCCACGACCAATCATGAGTATAAACAAAAAGGATGATCTCTCATTACCATGAAACAGATCAAAAATTCTTTGTCACCAAATTGCTACATAGATTAGTGCTACATAGTTTTAGTAGTTTGAACGGTACTGATCAACCCAGAAGATAGAGTGTGAAGAAATTAGTCACATCAGATAATTTCGAGCATCATCCTCTTAAGTAAGCCGAGCTCATGCATATAATTTTTCAGTCTGAGTCAATCTTTTGGTCTAAAATGTTAACCTTTCTATTCGGCGAATACCCTCGATCAATCTCTTTCGGGCGATTTCGTCTCAGCATAGGAAATTTGTGGATGTAGTAGAAAAGAGATCCTTGTGTAATTCAATGGAAAATTATACTATGGTAACAAATGATGCATCACCTAATCAAATCTGTTATTGAAACAACTGGGAGGCTGTACTGCAATGCCAGCTTTCTCAAGTTGGGAAGAGAAGCCATGGAACCATCTTCTGCATCCATCACAGCTGAAAGAAGAGAAACCGGTCGCAGGCCGGCGAGCGTAACTAAGTCCACCGACGCCTCGGTATGACCAGCCCTTCTTAGAACACCCCCATTTCGGTACTTGAGGGGAAACACATGGCCCGGCCTTCTGAAGTCTTCTGGCTTGGACTTGGGAGATGAAAGAGCGAGAACCGTCCTCGCTCTATCAAAAGCAGAAACCCCGGTCGACGTGCCCGATTTTGCGTCCTATGCAGGCGCAAGACTTAACCGGTGTTATCTTCATCATCGTCAACTAATTTCAACAGCTTTCTAAAGCGGCGGATATGGTCAATGCATGCAATTAAAAACTCAAGAAAGCCGCATGATTAAAGGCTATACCACGGTGATCGTGAAGGTGGGAGCAGACGAGTCCTCTTCCTCGGTTTCGGGGGACATGAGAGGAAGATTCAGTCTCTGCAGATCCTCCTCTTTCATGCCGACAGAGATTATTCCGGAGCCAATCTTCACCATGAAGGCCACATCGCGAGGAGTTGTAAGAGTGGCTGCCATGACAAGGTTTCCTTCAATATTCCCACTTTCATCATCTACCACAATCACAATCTAAGAACGGGCAGTGATGGTTAACAGTATGTTCATCACGCTCGGGCCAAGTACAAAAAGGAGAAAAGAAAAGGTTCATTGAGTTTGGAATTTAACAGATATCTCTGCATAATTGTAGAATCCATTACAAAATTTCTCCAGGCTGTAATAATGTTGTTCATCCAATATCTGTCTTCTTCATTGAAAAGAAACATCAATTTCAGGCTCACAGGCGCTAAAGCTAACTTTCTTCTGCAAAATCTCTTGAATGGTAGCGAAAAGAAATCTGCGGGAAGAAATGCAAAGCGACTAGCGCGTTCTCTGACCTTTCCTTCGCGCAGAGAATTAAGCGCCTGCTCAATCGAAGAATACCCTTCTGACGGGCAATCGGGATCGCCCTCGGCTTCGCTGACGAAGAAATCGATAGTCTCCTGGGTGATCTCGGCATCCACGGTCCCAAATGGCGCCGAAGCGGAATCCTCGAAAGCGCTCAACAAAGAGCCGTTTTCACTTCCCTTCAGCGAGCTATCGTCCAACAGGTCTCCCGCCTCGCTTCCCACAGCCCAGTAAGCCGAGCTCAACCCCTGCTTCCTGCACACTCCAATCCTCGCACTCTGGTGAGCTGCGAGAAGCTCGCGAACGCTGCAACAACAGAGCAAGAAACCCATCATCATCATCATCATCTTCATCCATTACCCAGCGAGTGAACGTGAAAAGGGTGAGCGAAACAAGCCATCGTCTCGGCGAATTCGACCTCGGCTTGACGGCGACGTGACGGGGAAAGGGGCGAGGGAACAGAATGCATTCCATGAACCGCAACGGCAGTTCAGAAGACGTACTTTGGCGATTGGGAGCTTGTTGTTCTGTCCGGTTTCCCAATGAACTCTTGCCTCCATGATTCTACGTACTGAGGGGATATAAACAAGGAAGTACGGCCTTTGGTTCCGGATATGCTCGTGGACGTCGCCGAGACCGTTATCCGGAAGTTTTAACTGTAATGTACGGAGACATCCTAACCTTTGCAGTCGAAGGTTAACTAGCTTCACAAGTTATCCTTTTTTTTTTTTTTCCGTTGCTCCATGTTTTTCTCTTCGATGGTTGAATGTCCTCCTAAACATTATTTTCCTATTCAACGTAGCCTCCGAAATCTTCGAGATTAACTCAATATAATCCTTTCGTTAGCTGCGGTTCCGATTCACGTGGGTTTTCCCTGACGTGAATCGCCGCGTAATTGATGCTAGGGCAAAAGAATGACATGGGTGCTCGAGCGGCACGGTCCATGTCGTTGCAACTTGCACGGGCTAATTTCCGACCACTATAATAGATTATGTCGCGTGTGCATTTAGAGATGTGCAAACTAGAGCGAATCGGGCGGGTTGGTCCGGTCTTTGAGGTGGACGGTCCAGTCCCCGGTCCCAATAAATGGGACCGGTGATCGGGCGGTCCGGTCCCCCGTTCCATGTGTTCGGATCGGACCGGCCCCGCCTGGACCGGACCGCCTAATATATATACAATTAGAAAAAAGAAATATAAATATTTCAAAACAAAACAAAACGATGATTAAAAAAAACTTATCTACTTTTTCATTCAATCGAGATTATAAATTGTAAATCAACATGCAATCGAAACATATTTTATTCTAAGGACTAGATTTTTATAAGTAGTTGGTTAGTGTCAGCGGTCCTACTGGGCTTGGACAAGGATCGGACCGGACCGCCGGTCCTGGTCCGGTCCGATCTGGTCTGGTCCCGGTCTAGTCCCTCGGTCCGGTCTGATCCCGGTCTAGTCCTTAGTCTTGAAAATATGGGGTCCGTGACTACTGGTCCGGTCCTCAGTTCCATGCCGAGACCGGACCGGCCCGGACCATGCATATCCCTGTGTGCATTCAACGTCGTTTGCTATTTCCACGAGGCGAATTTAGGACATCACCGACGTAAATATATTCATTCTCAAAATCGATTTCTGCTTACGCAATGACAATATCAAAATCAACTCGCAATTTCAACCAAGTATTTGCGCAAAATAAACATCAGTAGTTTCGTAATTTTTGTATGGCGCTTATTTAAGGGCCATCACTTTTTTTTTCCTCACTTGAGTGAAACAAACTTTAAAAATCGATCAATTAAGTGCCGACGGCGATTTGTCTCATTGTTAAATTTGATGCAGCATTAATTAAGCATATACCGTGCGACGTGGCATGCCGGTAAGTTGAAGTCTGCAATTAAGGAGGCAAACGAAGTTATTTGGACATCTAATTAAACAACCCTAATCTAATTTAAAGAAACTGTGGGGGCTAAATTCAACTTCCTTCTTGAAAAAAAACCCTAATGGAGCCCCAATTCTTCAAATTGGTCAACTCGTCTCATCAAATTCATAATGGGGAGCGAAAGCAAGACAAATGGCTCACGGTTGTATCGACCAGCAATCCTGCGGCAGAGAAGGGAGGGTTTCGGTGGCGGTGGGAGGGAGAGGAGAGACAAGAGAGAGTCGACGTCGGAGGAGGAGGTGGAGTGGAGGTGGGATTCAAGAGTATGGGGGAGGAGGTGTAGGTCGTTGTGGAGGAGGAACTAGTGGGCGGCGGAGTTGAGAAGAGAGATGAGCAGCTTCGGGCGGTCGTTCCGGCGTTTCTTGGTGTTAGGCCTGGTGGTGGTGGTGGCGGTGGTGGTGGTGGTGGTGGAATTTCCGCCACCGTCGCCATCAGTAATCGATTAGTGACGGCACAATGGAGGAGAAAAGCTTATTTATGTTATCGTTTCGGCTCCTATTTTGATGAGCTAATTCTAATAAGAAATTGATTTTTCTATTTTCATTTCCTGAACGAGTTTCGGAACAGAGAAACGCATTTGACAACGATACAAAATTTTTGTTTCCGGAACAAAAAGTAGATAACATTGTTGTCAAATGCGAGGTATCGTTTCGCCATCTATTGTCCCGAATTTTTACGGTTGTTGCTCGTCGGGTCTCGGGACAACAAATGGCGGCCTGCGACCGGCGTACTGATGAATGGATACCAGCGACCGACGGACGGATACCGATAGTCGGCGACCGATAGATGAATATAGCGACAGGGACACGAGAGAGAGAGACTGCACGTGAGAGAGAGAGAAAGGAAGTGAGCGATGATAAGGATCTCATTTTTGTTTTAGAAATAGAAAAATGAAATTATTTTTCAAATGGTTTTTTTTTCCAAGTTTGTTCTCGAAAATAGGAAAAAAAAGGAAACGGAATGATTATCATCCGCGTCCTAAGTGTAATCGTATGAAGTACTTCTTTTGTAGACATTGATTCACGGGTACGGGCCACAGCGTAGCGGTCCAACGCACGATCGGCGTGCCCTTACTGCGTCGAAGCTGAATATCGATGTGGTCCATTTGCCATCGCAAATGGCGGGGATTCGTGGACTTGGATCGGACCGGATCGGATCGATTTTCTTCTATACTCAAGGTGGGCTTACAAATCACAAAATGAGTTCTTAGTTTGTTCGAGTCATGTTCGCCGCGAAATCTTCCCATGTGGCGAAATCGAAAAGTTTTCTAAACAACAAGGATTTTTTTTTATAAAAAAAAGGGCACAAAGTGCCTTCATTCTCTCAAATAAGAGCCTGAAGTTGACATTATTTTAAATAAGGATTTAAAGTGCTATCATTGTCTCAAATTAATGTCTGAAGTGAATACTGTTTCAAATAGGGGCCTGGTTTAGTAGCTTCAAATAAGGACCTCACTCACCTATTAATAGGGGTATATCGGTCATATGGTATTTTTATATTATCTATTATTTTCTTTTTTCAGTTTTTCAAAAATTTGAAAAAGAAAAAGTAAAAAAAGAAAAGGAAAACATAGGGGAAGGGGCTACCCTCCTGCTGTGGCCACCGCCCGAACGCTGATGGGGCGGCGGCTCGGGCTGGTGCGGTCGACGGCGCCTCGACGAGAGCCAACGACCCTATCGGCCAAAGGCGAAGGCCCCGACCCTTTCCCAGATCTGGGCGAGGGTCGCAGGCCCTCGCCTAGATCGTGTCGGCTAGATTGAGGGTGGCGACCCTCCCTCGGATCTAGGAGAGGGTTGGGGGCCTCTCCTAGTTCTGGCGAGAGCCAACAGGCCCTCTCCTCTGGGCGGCAGTGTCACCGGCGCCTTGGCGACCCCGTTGGACCGAGTCGCTGCCCCCCGATGTTGGGGCGGCGGTCATAGGAGGGAGGGTAGCCACATTCTGCCCGTGTTTTCTTGTTTTTGTTTTTTTTTTACTTTTTAATTTAATTTAATTAAAAATTAGGTCAAAATTATATTTTGACCAAAATACCCCTCATCAGCCAAAATATTTAGCCTGCCGGCAAGATGAGGCCCTTGTTTGAAACTGTTATGGTCATTTTAGGCCTTTTTTTGAGACAATTAAAGCATTTCGGGCCCTTATTTGAAACAAATGTTATTTCCGACCTTTATTTGAAAAAAAAAATGATGCCATTTGAGGCCCTTATTTGGAATTTTCCCAAACAACAACCCAAAATCATGGACAACGTTCCAATAAGAAGTTCCAAGGATTTAATAGCATGAGATATGTTCACTAGAAGTCCTAAAACTTGTTATGAAAGTGCAATTGAGTCCTAAAATTTGTAAAAAGTGCAATCAAGTCCTAAAACTTGACAAATTAGTAAAATCAAGTCCTAAAGTTAACACCGTCAATTTGATTAACGGAAATGCTGATGTGGCATTTTTAAATTAAATTTCTTATCATATGTGGCATTTTCATTATATTTTATTTATATAATAAGAAGAACACGCAGATTTTATTTAAAACAAAAAAAAAATAAAAAATAAAAAAGAAGAAGAAGAGAAAGGCAGGCTCGCTGGTAGGGGCTGCCGCCCTTCGTCGGAGGAGCCGACGACCTCTGCCGGGCAAGGGCCAAGGCCGGCCACCTTCGCCGGGCCAGGGCATGGGCGCCCAGATTTGGGCGAGATAAATGTCTGGTTAACTTCGACATCATGTTCTTCAATTCAAGTTGCTGTCTTTTTGGAGTGAGACGGATTTTTTGCGTGGATTGCATTGCTCTGCAAGTTTCGTCCAAAATGGTGGTGGAAGGCAAGCCAAATCTCTGCATCCGATGTCCGAGAACTGTGTAACCGCTTCGTTCTTGAAGAGCAGCATTACTATTTCCCTTCAAGATTCTCAAGACGCGTGGAACTCACGCCGCTTCAAGTCGTTCCTCCATGGTTATTCGCTCGGAGTAGCTACTCCATGGTTGTCGCCTAGATCTGGACGTCGTCGCCCAGATTTGGACGCCCTCGCCCTGGTCTGGTCGCCGGCCCCCGGCCTCGCCCTTGCTCGGCGGAGATCGTCTGCCCCTCCGGCGATGGGTGTCAGCTACTACCAGCGAGCCAGCCTTTCTTTTTTAATTTTCCCTTTTTTATGTTTTTTTTTCCAAAAATAAAATTTATATGTCCCTCTTATGATATAAGTAAAATCTGAATAAAAATAACGAAAATACCACATATGATAAAAAAAGAATTAATTTAAAAATGCCACGTCTGTATTTTCCGTTAATCAAATTGACGGTGTTAAGTTTAAGACTTGATTTTATCAATTTGATAAGTTTTAAGACTTGATTGTACTTTTTGTAAGTTTTAAGACTCAATTATATTTTCGTGAGAAGTTTTAGGACTTCTGATGAACGTATCCCTACTAGCATTTTGTTTGTGATTTTTCCTATTGTTATTGCATGATAACGAGGTTCGTACACAGAATTTGACTTGTACGCGCCCCACGAGGATGTCACACCGTTCAAGCCTAGAGTTTGACCAATGTTAGGTCCCGCCCGGCTTGTTCTCCCCGACCCCACCCTCCCCCTGCTGACGTGGCAGCCATTAGCTCCCTTTTGAATTTTGTTCCCGAGAAACGGAAGACGAACAAAAAGAAATAAAGAAGCTAGAAAACGAAAACGAACGCAGAGAAATAACCGGCGTCCGTAGCAGAGGGACAGCGAAGAAGACGATCATCATCGTCCCGAGTAACTACTCCCTCTAATCGAATCGGACTTCGCTCGACCTTCTCTCCCTCCCCGCGTGCCCTAGCAGAGATCGATCGGTCATTCGTTCGTTCGGTCGGCCGTGGAGGGCTTCGATTTTGGCTGCTCGGCAGTCGCGGAAAGCAATCGGCTTTCTCCTTTGTGAAGCCGTTCAGGCTCGAATATCTGTTGCTGGCCGATGCTGCATTGAGGGTTGTTGATTTTTCAGTGAGAGATTTGGATGGTTTATGGCCGAAGAATCGACTGCACCGGTGGAGAGAGAGAGCGAGGGCAAGAGCAAGCTATGGAAGTGCGTTTTCGCCGTCACCGGAATCATGACGACTCTCGTCATCTATGGACTTTTGCAGGTTTCTAATATCGTATCTTCTAAATGAATGCATCTCGACGTGTTGACTTCGTTTTCCTTTTGGTGGTGCGAGAAATTTATCATCGGTGGAGCTGGATTTTGGCGTCGATAGGGAGAACATATCGTGCATTTCTCATCAACGAAATTAATTTGGCGGTTCATGCGATTTTATCAACTAGTTAATTGGCCTGTGTTTTTAGATTAGAAGTGCAGCTGGGAGATACGCTGGCTCGAATGGAACGCTTGCTGTGTGGATCTCGTGGATACTCAGTACTCTGACCTAATTGTTTTAGGATACGCTGAGTTTCTGACAGTTTATTGCAAATGTTGGAATCTTTTTATTGGATCTTCGGGCCGACCAGTTTGAACTGTTTTTGGGCTCTCTCATTCAAGTTCATTAGCTTGAGAGCTAATTTGGGGTTGCTCCAGAAGGGGGGTTTGCGCTAGCATCCTTCGATGGCGAATGGCCATGATATGGGATCATCCAGCTCGAATAAAAATTTGTTTAAACTACTTATGGGGGCGCAATTTTATGTGGGGATTCTGCTGAGAGAGCACTGAGAGCAGTTGAAAGTGTGTAGAGTGTATATATATATTTAGCAAAGTTTTCTTCAGGGGTCGTTAAGTTATTTTCTTTAATCTGTTCTTTTTATGGCTATAGTTATCTAGCTTGCTGATAATAAATTCAATCTGCAAGTAATTATGTTGAAATCTGCACCTTTTGGAATTGAGAGGCTGTCTTCCTTTCCGGACCGTTCAAAGTAGTTTCATTTTCTCTTTTTTATTATTCTTATCTTTATGCTGTCTGTACCCCTTTATGTTTTCCATTGTTATCTGCAGTTGCTTATTTTCTTTTGATTTGTTTAAAGTCCTTTCATGCAGGAAAAGATCATGAGAGTGCCTTATGGTGCTGGGGCAGACAGTGAATATTTTAAGTATTCTCTGTTTCTCGTATTCTGCAACCGTATCACTACATCTGCTGTTTCTGCGGGTGTTTTGCTTGTAAGTTTGGATTATCTGCATGCTGCTACCTCATGTAATTTGTCTATGGGAATATATGCCTGTTGAGAGGATGACAATATTAGTTGGTGCATAAGCTTTTTTCAATAGATGGATGTTACTTAACCTGTGATGGTATAAGAGTAAGCAGCTGGGTATCTTTGGGTGGTTCGGCAAAATATGTTCCTTAGGCATGTAGCAAATTAAATTAGATCAATTTTCATTATTGCTGCCATTTATGATCATATCTTTCCTTTTTCTTAGGCAAGTAAGAAGGCCTTGGATCCTGTTGCCCCAATTTATAAATATGGCATCATATCAATATCAAACATCCTGACAACAACGTGTCAATATGAGGTAAGATGTGCCATTTTGCTTGATTATATTGAGATTCTATAACTTTTAACAGCTTCGCATATTAGCTTTATCGCAAATTTTCTATGCAAGAGGTATGCATTAGATCACACACATGAAGAATATACATATGCGGACATATCTGACAGCACATGCTTTCTGTAGGCACTGAAGTATGTCAGTTTTCCTGTTCAGACTCTGGCAAAGTGTGCAAAGATGATACCTGTCATGGTGAGCTTAATTTTACCAACACCTTTAGAAGATTGGTTATATCTTTTGCTTTTCACAATAAGCCTTTGCTGGAAAAATTTGCATCTCTGTAAATCATGTATCTAATTGGCGAGAGACAAAATTTGTCTGATTAATATAGTTTTAATGTACACTGTCCTAATGACTTCAATTGTATAGATTTGCCTAGATGCATCTGCTGTTAAGTGCATCCACCTAACGGTAATCTTAGCACCTTACTCCTATTTTACTTAGGCAAATGGAAGGATTTTGAAACTCTGCTAACTGGACAGTTGTTTGCCACATTTTAAAGAGACAAAGCTTTGTCTTTGGAAAAGATAAGGTCAAGAATGAGTCATGTATGCAGATTGCCCACAACCTCGATCATTGATGATCAATATGAGCTGCATTTATTCTTCATTAAATGAAAACACTTGTTATTTTCCTACACTCTTTCAAGTTAATCTGGTAGGTCCACTAAAGATGATAATCAACAAGTTGTTATGGGGTGGAAAACATTATGATTCGTATTTGATTAGTGAGTTATTACAAGCTTTGTCCAAGTTCTTGCTAGCGCTAGAAATCTTAGTGTTATATATGTAGGATACATGCTTTATCTTGAGTGGTAATTTGCAAACTGCGCTTTTCCATCGATGCTCTGCAGGTTTGGGGAACAGTAATCATGCAAAAGAGATACAAGGGACCGGACTATTTGATAGCTTTTCTGGTGACACTGGGTTGCTCAATATTTATTTTATATCCAGTGAGCAATGTTTTCAACCTATTTTTTTCTTTTTAGCTCTCTCAGTAATGTTTTGAATTCACTATCTCTATGTTCCTTAGCGTTGCTGTACAATTTAAATGGATGAAAGATGTGAACTTGCCATTGGACTTAACATATAACAAGTTTGGTGGGAGTTTTCATCCCATCTACAGTAATTATTGCAGCATACTGTAGAAGCATCGCCGACCCCAACTAGGTTGGGATAAAGGTGTTGTTGATGCTGATACTGTAGAAGCATGTTTTATTTAAAAGAAAAGTAGTGTTCTTTGCAGTAGTTGATTTGATTTGAGCTTTAGATTTGTACTTTTCAGCTTCTTTATCCACCCGCGTATAGTTGCTTATGTGTTCTAGAAGTTTTAATAGGTAGCATCTACTTTACCCTATTGAACTTCTGCTATACCTTAGCTAAATGTTATATTAGTTTCTATGTGTATCTGTTATCACATAACATTTTTTCTCCTATTATTGGTACTCATTTTTGTGCAATGTGTCAGGAGTCTTAGCTGCAAAAAAATTGCTACAATACATGAAGCACCTTGGCTTAAATGTCTATTGTTTTAGCTTGCCTAGCAAAAAAAAATGAATTTTGTCGTGTTGTTATTAATTCCTCTCCATCCTATCTAAGCATAGGGCAACAGTATCCACCTCAATTTAGTAAAGCATTCTAATAACGATTTTCCAGATTAGGTTTAGCTGGTCTATTGTTCTGCAATTCTGTGACCATTGGACTAACCCCTCAAATTCTCCTTTTCACTAACCTTTCGAAATTCTTGCTATGTACTATGGGGGACATACTTGTTCTTTGGCATCTGAATAACATCTAAGAGTGAGTAATATAAACCTATGAATAGTAGGCTTAAGAACTTGAATCCCATGGTGCTTGTAATGGGATAGCTTCGAAGAACTGTTTCTCTACTTTGGCTGATGGCTGTTCGTTTTGCTAGTCACTGTTTGGGTGCCATGTTGAAAGATAGTAAGCGCTGTTCTTTTTTGGCTATCCGGTGGTTTGACATGCAAAGTTTCCAAGTCTCATTTCTCCTTGAAGTGTGAGATTATTGGCTTACTTTTTTTGCCCGGAGCGAACTAGATGTACTATTAGCTCTAGACTTAGAAAGGAAGAGGCAGATTGTGAAGGGCTAAAATGCATCCTGAACATTCTTTGGTTGGTGTGAATTTAGATTCGATTTCTATTTCATGGAGGATAGATGGCTCCAAACTGTCAATTTCTATCAAATACTGGATGAGATGTTCATGAATATGTATATGTACTTTTTGAGTTGATTGAGAGAATGATTTGGCAAATTGCTGGATACGCACTGTTTCAATATATTGTTTACTCTTCTGATCCGGTTGTTTTTTCTTCTCATTGTAGGCAGGTCCTGACATTAGCCCATACAGCAGAGGAAGGGAAAATACTGTTTGGGGTGCTTCCCTCATGGTTGGTTATCTTGGGTATGCAACCACTCCCTTTCAGTATTTCTTACGTAACTTTACCAGTTTCATTTATGGTTTTCTGTCTGCATGTGCTTTTTTCTGAAAGGTCTGTATCATATTTCATGCACGCTACGTGAGATTTTATGCTTGTTGGGCACCTACTAGCTTGGAGAAGCTGCTCTTTCTTTCATATTGATTTTTTGTGTTAGTGACTTGGACAATTATCTGTCGTTTGCTAGGTTTGATGGTTTTACCAGCACATTCCAGGACAAGTTATTTAAGGGCTACAATATGGAGATACACAATCAAATTTTCTATACGACAATATGTTCTTGTATACTCAGTTTGACAGGCAAGGTTCCTATTTTTATTGAGTTTAACATCTTCTTCTGGTGGTGTTTTGCTTTCTGCATCTCTAGTATTGATATTTATTCGACTTATATATTTGCTTTCTGCCACATTGATTAATGATTAGTGATGTTCGAGTATGAGTAATAAAATCATATGATCTCGTACTTAAAAAATATTCATTGACGGTTGTAATCTAGGTCTTCCAAACATTTTTGGAAGAGATGGTCTTAGGAATGATGTGTCATGACAAAATGAAAATTCTCTACCCTTGGTTTTTATCGATTGCATGCAGTCATTGAACTTTTCTAATTTGATTAGGTATTATATTACAAGGACACCTTCTTCCAGCTGTGGATTTTGTTTATCGGCATAATGATTGTTTCCTTGACATTGCCTTGCTGTCCACTGTAAGTGATTTATTCACTCCTGCTGTACTCTCTCTAGTTGACTTTTAACAAACAAATCTTTATATTTACCATGTATTTAGTGTTTTCTTCTTTTCTTATACTTTATGCAAAATCCTGCTTTACTTATCAGGTAGCAACAACCAGTCAATTTTTTATTTCCTACACTATTCGGAACTTTGGAGCTCTCACGTTTGCAACTATAATGACCACTAGACAGGTAATATTTCTCTGGCCCCTGAAGTCGTAGGCTCATAAAGGATTCTTTTGACTTCAGTTTTTTTCTGTTGTAGTTGGTCAGCATTTTGCTGTCATGTGTGTGGTTTGCGCATCCTCTCAGCTGGGAACAGTGGATTGGAGCGGTAAGCGTCAAGCTGATTCTTTTAAAGCATTTCATTGAATCGCCTCTGACCTAGCTGACTCGCTTCTGTTATGTTGAACAGGTTATTGTCTTTGGCTCTCTTTATACGAAAACCTTCCTACGGAAAGTACCTCAACAGGCATCACTCCCTGAGAAAATGCCAAATGGAGCTTCTGATGCTGTGAAGTCATGAGTATCGGTCACTGCTATCAGGGATTAGTCTTTGGTTAACGAGGTACAGAGCAGCAGCTGTTAGTCTCTAGAGCTGCTGTTACTCTAATTCCGTTCGCGTTTAGTCTGCATAATCAACGCTACGAGAAGCTAAAAGGGATACATTTACAGGACAATGAGTTATACATTAACCAAAGCAAGTAGATATGTTTCTCATTTTTTTTTTTTATCTCTCGAACTAATTTTCGTTTTTCGAGAGCATATATGCTTGTCTGGAATTTTGTATCACCCAGTCATCAAATACTTATTCGTTCTAGATGTAGTCATTTTAGAGCCGAATCTTTTCTTCTTGACCTCTGCTTTGTCTCAACGCGCGAATTGTATCACTTTGGGTGTTGCCTCCATTGCCTGTTAGTATCAAAACGATTTGTATGGATTTTCCAGAGTTCTCTTTGTTCTGGTCACCAGATGAAGTTATGTTTCACTGCACCACTTTCCTCGAAAAGCATAATAGTATCGGTTGCCTGGAAAGTAATTTCGCTGTTGTTCTAGAAGCTACTATAATATTTTGATGGGAAAATGACACAGATAGTCCATAAACTTTGGCTCAATATGTAATGTGATCCCTAAATTTTTAATTTATTCAATATAGTCCCTGAACTTTAACCAAACGTGTAATTTGATCTTTAAACTTTTGATTTGTTCAATGTAGTCCCTGAATTTTTAGTATATGTTCAATTTAGCCTCTAGACCATATGAAAGTGTTCATTATTATCCCTGGTCTTAAATTAATGAAAGGACTATATTGAATATTTTCACATAGTTCAGGGACTATATTGAACACGTAGCAAAATTTTAGGGATCACATTGAACAAATTAGAAGTTCATGGATCATATTAAATATTAGACTAAAGTTTAAGGATCATATTGAATAAATTTAAAGTTCATGGATCATAATGCACATTAAGTCAAAGATTAGGGACTTTTTATGTCATTATCCCTATTTTGACCGATATATGAGGGGTCCGAACGGGACCTAAGGCACTACCGTCGTAATTGAGTGATCGTTGCTATGAAGTTTCTTGACACGACTAATGCGATGTTCATAGGCACCTCGTGCTAGGGGTGTCCATACCGAACAAGATACCCCGACTCGAAACAAGACCCGACCCGACCTGAAAATGACACATTTCTCGTTTGGGTCTCGCTGTGTTTCGGGTACCGTCTGCTATTCTTGTTTTGTGTTCAGGTATTGTTTGTTATTAGTATTTTTGTGTTCGGGCTCGGGCCTCAGGCCAATCACAGAAACAAGCCCAAACACCTGAACATATAACAAAAGTAAACCCTAAACACGCAAAGTCTTTCGCCTCCCTCTCTTGCGCTCGATGCTCTGGCCTCCCTCTCCCGCTTACTCCGATGTCTACCACGGCCACCGCCTCTCCGACGCTCTCAACAAGATCCACGACCACCAATCCGCCTTTCAAAGATGAAAGTACCCTCGTGTTTCAGATCGGGCTCGTGCATGCGTTGGAGAATAAAATTCGACTAACTTACCTTATGTAAACAAGAATACGATAGCACTTCGACTCTTCTGATTCCATGAAAGGATCGTCTGCCATTTCCTCAGAAGGGCGGGTCCTACCATTGGAATCCAGGCCGTCCGTGTTATGAATGGACGGCCCAGATTATTACTAAAAAAATAAAAACAAAAAAATCCAAAAAGTTGCCCTTTGGAATCCGGGCCGTCCATCTATTTTTAGACAAACGGTCCGAATCTTAAGGGCAGACGATCCGGATCCATTCCGTCCACAGCCAAAATGGCCAAGTACGCAGTAATATTAGAATTTCAAAGACGAAAGTACCCTCGTGTTTCAGATTTTTTTTTTTTTTTTTTGGGGGTCGTTTCTAAGGAGAATTCGTGGCTGCGTGGAATCATGTTCAAGTTGGGTTTTCTTCTTAAAAAATTGTGCGATTCAATTGTGAAGTCTCTATTTACTGACTTTGCATCTGCCGCTACCGGGGTCTAGCTTGATGAATGAGGTGGGGAAGGAGAATATGAACTCTGGGAGGGATGTAACGGAAGAGGTGAAGAAACTGGGAAATGAACCATTTGGGACTTATGTCGGCCAATGAATGGTCCGGACCGTTCCTACGTGACGGGCGGGACTACCTAACATTTTCTCGTCTTGCCGGAGGTAACGAGATATCGAGCGACGAATATTTCGGTCGGTGAATTGGGAAAAAAAAAAAAAGCGTCTTAACCATATTGGCTATGAAAATAGGGTCACCAAAAAATAAAAAAAGTGTGAGAATTCAATTTCAAAAATTTACGCAGGATTAAACATAGTCTTCACCCACTATGATACTTTCAACAGTTGGGGAGTTTTTTTTCAAAATAATATTAAAAAAATAAATATTTACAAAATTAATACAAAAAATTTATATTTACTGTTTTAGGTCTGCCCCGGCAATTGAAATGCCGAGGGAGACCAATCACCGAGGGAGAGGGGCGAGCCCCCTTCCCTCTATTGCTAGGGAGAGGGGGGGTTGCAGGCATAGTTGTCAAAGCGTCGCCTAAGCGACACCTAGGCGACAAGGCGACCTTGGGCGACCAAGGCGTCCTGTCGCCTTGCTAGGTCTCCTCAAGGCGGGCGCCTAGGCGTCGCCTTGTGGATGCCTTGGGCGCCTTGCTGATTCTTCTCAAGGCGAGCGCCTTGGTTGCCTAGGCGTCGCCTTGTGGACGCCTTGAGAAATACAAATATTAAAAATTATTTATTTTTAATAATATTTCATGCATATATTTACTATATTAAAAGTTGTTTATTTTTAATAATCTTTCATGTATATATTTGCTCTGTTAAATCATGAATGTAAGTTTTGAAGTACAAATATAAAATATACAATTATACATATATATTTAAAAATTTAGCTATATTGTCACATTATCGCCTTGCGGACGACTAGGCGGGCGCCTAATCGCCTAGGCGTTTTAGAGGCCTCTGCTCGTCTTGTCGCCTTAACAACTATGGTTGCAGGCCCCCCACGTGGGGCCTGAACCCTCCCCCACTTCCTTGGCAATTGAATTGCCGAGGGAGGGAAAACCATCTTTTTTTTTTAATAATATAAAAATAAAATATATTTATAATATTATATTAAAAAATAAATTATTTAAAATTTTGGATTTTGTACTTTTAATTTGTTTGCTTTGCTCGCAGTTGGACTGTTGAGCAAAGCATTTTAATTTTTTTAATTTACATAAATATTTTTTCGACGCCGCCTCGTGGTCCCGTCGTAAAAAAAAAAATATTTACGCACCTCGACTTCAAGAAAGATGAGCGAGGCGACGGGGTTTGTTTGTGGGGCCGCGGATCGATCATATTTACGTAAAAAAAATATTTACCCACCTCGTTTTTCTTGGAGCGAGGTATGATCGCTCTGCGGCCCTAGAGTGAGCATCAACGTCGTCGCCTCGCTCGTTCGCTCGTTTTTCTCGGAGTCGAAACGCGTAAATATTTTTTTTACGTAAATATGATCGCTTCGCGGTCCCGTGAGTAAATGTCGTCGCCTCGCTCGTTCGCCCGCTTTTTGAGTCGAGACGCCTAAATATTTTTTTTTAGGTAAATATGATCACTCCACGGCCCCGCGAGCAAAGGCCGTTGCCTTTTCCGTATTTGCTCACGCCTTTTACGTAAATATGATTGGTCCGCGATCCCGTGAGCAAACGCTGTCGCCTCACTCGTTTTTCGTGAAGTAGAGGCACGTAAATTTTTTTTTTTTTCGTCGAGACCTTGAAGCGACAAGGCGGCGTCAAAAAAATATTTACGTAAATTAAAAAAATTAAAATGCTTTGCGCGACCCTAGGCGGCCCCGCACAGAGATCGCGCAACCCCGACGAGGTTAGTCTGGTATTCCACGTTTTCCGACACTCCAAATCACCTCTTTTCTCTTTTTTCTCACTCTCCATCTCAATTTCTCTCAAAAGAGGGTAAACGCCTTTTTTTTTTTATGAAATTACTAGCAAAAAAAAAAAATTATGTACTCAAGAAAAAAGCAACATCAATGGCAAAATCAAAAAATGACAAAAATTAATGACGGTAGTCTAGTTTTAGACGAAAAAAATAATTTAACCCTAGAAATGCCCTTCCGCAAATGCTGAAAGCCAAAGATGGTGGGATTAGCCTTGGACTTACAACTTTGCCAAGGCAGCATTTGCCCAAATGCTTAACCAAAACCCAAATCAAAGGCCTCTTTTTTTCTTTCTTTCTTTTTTTCGAGAAGCTTTGGAAATTGGAAGCTCAAATCCTGTGGGAAAATTGAACCAAACGCCACATTGAAACCTCGATTCAAAACTCGAAGATCGAAACCCTCCCTTAGTCAATCAAACAGATTCGGGAAGAGGTTTAGGCTCTGTTTGGCAATGTTCCTATTTCTTGTTTCTGTTCCCGTGTTTCTGTTCCTCAGTGTTTCTGTTCCCGGATGATTTTTTAGAATCAGAACGCGTTTGGTAATTGCTAAAATTTTTGTTCTAGGAACAGAAACGTGTTTAATAACTGCATAAATTTTTTGTTCCCAATTTGCATTTAAATTAAACAATTAAATAATTATATTTGATGACAAAGAAAAGGGAAAATAATTAAATCAAATAGTGATTAAGAAAAAGAAACGAAAAAATAAAAAAGAGTTGCGAAAAATAAAGTTAATATTTTTTAGATTTAAAAATACCATCTTGAAGAGGAAATTGAAATAAAAATATCAACTATATTTGTGTATTTTTCTGACCACCAATGATATTTTTCTAATTTTTTTGGGTATTTTATAATTAAATAAATTTTAAAAATTAAAAAAAATATGAAAAATATTTTTAATTCAAAATTAGTTCCTAAGGCTTAGCCAAAGCTTTCAAAGTTGATTTTACAATTTTTATGATTTTTTTGTTATTTTTAAATTAATTTAAAAAAATAATTATAATTATAATTATAATTATAAATCATGTTTAGACAAGAACTGAAAGTATCGAGGAAAAATTCATAGAAGTATATCGTGTTAAACAGTAATTTGCAAAAATGTTTCGGAACACAAAAATCAACTTTTTTTTTGTTCTGAAAAGTGGTCCAAAAGTGTTTCGGAACACAAAATCATAATCATAATTATTTACATTACCAAACATGTTTCTGTTTTTTACTGTTCCCGGGAACAGAAACAAAAAAACGGGAACAATGCCAAGCAGACTCTTAAATATTCGTTTATCCCTAAGATCGCTCTGGATATCAAGAAGACTACTTTTCAAAGGATACAATTTCATTTCCTCGTCGTAACGTTTACGAAAATCGCGGTGAATTTTAAGATTATGCGGATTTCGCGTGGTGATTTCAAAATTAAGAGGATAAAAACCGATTATGGCTGCGGGTCCCACACGTGCTGACCTGTCCCTCATGCAAAAGAGATCCCGTCGCCATCTCTCTCTCTCTCTCTCTCAATACGTATCTCCTCTTTCTTTTTAGTTACGTCTGGTCTTCGTCGTCATCCGCTACAATTCAGGTAACGGAAAGAAACTCGGATCACTCCCACTCCCCCACCCGTATAAATTCGCGCCCCCTCCCTCGCTCTCCCCTCGTCTCACTCGCTAGCTCGCTTCCCCTTTTGCTCTCCTCCTTTTTCTAACCCTCCGTCCCGCATCCCATCGCAGTTGCCATGGATCTCGACCTCTCTCCGAAGCTCGCGAAGAAGGTCTGCGGCAGCGACGGCGGATCTTACCACGCCTGGTGTCCGTCCGAGCTCCCCATGCTCCGCCAGGGCAACATCGGCGCCGCCAAGCTCGCGCTCGCGAAGAACGGCCTCGCCCTCCCTCGCTACTCCGATTCCGCCAAGGTCGCCTACGTCCTCCAAGGTGCGACCTGATCCGCCTCCTCGTCTTTTCGTGCTTTCCCGTCGCCGCCCCCTTCCCGCTTGAGTTCGGTGCAGTTGTTCCATTTTGCCTGCTTTTTGCACGCGAGGTTGATCGGTGCTGACAAACGCGTCGGACCGGGTGACGGTTGAGGCGCACGTGCGAGGCTTGTTTCTTCAATTGACACCAAAGAGTTTCGTGATTTGCTTCCTAGTGTGGAACGCTGCAGTCTTCTTATGTTATGATCTGGTTTCTAACATGCAATTTTTCGGCTCTAAACCTGATTATCAATTATGCAATTTATTGATTATACAATCGTTTATGGTCCTAACAGAAACTTTTGTCACAAGCGAAACACCGGGGTTTTGTCATTGCTAAAGTTACTAGATACTCTGTTTGCCTTTGGTTGATTTCGAGGATACTCATACTGCTAGATTTACGTAGAAGTCGGATTTTAGTATCGTGGTTGACTGTTAGCAGTTGCTTTTGCCATGATGATTTGTGTTTCTGGTGAGAAGTTGCAATTTTCTTTTGTGGTGTGATCCCTTAGGGTGTGGAGTTGCTGGAATTGTCCTCCCTGAATCTGAGGAGAAGGTCATAGCAATCAAGACGGGTGATGCTATTGCCCTCCCTTTCGGTGTTGTTACCTGGTGGTACAACCAGGATGACACAGATTTAGTCGTTCTCTTTCTGGGTGATACAAAAACGGCTCACAAAGCTGGGGAATTCACCGATTTCTTCCTAACTGGTTCTAATGGCATCTTCACTGGCTTCACCACTGAGTTTGTCAGCCGAGCGTGGGACTTGAAAGAAGACATTGTCAAGTCGCTCGTCGGCAGTCAATCGGGCAGTGGCATTGTGAAGCTTGATGCTGGCTTCAAGATGCCACAACCAAAGGAGGAGCACCGCAAGGGTATGGTTTTGAACTGCGAGGAGGCGCCATTGGACGTTGACATTAAGAATGGCGGGCGAGTTGTGGTTTTGAACACCAACAACCTGCCTTTGGTCAGTCAGGTTGGTCTTGGGGCTGATCTTGTTAAGCTGGATGGAAGCGCTATGTGCTCTCCGGGCTTTTCTTGTGATTCGGCACTGCAGGTGACCTACATTGTTAAGGGCAGCGGCCGCGCCCAGGTTGTTGGTGTCGACGGCAAAAGGGTCCTTGAGACCACTGTGAAGGCTGGAAACTTGTTCATTGTGCCGAGGTTCTTTGTTGTCTCGAAGATTGCTGATCCGGACGGCATGTCCTGGTTCTCTATTATTACAACTCCAAAGTAAGTGTTCGTCTTGATATATTTTGTCACTTCTTGTAGAGTTTTTGCCCTCATATTCTCTTTTGCTACTGGATATTAATATCAAATACACAGGACTCTCCTAGGAAAGATTGCTAATCCTATCTGTGGTTGTGTTGCAGTCCTATATTCACTCATCTTGCTGGGAGAACTTCAGTTTGGAAGGCCTTATCGCCTCAAGTGCTGCAAGCATCTTTCAACGTTCCCCAGGACGTGGAGGCGGCTTTCAGATCCAAAAGGATGGATTCGGAGATCTTTTTCCCTTCCGGCTGAGTCAAGTGAATACATGTGTTTGCTTTGGTTCCGAGTATTTCTCTTTCTGTCTCAGCCTTTTTTTTTTTTATTTCCCACCTTCAAAGTTTGTAAGAAGGGGTCTCTTGTAGGGTCTTCGTGAGGTAAAAACCGCTATATGCTAATTGCTAGTTGCTCTGTTTTCGATATATCTCCATGCTTGAAATGTTTTCATTCTCGGGACTTCTTGACGTGCTTGATGGTGAAGGGGGGATTGGAGTCAATCCGATGAAGTTGGTCTCTCCCGCTGTCTGAAGGGCTATTGCCAGCACTCATATAATCTCAATCTCAGGGATGCTTCCTACTTTCTTTGAGGAGCCTTTCACTGGGTTGGTCAGCCGCTTGTAACCCGGGTATCATTTTATAGGGTAACTTTAATCGGAGCTAGAAAAATAAGGTCAGTTTTAAACTTGCTGGACATTTGCTCCGACGTGTGTGTATCCAGAAAACGAAGCAAAAGCCAATTTTCCCGAGACTATGCAAAATAAATAATTTTGCTGCCGACCAGCTTCCAAAAGTTTCCACAAGTACTTTGCTGGCTAATGCAATGCGTATGTCCTAAGTTGGTTATGGATGGGTCTGAAGAGAGGCAAAATTTCTCCTGAGTTACATTGGACTGATCAATAACTGACGACATCGGGAGAAGATCAAGTATCATGCCTTGGTCAGCTATGGCTTCAACAAGCTCAAGGTCAAGGACATGCCACAGCCACTGCCTTGTTGGGGGAGTGAAAATGTTTATCCTAACATAGAGGTGGAATGTACAATTATAATGAAAACCTCTACTGGAATTAACTCTAATTTAATTGTGAATCTAAATATACGTTTCATCATAATTTTTCTTTCGGGGGGCGTTTACTTTTTATTTCGTTGTGGCATCAACACCATCAAAGCATATTGTTTCGTTGAAAGCTCAGGCAAGGCACGATGATCGGGAATGTACTTCCCAGCACGGAGAGTGCAGGATAGCTGAAGCTCCAAGCCATTTTCGGTTCTGGTTTGATTTATGGTTCGGATAAGAGTTAATCAAATCTGATTGCCTGTCCAAGATAGATCCCTGAATTTGAAGTCATATGTGGTGAACATCTAATGAACATAGGTTCAAGCATCTACTTGTGGTTAAATGTTATATCCCGTAGATGATGATTTGATTCGGTGTGTGGCCAAGAATCACACGTAGGAAGCTAAGTAGTTTTGATAAATTCCGGCCCAGCTTGAGTCAACTGAATTAACCTTAATGCTCTGAGTCCATGTATTGCGAATAAACATGAGTCTGTGTTTTGAGCGCAACATGCAATATTGATATGGGAATGAAATGAACGGAGAAGGTGCATATCGATGAGTGAAGGCTTGTTTGGCTGTGAGTGAACAAGCAAATCAGATGAAACTGATTCGCCTTGGCAGCTAATTTGTGTTTTAAGGTTGTATTAGAATACTAGGTGTTTGGAAATGATAATAGAATAAGGAAAAGGGAGTTGTTCAGAAGAAGAAGAAAGGTTGAAGCTCATGGAATCTGTATTCGTGGAATGAGATATGATAGTCTCAATTTGGTGATGTTTTGACCTCCATTTGTCATTTATTTGAGCATAGACGCTCATACATGCTTGTAGGAGAACAGCGCAATGACTTTGAGTCAACTTTTTACTAAAATCATAAATTTTGGTTTCAGATGTTGCTGAAATTTCCTGAATATTCGTTAGTTGTTGAAACTTGAATGAGATTTCGAATGACCATAGTATCATTTGATGGTCGATATGATTGCCCATGGATAGGCATTAGCATGTGTTCTATTCTTTAGTTAATATCACATGTTTGAAAGGCAATTGCTTCATTAAATGGATAGAAATGCATGTTGGAAGTTGTTTGAAATCTCGATTTGGGCATGAAATAGGTGAGCTATTGAAATGACTTTAGGAGTTATTGTATATATGGTAAAAGAAACTGCTTGGATACTTACCGGACAAATAATCAAGTTTAGGTACCGAAAGGACTCTAGTTAGATAACTAGCGTAATCAAGTCTTCGATCCTAGATTTCTAGTTTCATAGCAAGTGAGGTGCTCACTTGGTTTCTAGCCGACTCCAGGAGGCTAGTGACAACTTTTCATAGAGAATTCACATCCCAACGTTGTTCGAGATAAGGGTTGGGAGAACCGACGCCAATTGAGTACATTTGATCTCCAACTCGACATTACCTCTAAACCCCTCATTTTCCCAGCCCGAGAGGGTCGCAATAGTCTTCCAATGTGCAACAAGGCTTGATTGCAAAAGGGAGGAAAAAAAAGAACAAGGTGCTATTTCCACTCCAATTTGATTCAAACGGTCTTTTTTTCTTTTCTTCACTTTTTTTTTTCAGTTAACGGACCGAAATACCAATAAAATGATTTTATTTCTACCATCTCTCTCGTAGATTTCACAATATGAATGCCTCGTTACACTCTAACAGTGTATCATCTTATTATCCATCCTGTTATCGCTCTGCGTGAGGAAGGTTTTTACAACTAACGGGTATTATAATAGAATATTTCTTCCCTCCACTCATTCAGTCTGTCCGGCGTATGGTAAAAAATGTTTCAAAAGTGTTCCGCGTAACACTTTTGAAGCAAAAAAAAAAACTTGTTTCTGGATTTTTGAATAATTTTTAGAAACAACTCGAGAGCAAGCTCGTGCAAGCCGCCGCCCGCCACCGCCGCCGCGGCTGCCGCCCATCGACGACCAATGATCGCCAGCCGCCGCCCGTTGCAGGTCACCGGTCGCTGTGATCCTTCCTTTTGGTGAATTTTTTTTTTTAACTTACCAAACGCGTTTCTCTTCCCAGAAATCATAGCCGAGAACAGAAACACAAAAAATATTTTTGTTTCAAATATGTTCTCAAGAACATAAACGTTATCAAACGCAGTCTTAATAGTGGAGAGTAGACACAAAAATATTTTAAATTCCCCCTCTTAAAGCGTTGGACGAATTTCATTTCACAAGAATTACACGTTTCATTTTCGAAATTTTCACAAGAAAGCACTCTCTCCTAACTCTTTTTCTTCCGGCAATTCCTTTTCCCGCTGGCTCATCCCATTTTCGCTTGATCCTGTTGAGCTTCCCCCCCGGTGGAGCACTTCCATTTCCCCCCAGCATCTTTGGGACCTGTCTAAAGTTTCTTGGGGAAAAGTCATAAACATGTTGCAATTGTATCAAATCAGTCCTAATTTTTTTTTTGTCAATTTAATCATAAACCTTTTGCAATTGTGTCATTTCAACCCATCCGATGAATTTTGGCTAGTCGACGACGCTGACATGGATGTCGGCCGGCCGATGATCAAATATTTTAATATCTATTAAATTCTTTATGATTTTTTAAATAATTTTTATGTTATTTTCTTCTTCTTTTTTCTTTTTTCCCCATCTCCTCCATTACCCTCCCCTCCCTACCTCCAGCCAGTCGCCATAGTCCGGCGCCAGCCAGAGGCATTGCTGGCGAGGCCGAGCCTTACCCTTGTCATGGTGGAAGTCGACCCCTCCATCACCAAGCGAGGCAGCGATGGCGAGGTTGAGCCCCGCCATAACCGGGCGAGGCTTGGCCTTGCAAGCCCAGATTTGGGCCTGCGAGGCTCGGTCTTGTCGACAATGCCTCTGGCCGGTTGCCGGACTATGGCGATCGACTGGAGGTGGGGAGGGAAGGGGAGGGGAAAAAGGAAATAAAATATAATATAATATTCGATTGCCGATCAGTCGGTGTCCGTGTCGGTGTCGGCCTACTAAAATTCGTCGGATTGACTGAAATGGTACAATTGCAAAAGGTTTAGAACTGAATCTATAAAAAAAGATTTATGACTAAATTAACACAATTACAATAGATTTAGAACGTTTTGATAATTTTCCCAATTCTTCGTGCCACTGCCAGCGGTGTCCCTTCATAGTCGCCGGAGTTCCTCATTTTGACCGTTGGTTTTCGCTTCCTTTTTATTCGCCAGGTTGGTTCAAATGGCTGCCGTTGCTCCTAGATTAGTGCAACGTACCACAGACTAGGATCATAATGAACGTAGAAACGTCGCATGACACTTATTAGTAGATGAGAACCTTAGGACTCGTAATTGGATAAAGACCGCATGTGGCACATAGATGACAAATCAATCAAATTAAGGTATGGAAAGGGTACTGATTGAGTAACTAGTGTAAACAAGTCCCGTGTCTAGATTCTCTCAAAGAAGCGAAATGCTATCTCATATCTCACTTGGTATCTAGCCGAGGGTAGTGGCGACTCCTCATCACATAGAGTTCTCATAAAATTAAACCGAGAATCGTTCCGATTGAAGAGTCCACTTTCGACATTACTTCTAAACTCGTCGTCCTCGGACTGCTAGACCACTTAGGGGAGGGTCGCAACACCTTTTTTTTTTTTTCAGCACATAGTTCGAGCGAAACTATATGTCAAAGTTGAAAATGAAATTCAATAGAAGAAAATTCATCAAAATATGGAAAGTATTAATTCGTTAGAAGATGATTAGACGCTAAACATGTTTATATTCAGATTTATATCTAAATATTAGCAAAAGATAAGCTCAAAATGAGGGGGGAAAATTGGAACTTCTTGCGATTCTACGTGGCAGATTCAATCCCGTCGCAAGTATATATCGAAACTTGAAAATATACGCGAAAACATTCCTCTGAAATAATCCGATGTGAATCTGAGAGTGAAGAATTATGTAGCTATGGATCTTCAATGTCATCCTCTAATCCAGATTAAAACGTGAAAAAACTTTAAAGAAAAGCAAAAAATAAGTGATGTTTAACCCTAGAAATCCAAAAAACTTTATCCCCACAACGTCAAGATCGGTTAGATGATTGGATTGGGATATAATTTTCCAATTACATAGATGGATTTACTCAAACTATTTGAATAAAAAAAAATGGACAGTTAACTATGTATTCAAAAGCGGCAATTTCGTTTCCCCATCGAAATATTTATGGAATTCACGGTGAATTTTGGATTGCAGCCCAGATTTTATTTATCGGCTTTTGAGGAGCGGATGATTGCGGATTTCTCGCAAGGCGATTTCTCGAGGGAGAAAAAAATAATAATAAGCGCGTTTTTCTCCCACCCCCACCGCCACGTATTCTGCCGCTGGAAAAAATGGATAGGGAATCATCTTTTTTTTCTTTTGGGCTAATTACATAAATAGTCCATGAACTTTGATAAATTGTACATTTTGATCCATGAACTTTTAATTTGTTCAATTTAATCCTTTAACTTTGGCAGAATATGTGATTTGATCCATATCTAGTTCCTGAATTATAGAAAATTGTTCAGTATAGTCCTTTCCTTTTATTAATTTAAGATTATGGATAACGAAGGACTGAATTGAACAAGTCAAAAATTTAAGGATTAAATTGCATATTATGCCAAAGTTCATGGACTAAATTGAATAAATTAAAAATTCAAAGATCAGATTGCACATTATTTCTGTCATTTTGCCTTTTCGCTTTCCACGCAGGATTAAGTTATATAAAACCGGATGAAGAAAAATAAGAATAAAAAAAATCAAATAGTAGATAAAACGGATTTTTTGGAATCAGTCAGCCCTCGCTTGGGAAAGCTGGGTCCCACACGTGCTGACGTGTCTCTGATTCCCATGCGAAAAATGCTGTCCACCTAGCTTCTCTCTCTCGCGCGCTCTCTCTCTCTCTCCTCTTTTCAGTTACGTGATATCGTCGTCATCCGCTACAATTCAGGGAGCAGAAGCTCCGGTCTCTCTCAAAAATCTCGGAGTCGCTGATCTTTTGGAGTCACTACCGTTCCCACCATAAATTCACACCCTCTCCCTCCCCGCTCTCGCTCTCCTCCTTACTCTCCTCCGTCGCGCTCCGCGGTACTTGGCTCGTTCTTCACCCCCCCGGCGAAAACTTCCTTCCCAGCAAGTTGCTATGGATCTCGACCTCTCCCCAAAGCTCGCGAAGAAGGTCTACGGCAGCGACGGCGGATCGTACCACGCCTGGTCTCCGTCCGAGCTCCCAATGCTCCGCCAGGGCAACATCGGCGCCGCCAAGCTCGCGCTCGAGAAGAACGGCCTCGCCCTCCCTCGCTACTCCGATTCCGCCAAGGTCGCTTACGTCCTTCAAGGTGCGAGCGATCCGCCTCTCGTTTTTTTCGTGCCTTTTCGCCGCCGCCCCTTCCCGCTTTAGTTCAGTGCAGTTGTTCCATTTGCCTGCTTTTTGCACGCGAGGTTGATCGGTGCTCGAGTGCGTCGCCCCGGATATTGTCTAAGATTCACGTGCGAGGGTTGTCTCTTCAATTGATATGGAGTTTCCTGATTGCTTCTTAGTGTGGAACGCTGTAGCCTTTGATCTGTTTATAACATGTCTAAGTACCTGAATATCGATTATGTGATTATTGATTGTACAGTTGTTTTTGGTCCTAACAGAACTTTTTGTGGCAAGCGACGGGAATTTTATAATTGCTAAAGTGACTATATAGTCTGTTAGCCTTTGGTAGATTGCAGGGATACTTTAATTGCTAAATTTTGAGTACGAATCGGTTTTTAATATCTCGGTTTGATTTATTTATTTATTTTGGTCGGAATATCGCGATTGACTGTTAGTAGTTGCTTTTGTTGTCATGATTTGAGTTTTGTTTTTGTTTTTGTTTTTGTTTTTTTGTTTTTTGTTTTTTTGGTGATGTGATGTGATGTGATCCCTTAGGGTGTGGAGTTGCTGGAATTGTCCTCCCTGAATCTGAGGAGAAGGTCATAGCAATCAAGACGGGTGATGCTATTGCCCTCCCTTTCGGTGTTGTTACCTGGTGGTACAACCAGGATGACACAGATTTAGTCGTTCTCTTTCTGGGTGATACAAAAACGGCTCACAAAGCTGGGGAATTCACCGATTTCTTCCTAACTGGTTCTAATGGCATCTTCACTGGCTTCACCACTGAGTTTGTCAGCCGAGCATGGGACTTGAAAGAAGACATTGTCAAGTCGCTCGTCGGCAGTCAATCGGGCAGTGGCATTGTGAAGCTTGATGCTGGCTTCAAGATGCCACAACCAAAGGAGGAGCACCGCAAGGGTATGGTTTTGAACTGCGAGGAGGCGCCATTGGACGTTGACATTAAGAATGGCGGGCGAGTTGTGGTTTTGAACACCAACAACCTGCCTTTGGTCAGTCAGGTTGGTCTTGGGGCTGATCTTGTTAAGCTGGATGGAAGCGCTATGTGCTCTCCAGGCTTTTCTTGTGATTCGGCACTGCAGGTGACCTACATTGTTAAGGGCAGCGGCCGCGCCCAGGTTGTTGGTGTCGACGGCAAAAGGGTCCTTGAGACCACTGTGAAGGCTGGAAACTTGTTCATCGTGCCGAGGTTCTTTGTTGTCTCGAAGATTGCTGATCCGGACGGCATGTCCTGGTTCTCTATTATTACAACTTCAAAGTAAGTGTTCGTCTTGATATATTTTGTCACCTCTTGTAGAGTTTTTGCCCTCATATTCTCTTTTGCTACTGGATATTAATATCAAATACACAGGACTCTCCTAGGAAAGATTGCTAATCCTATCTGTGGTCGTGTTGCAGTCCTATATTCACTCATCTTGCTGGGAGAACTTCGGTTTGGAAGGCCTTATCGCCTCAAGTGCTGCAAGCATCTTTCAACGTTCCCCAGGACGTGGAGCAGGCTTTCAGATCCAAAAGGATGGATTCGGAGATCTTTTTCCCTTCCGGCTGAGTCAAGTGAACACACATTGCTTTGGTTTCGAGTTTCTCTCTTTCGTCTCAGCCTTTTTTTTCCCCTTTCAAAGTCTGTAGGATTGGGTTTTTTTTGGTTAGGTCTTTCATGAGGTAAAAACTGGGATATGCTTATTGCTAATTGCTTTCTGTTTTCAATATATCACCGCGTTTGAATATTTCATTCTCTGTGACTTCTTGACGTGCTTGATGGTGAAGGGGATGCACCATCATGCAAATGCCCTTTTAGTTCTTTATTGGTGTTCCAATGAAATTGAGTTTCTATTCCTACAACACGTAACTATAGAGTTCTGGTCACAACGTGCAAAATAAAGCTTTTCTATCTAATCCGATATGAAAAATAGAAATTAGAAACTGGACCTCATCGGAGACAACAAATGTGCTAATCCGAGCAAAAACGTGATTGTTAGATTCATGATTTGTAAGTGGTACAGATATACCAAGCAAGATCAACTGCTCAGCAACTTGCGGTTGAAATTTCACTTTCCCAAAATCAAACTGTAAGAAAACAGCAGGCAAAGTTATAATCCGTGAGAATAATCAATCCATAGATCATCAGAAGAACTTTACCGCCGACTACGCGGTATGGTATGGAAGGACCAATTACTGCTTAAGATTTTTTGAACTGAACTGAAGATTATCTTCATGTCTCCCGGATTTGCAATCAACCAAAGTGCTCCTAAATGAGTATGTTTCTTGAGATTACCATTAGTTATCTGCCTTAATCTCAAGCAACATAAGCCCCTGATAACTTCAGGTCCTTCAATCCCCATCCTCCTCTCCCTCTCCCCCTTCCCCTTCCCCAACTAATGTTTTGCGTGAATGTGAAGACCATATTGACGATTCATCCGGTCAACAACCATCGATAAGAATATTCGTGACGTGATTCCATAAACTCTCTGAGATTATATCCTCTCCCAATTTACATTTACATCTAAATTGAGGGATTTTACTCTCCCAAATTAAATCTAAAAATAGACCTAGAAGTTCTTTACAGGTATTTGATGTGTTCTATCAACATACTGATGTTGGTATTACTTCTCGACGATAGTTGGAGATGTCAAACCTAAACACACACCGCAAGCCGGTTTGGAAGTTCTCGGTGTGTGCTTATCAGTGATCGGCCATTAAAATTTTGCAATGGCAAATCTATTCTTGAAAAATGAAAGTGTAACACTCGAATATTATACTGATACTGATGAATGAATAAAATCTTTCTTTCAACTTTTTTTAAAAAAAAAAATCCCGGATACGCTTCTTATATGAACGAAGACTTGCGTGTTCCAATGCAGAGAGTAAATCCAAGATCCATGCCCAAACACCCTACAGACAATAAAACTTACACTGGGGTCAAGCTACGTTACGTATAGCCTACACGAGCTACCAATCCAAAAGCAGTTGATTCAAACAAAGGGATACCCTTGACGGGACCATAGTATCTTACAATTGCAACGATATCACAACTTTGTCGAAGACACATGAGACTTGTCATCATCCCGTGAAGTTACTAGCAGCTTCACCATTGTGCTCTGGGAAGTTCAATCACTTGATGACCATGCTCATTCTTTTATAAAAGAGGTATGAGTCTCGTTCTACAGGGGTATCTGTAGCATTGCTCGATATCCCTCCAATGTTCCACTGCACGCGGTATTTACACATTTGCTGCGAGAAGCTTATCGTACAGTCTTATTTTCTCCATTCTTCTCAAAGACGGGCTAAACCAGACATTTAAAGTCAGCGCTCCAGTAGCTCAGACAGTACGTTTCTCATTTTATCAAGTGACACAGGTTTCTGGATAACATCATCCATCCCAACCCTCATGCAATTCTCTTTGGTTACCTTGTCAGTGCTTCCTGTAAGAGCCACCAAGAGTGGCCTCTCATGATGGTTCGAATACAACCTGTGTATCTGGACGGCAACTTCGTAACTGTCTATACCAGGCGTGCAAACATCCATAAGAACTACCTTGTATTCCTGAGAGACAACACGCAACAACTCGTCCCTTGAGCTTACCGTTGTCACATCACATCCCAGATGTAGGAGAAGTCCCTTGGTCACTGCCCTGCTAACACTAGAGCATAATAAAAAAGTCGACAACAGTAAGCATGACATGAATTATGCTTAACACCACCACATCACTTGATAAGCCATCCAACTGCATGGATATGAAGAAGGAGATTGAGCGAGACAAATGTTGTTATCATCAAACAGCAACGTATCGCTATATATCTATGTGAAAAAACAAATGAGAAATCTCGCCTGTAGTTTTTTTACACAGAATTTTGACTCTGTAATTACTCTATCCCCTAGAACTTACGACTAGATAGTTTAGCTCTCAAAATTGCATTTGAAATTATTTGCTCACTCAACCTGACTAAGCGACTCCCTCTACATCAATAGCCTAAAAAAATCAACACATACAAGGAAGATA
Organism: Rhodomyrtus psidioides; assembly: GCA_021437785.1. Taxonomy (NCBI): domain Eukaryota; kingdom Viridiplantae; phylum Streptophyta; class Magnoliopsida; order Myrtales; family Myrtaceae; genus Rhodomyrtus; species Rhodomyrtus psidioides. Next base: position 15,073,097 of record JAILYB010000005.1, on the reverse strand, counting down.
TTGTGTTGCTTTAAAAGCATTCCATAATACTGAGGAAGCATGTGATCCCACATATTCCGGAATCATCCAGCATCCTTCCAATGTTATGTCTGGTCAGATTTTTACCAATTCATATGGAAGAAAAAATGTCAATTCTCCACTGGAGGATACATTTTAGTAAGAGCTCTCTATATTGATGATTTCCAAGCAAGTATACTCATGTATGCATGCAAAAAATAAAGGAATTGTGACTGACCAATTGTCATCCATAACAAGCACTTTGAGCCCAGAAAAATTGGCCTGGATATGATTTGCTGGCACTTTGGTAATCACAGGGAACTTAGATTCATTTAACTTCTCTGGGATTCCCAGCTTTACAATAAAAGTGGCAGTACATCCTTTGCCAAGGCCTTCGCTTTCAATCCAAATGTGTCCATCCATGAGAGTCACAAACCTGGAAACCCATCCATAAAAGTAGATCTTAGTACAGTCCCACAGGATTTTAGTAGCAACTCTTGAGCCCATCTGACTCTGTATCAGAGTATGCAAGCAATTGTATAGAACAAGTACAAGAACATGCGGAACTTGCGATGAGACCTAAAGAGGTAAATAACTAACCACTAAGAAGAGTACCTTTTACAAATCGCAAGACCTAGTCCATTCCCACCAGAATTTTTGGTTGCTAATGATTGGTTATGTACAAATTTTGTGAATAATTTGGGAATGTCTTGAGGGTTAATACCTGTTCCTGAATCTTTCACCTGCAAAAGGTAGAAACCATTTTCATACATCAGCAGAGAGCAAAAGATCGGGCATAGGAAAGCACGAGCATTTCAAGCAAGGTAGAAGAAAACTGCACCTGTACACGTAAATAGAAGTGATTATCACTTGGCACCGGGAAAAAATCAGGAGCCCTGGCATCTCTTAGATACTCTGCTTTAGCCACAAAAGCAGTTATCGAAATGCCGCCCTCTTTAGAAAATTTAACTGCATTACCAACAACATTTAAAATGACTTGCATGAGGCGTTTTTCATCCCCAGCAGCATACTCAGGCAAATCTGGGGCTAAATTTAATGTGATGAGCAGTTTCTTGACAGATGCCACTGGTTTGATCAAATTAAGGACCTGCAGAAGGGAGAAAAAGTGCGCAAGTTCACAAAGATCACGAAGCAATTAAGAAGCAATCAAGCTCAATTCCCACAAATGCGAATCATACCTCTCTGAACACGGTATGAAGATTAAAAGTGACGATGTTAAGTTGAAAGCTTCCATCTTCAAGCCTTGAAAGATCTAATACATCATTTATCAGAGTAGCCAAAAGATTACTGCTCTTCATTATCGTTTCAACCATTAGACGCTGCTCAGGGGTCAGTTCAGTTTCCTGCAGTAAGGAAGAAAGGGCAATAATTGCATGCATGGGAGTTCTCATTTCATGGTTCATAACAGCCAAAAAATCATTGCGAGCACGAATAGCTGTTTCCGCTTCTCTTCTGGCCAGATCAAGTGCAACATTTTGCTCCATGAGAAGATCTCTTGCCCGCATAGACTCTTCTAGTATCGCAGCATGGGAGAGAGCAACTGCAACCTGGATTCACAATAAAATATTGTAAATGCTCCAACATGTGTATCCAGATAAAGAAGCAAAGTGAATTTTCCCGAGACAATATGCACATAATAATTTGATACTGGCCCAATTCCAAAAGTTTCCGAAAGTACTTTACTGGCTGATGCATATGCCCTATGTTGGATATCAATGTGTCTGAAGAGAGGCAACATTTCTTGTAAATACATTGGACTGATTAATAACTGACAACATCAGGAAAAGATCAAGTATCATGCCTGATCAGCTACTACTTCAACAAGCTCCAGCTCATGGACATGCCACTGCCTAGCACTGTCTGATGGAAGCATCAACACCATCAAAGCATACCGTTTTGTTGAAAGCTCAGGCCAGTCATTAATCTGGAAATTAGAGAGATGCAGCAGAGGAACCCGCACAGCAACAACCTCACCGGGAATGTATTTCCCGGCAAGAGGACGTATTCTTGCAACGGGTGAATTTGGTGATATCTTCACCGCACGATTGCTACTAAACACTTGGTTAATCACGGGAAGATGAATGGGTACAGTGTATCCAACTGGATTCTGCTGCTGACGGAGAGTGTAGGATAGCTGAAGCTCCAAGCCACTTCGTGTCGGCATCCACAGGGCACACTCTTCCAATGCCAAAGTTCTGCCCAGTTCAACCAGAGTAGTTTTCAAAATAGTATGTCTATCAAGAGTACTTCTGATTTCGTGTGTGAGCATCCTGACATGTCTGCCAGTTTCCTCCTGAGTTCGAATTAAGCCCATTTCCCTGTCAAGTTCTGCAGCTTTGTTTTTCAGAAACAGCTCCCTGGTTTTCACACTAAGTAGATCAGGGATGATATGTACAAGCATGAGAGCCGTAGCACATGATACCGCAGCAGTTAAAACCTTTGCAGTGGTCATAACCACTGCCACAGTTCTTGAGTGCATGGTGAATGTCCATAAATTGATCAGGTGGGTTGCTCCACACAGGACTATGAAAGCACCAAACTGAACAAGAACCCATCTATAGGGAAATACAGCAGATTTCTTGACAAAGTAGATGAGTTCTAGAGGGATGGAAAAGTAAGCCAGAGCAATAAAGAAATCTGAGATGTACTGGTACTTCATCAAAAGCTCATCAGCTGGCCACTGTGGCTCAATGCAGTTGCAGGACTCCATCATGTGGTTGAACAACCTGAGCAGTCAAAGATTCTTTTTCACATGCCTACAACCAAAAAGTTTCACCTAGTAAGTGCCATGATTTCCTGAAGAACATCTATGTCACAATTAATCACGTGTACAAGCAAATCAATTGGCGAACAATAACCATTCAGTGATCAATGGATGGCACACAGAGAAACAGGTGCAATAAAGATCCGGAGTAAACTTGCAATCTCTACTGGATAATCCATACATCATATCTAGCAAGAATTAAAACTCAATCATCAGCAATAAATAGAAGATAAAATGAAGACACCAGGTATAGGGAATGTGTACTATCCATATAGCATTATAAATCAAACACTCTGAAAAGCTAGTCTATCTAGGACAATGTGACGGATTTGTAAGATGCTGTAGACAGCCAAAAGGACTAAAATAGACAAAGGAACCTGGAAACAGAAATTACTTGCACATTGCAGTCTCTATTGATAGGGAGGAACAAAAAAGGTAAAGTACAAAAGCTTAAGGATGTGGTGTGCATCTTTAGATACTAGGACGTTGCTTGATTCTTCATGACAAGCTCGTCTTTAGTTACGCATGCTTTATAGAGGTTTGGATGCACGCCTCCTTTCAACAAAAAAGAGGTCGTGCCAATAGTAATGTCAAAGCATTGCATTATCCCCCGAAAGAAGTTACCAGTTCATCATTCTCGGAATACTATGTATAAACAAAGACAAAGAAGTCCCTAACCAGTCAAAAAATATACGTCTCTTAGGCTAAGTGGCTCCAACTTTACGACGAAGCACTTAAGAATGTCAGTCTTCCGATGCATATTGCACCCTGACGGAAAGCTCTCCAAGCCTTAATTCGAGAGAAAGAGAGGATAGGAAAATATAGGGTGGGTGATGAAAATTTCAACAATTTCCCTTGAAATCTTTCTCACAAAAAGTTCATATTCTTCCAAATTATCACCCACCTTTAACTTTCCTCCCCTCCATTCACTCCAAAACGAAGCCTAAAAGAGGAGATACTTCGTAATTCTTCCTCCTACTATTAACCAGCACTAAGATCCCATGTCTTACTCTATCCTAATCAATAAAGCCACCTGTTGCTGGGCCAACCAAATATGATGAGCACAAATTGCCACCTTCCGAAACTCAAATAAAAAAAAAAAAAAATAGCTTCTGGAAACTGGGAATGCTGTAAAGCAGAGTAACCTTGAAGTTCTTAAAACTCATGGATTACACGCCGAAGGAAAGAACCTAAAACTTCATTGCTTGCGATCTATAAATTCCCCATCCCAGCTCTGAGTCCCACGCGTTCTGATCATGCAGGCGGGAATCACATTCCATCCGCTACTTATCCCTGCTGCAATCCCGACATGGAATTGTCCCCACAGCACTTAAGCAAGGCAAACCCGTATCCTACCTACCTCATCAAATAAACCGAAACAGAGAGGATAACCCATTACCAGCCCCAAACCAAGCGAAATCATCCATCCAGAGCCTCCGGATCGACAACGACATAAAAACCCAAAAGCAGCTTCCGGTGGAAACAGAATATTTACAAGACCAGTGCAGTATGGAGAGAAGGAAACGAAAATACTATGGAACATAGGGGGAGCAAAGAAGCGTGACCTAGACCAAGAGACAGAAATCTAGAGCAATCCGAAACACGTAAATAAGCTGTCCACGACGTCGGAACCCATGATTTCCAAATAAACAGCACGAAATCAAGATCTGCGCACAGCAACTGTCGGAAGGAGACCGTCGACTTCAAGTGAAAGAGACAGAAACAAAGCTATAGAGAGAGAGAGAGAGAGCACCTGAATGAAGTCCGCCGAGCTCGGGCCTGAACGGAAGGTGGAAGTTGGGAGGTGGACCAAAAAAGTCAACAAACCACGGAAGCCCGCGCTGCTTCGTCTCTGGATTCACATCATTCATGCATCTCCTTCTTCCTCCTCCGCCATTGCGGTCTCGGCTTAGAAACCCTCGGCAAAACTCTGCTTTACCTTTTGGCAATCGGGCAGCAATTTCACTATCGAAAAAACGCAAGTTGGGCGCAGTCAGTCAGTCGGGTATGATTACGTCATGCCTGTTCCCTCTCTCTCTCTTTTTCTTTTTTTGTGTGTGGCGCTTATTAAGGAAATTCGATTTCATCTTTAAATGTTCATCATATCACTCTATCATATTCCAAGCTCGTCCACTTGAATCTTCCTCAATTATGACGATGCCCAAACCTCGATCGACATCAGTTTCTTGAGATGAAATCCATCCTCAACCCCAAAAAAAAAAAAAACAAGGAGAGGATTAGCGGCGAGTCCTTACCTGAACAGTGGGTTCCGCCCGCCGGAGGACTCCTTAAGCTCAATACCTCGATTGCTCGTGGTAGGACGGAGGTTCGGAAGCTTCGATCGATCGATCGATCGCCACCGGTATGTAAGGTGCACGTGAGTGGTGATCAGTGCAGTGAATTCTCCTCTGACTGTTTATCACTTGCTGAAAGCCATCACGGGCCAAATTGAGAGCTCATGGGCGACACGGGATGCCATTGAAGAATGCAGGTTTTTGCCGGCCCAATTGGATGACGTGATACTTTTCTCATATGTAAAAAGCAAAATTTCGAAGGGGGTCGAGGGTTGGTCGCGACCACCCAACCCTAGCCCAAGTGCCCCTGAGGGGGAACCGAATCGCCTAACCTTCAAGCTTGAAGGTTAGGAAGATTTGGTTCAATCCCATCCATCCGTTGATGGAACGGACGGATGGAATTGATGGCCAAAAAAAGTGACTCGAAAAAAAAAACAAAAAAACAAAAAAAACAGCCGCAATTTGGTTCAATCCCAACGGACGGATGGGATTGAACCAAACCTTCCCTAACCTTCAAGCTTGAAGGTTAGGCGATTCGGATCCCCCTGAGGGTGGGTGACCAACGTCAAGCTTGAGCTGGGGGTTCAACACCTCTGGGGAGAGGGAGAGCAACTGTACATATTAAAGAAATTTGACTAGACTGCATGGCAAATATTGTAAAAAAATTGTCAGAAAAGTTATACACTTAATTGTATTGACGTCAATTTAGTCTTAAATATTTTAACGATGCCAATTTAATCCTAAATATTTTGACCTAGAGCCAATTCAGTCATTTTAGCTATTTTGGCTGAATATTGCTGACGGGGGGGACTCGGAGAGGTCCACGTGTCATGGTCAACATAGACATTTTAAATAATATTTTGATAGTTTTCAAATTTTATTTTAAATAATATTTTTTTATTTTTTTCCTCATTCCTCCGGTTTTCGGCAAGAGTCGGCCTCATAAGAAGAGGGCGAAGGCTGGCAAGACTGGCCCCACCAATAACTTAAGGAGACCAGAGAAAAATGGCCAAAAAAAAGAAAGAAAAAAAATTAAGAATTAATATTCTTAATCGAAAATTATTAAAAATGTTAGCGTCGGCCATGCCATGTAGGCCGTCCAGCGTCCACATAGCAATATCCGACCAAAATAACCAGAAGAATTGAATTGGCTTTGGGTCAAAATGTTTAGGACTAAATTGACCCCATTAAAAGATTTAAGACAAAATTGGCACAAATGCAATAAATGTAGGACTTTTCTGACATTTTTCTGGCAAATATTCAAAGACAAAACAACTAAACTTTTATTTTTAATAACCGGGCCAAATTATTCTTGGAAAATTAAAACTTAAGGTGAGACTTCAAGGTCACAATCGAAAGCACTCAAAATAAGTGCCATCCATCATCAACTCATATCAAGAATCAGTTCATTTGAGGTAAAAGGACGGTTTTGGTGCCAAAAGTTGTGCAAAGAGATCACTCTAGTATCAAGAGTTTCATTCGGATCACTTAAACGTCAATTAAAAAAAAAACGATCGTTTGCGTGCAAACTTAGATTTGCTCTGCCGAAAATCTGATATGACATTATTTTACTAATATTTGAAGTTGACGTGAATCCGACAAGATGCAATCAGCAATTTAAAAAGGTCAAAATTCAAAAATATTAAAAAATCATTAGTTTACAAAAATAAATGAAAAATCTAAAATTTGGAAAATTTGTAAAAAAAAAACAAATTTTATTTAAAATAAATTGAAAATTTCAGTTAAAAATTAATAAAACAAAGTAAAAACTTAAAAAAAAAAACATTGCTTTGAAAGCCCTCGCTGCCTGGTAACTAGAGAAACCTTTTTTTTATTTTAAAGGTTTTTTTTTAATTTTAAGTTTATTTAATTTTTTTTAAAACGAAATTATTTTTAGATAATTTTTAAATTCGAATTTGATTTATTTTAATTTATTTTAAAATGTAGAAGTCCACATGGCAGCCCATGTGGACTTATTATTTTTTTAGATGTCATTTTATATTAAAATTTAATTATTAATGACACATGATAGTTTTGGCCGGAATATGTCGCTGAAGGCACCAAAGTTATCCTTTTGTCTCCGGTTTGGCACCGAAGTGATCTGGCGGAAATTTTTAACACCAAAGTAACCTTCGTACACAATTTTTGATGCAATTTTCCCATTTATTTGATCATCATGTTATATCTTTTGGAATTTTCAGAAAGAATCTTTCTGATTTTTTCACGTTTTCAAGGCTTAAACAACGCCTTTTTCATCCTGCCGACCTAAACCTTAGTTCATCTAACATGAGAAAAGTCTCTTTCCTTTTCAGTGGCACGAGCTTCTTCTTGTGTTGTGATGATACTTGGGATCAAATCATTTGAGCCGAGTGTGGGCTAAAAGGCCCACCTTGCCTTCATTGGACTGATGCTTTGACAATTTTTTTTTTTAAGCAAAGAGTGGTTACGCAATTAACAGCTAAATCGATGGCACTCAGCTTCTTTTAGCATCGAATTAGTAGCTTTCTTCATATTTCCCACCAATCTCTTCGGCTTTCTTGGCGCGGCTAGTCTGTGTTAGTAGCAATAGCAATAGGCGAGAAGCAAGACATTTTTCGAGAGCCTCCATATTGTATTGGATGTTGACACATGATCAATAGGTATTAGATATCCGACATGTGGTCAATGTTTCGGGCATGACAACGACACAAGAGTTCAGTATCCCGACACAAGAGTTCGATTAATTTCTACCGTTCGTTATCGTCTCTCTCTCACACACGTTTTTATGAACGATGGAATCCCAAAGACCATGATCCTAAATGCGGCTTGAGAAAAATGAGGAAAAGCTATTGAGAAATTTCTCAAAACTCGTCACGAAAATACAATTAAATTTTAAAATATTCAATTAGTGAATGTTAAATTCCAAAACTGATCGAATCCTTCAATTGACTCCATCCAGTTTTAGTAGATCAAGCTCTATTTCTTTTATGTGAAATATATAATTTACAAATATTTTTTAAAAGCAATCGTTCATAACATTTTAAATAATTAGTCAATATTTTTTCAATATCGGCGTCACAATTTATATCTAAATGTTTTTGTGAACAATATTTTTTTTAGTTTATTAATTTAAAAAATCAATATAAATAATTATTTTTTGATAAAAATAAAATATGCTTTCAGTTATATATATTTTTTTGTGAAACATAAACTTTTTATTTTTTTATTAGCGTCCATTTGGCATTGAAAAGATAATTAAAAAAAAGGCACGGGAGTATTTTTTATTTTTTTTTGGTCGAAGGCATGGGAGGTTTCAAAGAAAACCCAAAAACACAGTTTTAGGCTTTTAGCACGTGATTAATAATGAAAAAAAGAAATACATAAATGTGGCGATTCGAAAGCGGGGAGCGAAATTGGTGGGCGCCTCTTCCCACACGACACACTGTCCACCGGAAGGAAAGCAAGCGACGAGGTCAGAGTCACAGTTCCCGGTCCTGCTGCTCTGCTCGTCATCAGCTTCAGGAAGGCGACGATTGTGAAGAAATGGCGTCCTTGAAGCGACTGGAGACGGAATTCCCGATCCTGGACGCCGACTTCCAGAGCTTTTGTGCTCTTCGCGGCATTTCCACAGGTTCGTCGAGCCTCCCCTCTCTGTTCTTACCCTTTTGGCCGCAGAGGAAAGAAAGAGAACACCCCAAGATCAGTAAGAACTTCAGAAGGGAAGTTGGCTTTTCTGGAAATGGAAATGACGAGTGGGAAGAGCGAATTTTAACTTTCTTCTGGTTGCTTGACACCTTTTTTTTTTTTTTTTTGAAAGAAAATATTTTTTTGCCTCAGTTCAAGATTTTCTCATTCACGACCTCCAGTCTTTAGTGGCGGACGTAGAGCAACAACCCTCATCGGAGAGATTTATGCAGGTTAGCTTTCTCCCAGATTCTTCCTGTCCTAGTTGTGTTGCAATGGGATGCCATGAACTGTTTGCTGTTATGTCCGGATAAATTTTAGTGAGGTCTTTTGCGGATTAGTGGTGAGGGAGTGGACTTTTTTGCGTTGAGGGTCTAGCACTGTCTGTATTCGCTGCACGTACAAGTAATTTCATGTTCAGGCATTCATGGGTTTTTTGCTCTTGATTTACATGGTCTCTGAGAGTATGGGGAGTTTCATAGGATAAGTTTCGATTTAAAAGAAAAAGATTATCTAGGTCTTCTTGTCGATTCACTTAAATAGTTTATTCTGCCTGGGAAGGCAATAAACCAGGTCCTCTGTGTCATAGATGGCCTGCACCAGCCATGGTCGAATGGAGTGGAGCTAATGGAAGATGCTCAAAAGAATAAGCATGTATTGTCAACTGGATGCGAAGGGTGATCACCGGCAAAGCATACCTTTCAGTTCCATCAAATTTTGGGAGCGCTGCTATTTATGAACTTACTTATCCTTTTTGGCTGTCTGAATCAGAATGGATTTTCTACTTAGAGGTGGACTTCACAAGGGGCAAGTGACTGAGCTAGCAGGGCCGTCTTCTTCTGGTAAAACACAAGTATGGATTAACTCTTGTAGGACACTATCAAGACTATATTGAATTCCCTTGAATCTTGTTGATTTCCATCTAGTTGTCATTTCGATGCCGACTCTTTTGAAAAATACTTGAGGACATACTCCTTAACCACCTATTGCAACCACTCATGAGTCCATTTCAACCATGTATGATGTAGAAATGTTCATCTCCAAACATTGGTTTAATTTGCTGTAGCAACTGAATAATTCCAGTGACCACTGTTTCCGAAGTGCTGACATGTATTTACTCTTTTTTGTCAGTTTTGTCTACTGACTGCATCAACTGTTGCCTACAAGCATATGGGTGGTGTTATATATTTAGATACAGGAAACTCTTTCTCCGCAAAGCGCATTGCACAGTTTCTGAACCAGATTTCCGGTCCTGCTTTTGAGGAGGTGCATATCAATGTGCTGTTGCAACTTCCTTGTTTTTCTTTCTTTCCTCCCTAAATGTTTTCATTTGAGGTCACCTGTTGGGATTTTAGAGTGCTATATCCAAAGTGGAAGTGCTGTTTGTGACATCATTTGTGCCCAAGTGATAATTTGAGCACAGCGGTGCCTTAGTCTTTCTCACTACTTAGAGCATCCAACTTTTCATTCTTGGATTAAGTACCACCATGTTTTATTCGTAAATCAGCACTTGTTAACATAGATTAGCTCAAATTTATGCGAGTAAATCATCTTTAACTAACAATGATCACAGGGAAAATAGAGTTTTTGTCTATCTTGGCACCCAATAATAGCTTTCCTTGCAACAGAGTGCTGCATTTCCATGTATCTGTTTGTTGATAAATTTCTGTCCTTTTAAGTTTTGGTTATTTCTGTTTGCAGATGCAACCAATAGTTCTTCAAAAAGTTATGACCAGCATATCGTGCCAGTCTGTATTTGACATCTTTTCCATGTTTGACGTGCTACACTGTTTGGAGTCCAAATTGAAGTCCCAGGTTGTTGTGAAAATGAAGCAGTTTAATTGCTTGACAATGGTAGAACAGTTGCATTTATGTGAACTGTAAAGTTGAGTATCTGCTGCAGATGTGCAGAGGAGACAATGATGAAAGATTAATAATCGTTGATTCAATTTCATCCCTGATCACGCCAATTCTTGGCAGCAGTGGTTCACAGGGTACACACTCTTGAATGTATGCGCAGTTTCCATGTCTTCTAAAGCACTGGATTGATATGTTCTATATATTTTTATGCTCTATAATATGTGCTCTGAGATACATGACTACTACTCATCTATGTTCTCTAATTTGTCAGCCAGAAGGTGATTGTTGAGAGTATTTAGCCGATGAGGGCTTATTTGTCTATTTTCTTTATTATTTTATGAATAGCTGCAATAAGGGCAATATTGTAATTTTTGGCCTTTTGGCTTTATTATAAATAGATAGCTTGGGGTCACATTGACCTAACCAAGCATTCAGTTCAGTTTTTTCTCTCAACATGGTATCAGAGCAAGGGCTGAACTGAAATCCTAACCCTAATTTCTTCTACCCCAATCGTTCTTCTCTCTCTCTCTCTCTCTCACTTCCCACCGCAGCTCCTTCTCACCTTCTTCTTTGCTCTCTTTCACAGCATAGGGCGGCACTAATGAGGTGATTCTTTGAATCTAGTGTCTGCCCTAAATCTCACCTCTATGATATAATTTCTTTACAATTTGCAATAGGTGGTTCAACCCCTTCTGCGATTTTTTGGATCTTCTTATTTGAGATTGTTTCTGCCTTGCCGCTGGCCTTTCCTCTCGCGTGTGAAGACCAAAGTACTGCAGTTCGTGGACCACCATATTTATTTTTTCAGATTCTTTGGGAAAAAATCAGAATCGACGGAATTTTTTTTAGGGTTTTCAAAACCCTAAAAAAATCGTTTTTTTGCCTTCCCTTAGATTTGATTTGGCTGTTTTTTGGAGGACAACTTCAGCCAACTATCAGAGGACTTCTACCCAATTTTTTGGGCTTTTTTTGAGTTGATTTTTGAGACACAATGTCTGAGGACTCAACTGTGAACTCTGGGCCTACAGGAGATGGCCGTATAGATTATATTAATTTTACTGCGATCCCTGTGAAGCTTGACGGCACAAATTATTTGATATGGTCTCGATCAACATTCTTGACCATCGCAGGCCGAGGGCTTACAGGACATATCAACGGCACTTCTGTGAGGCCGGCTACATCAGGTACTACTCAGGAAAAGTGGATCTCGAATGACTCTTTGATAATGTCTTTTTTGCTTAACTCGATGCAGTCACATATTGCAAAAGGATATTTGCTTCTTGATACTGCGGCACAGATTTGGTCAGCTGCAAGGGATACTTATGGTGAAGTTGGGAATGATGCACAGGTGTATGAACTTCGAAAACGAGTTCATGACACCACTCAGAAAGAGATGACTATACCCCAATATTATGCTGAGCTTCGAAGTTTGTGGCAAGAGCTAGATCATTATACCGATTATCACCCAACCAATCATGTGGACATTGCTGCCTACAAGAGACATGTGGACAAGATCAGAGTTTATGATTTCTTGGCGGGATTAAACATTGAATATGATCAGATACGTGTTCAAGTTCTTAGCCGATCTCCATTCCCTTCTCTGGAACAGTCCTATGCCCTAGTTCACTCTGAAGAAAGCCGTAGGACAGCAATGCTTCATCCCTCTACTGTTGATCGATCTGCTTTACAAACCAGTGCTGGCACTATTGCCAAATCCGGTTCGCCCTTTCGGTCTGATACCTCTAAAGAGGTTGTGAAGTGTGAACATTGTCATAGGCCGTATCACACTAAGGCTACCTGTTGGAAGTTACATGGAAAACCTGCAGATTTTGAGGCAAAAAGGGCACAAAAGATGGGAAAAAACATGGCAAACCATTCTGAAATTGTTCCTGCCGCACCTACTACTGATACCGATTTATCCCAGGAAGAACTTCAGGCATTTCGACGCCTATTGAAAGCTTCTGCTGTTGCTGCCTCTCCCATGGTTGCCAATTCATCTTCTTTTGCTTCAAACCTAGCCACTTCAGGTATTTTCTTTGGGGGGTTTAATACCTCTGTTGTTTCCAACCCCTGGATCATTGATACAGGGGCTACAGATCACATGACAGGTTCTTCTAATCTCTTTCAGCAATATACCCCTACTTCCGGTAGAGACAAAGTTCGCGTAGCTGATGGAACCCTCTGTTCCATTGCTGGAAAAGGGTCTATCCATTGCTCTCCTACTCTTCCATTATCAAATGTTTTACATATTCCATCATTCTCTACTAATCTTCTTTCTATCAGTAGTTTGACTCGAGATTTAAACTGCAAAGTAACCTTTTTCCCTTCTTATTGTGTTTTCCAGGATCTGGTAACGGAGAAGGAGATTGGACATGGTAGATTGGATGGTGGTCTTTATCTGCTCGAGGGTAGTGGTGTTTCTACTTCAACTTTGTCTTCTACTCCTCATCAAGTTAATTCGGCATTGACAGATCTTCATCAGTGGCATTGCAGATTAGGTCATCCCCCTTTAGGAACTTTAGAAAAAGTTTTTCCTAGTCTCGTTTCAGCTTATAATAAAGATGATTTTTTTTGTGAAGCCTGTGTTTTGGCTAAACAAACTCGTTCAATTTATTCATCTTCAAATAATAAAAGCCGTTTCCCTTTTCATGTGATTCATACTGATGTGTGGGGTCCTTCACGGCATACTTCTATTTCCGGTCACCGATGGTCTGTCACTTTTATAGATTGTCATTCTCGTACAACATGGGTTTATTTGTTGAAACATAAGAGTGACGTTTTTCACTCTTTCCAAAATTTTCACAAAATGGTCCAAACTCAGTTTAATGCTACTTTGAAAATTCTTCGCAGTGACAATGGCACTGAATACACTGAGTGTCAGTTTCAACGGTATCTCTCTGATCATGGCATTATTCATCAGACCAGTTGTGTTGATATTCCTGCACAAAATGGTGTTGCCGAAAGAAAGAACCGACATTTGTTAGAGGTCGCTAGGTCTCTTATGTTTGCCTGCCATGTCCCAGCTCAGTATTGGAGTGATGCTATCTTAACTGCTGCCTATTTAATAAATCGGATGCCTACGAGAATTCTTGATTTTCGCACACCTATTGATGCTTTGCAGGGATCCTCGACTTTTATTCTTTCCCCAAAAATTTTTGGTTGTGTTTGTTATGCTCGTAACACCACCTCTAAGAGTAAGTTGGAACCCCATGGTCTCCGCTGCATTTTTCTTGGGTATTCACCTACTCAAAAGGGTTATAAGTGTTATCATCCTCCTTCTAGGCGCACCATTGTATCTATGGATGTGGTTTTTCACGAGTCTAATTCCTATTATTCAGCTCCACCTCTTCAGGGGGAGTGTCCTAGTGTAGAGGTGTTCCCTACTTTGGATATTACTTACCCCTTTTCTCCAATACTCTCTGATGATTCTCCTCATTCCCAAGAGTGTTCTCCTTCTCAAGAGGAGAACACAGGTTCTACTCCTTCCCCAGAGGAGAATAATGCAACACAAGAGAAGGATAATACAGTACCACAAGAGAAGATAACAAAACAACCACTTCAGGGGGAGTCTACTCCTACTCCTGTTAGGCAAATTGTCGATAGAAGCAAGACAATGAAGACATATCGTCGTAGAGAGCCCACTACCAACAAGCAGGTTAAGACCACTGATACATTGCCTGTTCAATCATCATTTCCGGATCCGGATTCTACTACTCTTGGTATGGTTTCTTCTTCTGATCTTCCCATTGCACTTCGAAAGGGTACTAGAACTTGTACACAACACCCTATATCCCAGTTTGTTTCATATGACTCTTTGTCCAGCTCTTATCGTACTTTTGTGTCTTCTCTATCTTCTGTTTCTATTCCGCAAAATTGGCGGGAAGCTTTTGCAGATGAGAAGTGGAAGGCAGCAATGGTGGAGGAGATGTATGCATTGAAGAAAAATGACACGTGGGATCTTCTTGTTCTTCCTCCTGGGAAACAATCGGTAGGATGTAAGTGGGTGTTTGTAGTCAAACAAAAGATGGATGGTACTGTAGACAGATATAAAGCACGGTTAGTGGCAAAGGGATTTACTCAGACTTTTGGGATTGACTATCAAGAAACCTTTGCTCCTGTTGCCAAGTTAAATACTGTTCGAGAATTACTTTCATGTGCTGTTAATCAGGGATGAGATCTTCAACAGTTAGATGTGAAGAATGCCTTTCTTCATGGAGAGTTAAAAGAAGAGGTGTATATGGAGATTCCTCCAGGTTTTTCTTGTGACAAAACTCAAGGTAAAGTGTGCAAGCTGAAACGTGCACTTTATGGCTTAAAGCAGTCACCTCGAGCCTGGTTCGGTAGGTTTCAGAGAGCTATGGTCTCTGTTGGGTATAAACAGAGCAACGCTGATCACACCTTGTTTGTGAAGAAATCAGGTACTAAAATCACTATTCTCATTGTCTATGTAGATGACATTGTTGTCACAGGAAATGATAATGATGAGATTAGCCAGTTGAAGAAATTTCTCGGCCAAGAGTTCGAGATAAAAGATCTTGGAAAGCTTCGGTACTTTCTTGGGATTGAAGTTGCCCGATCTTCAAAGGGTATCTTTCTATCCCAAAGGAAGTATGTCCTTGATCTTTTGACAGAAGTTGGGTTATTGGGATGTCATCCTCTGATACGCCTATTGAGGCCAATACTCGACTTCGAGAAAAAGATGGTGATCCAGTGGATAAGGGTCATTATCAACGGTTAGTAGGCAAGTTGATTTATTTGTCCCACACCCGACCTGATATTGCTTTTGCTGTGAGCATAGTGAGTCAATTTATGCATGATCCATACTCTACTCATATGAATGCTGTTCTTCGGATTCTTCGGTATTTGAAATCTACTCCTGGGAAAGGGATTCTTTTATCTCCTCATGATGGCTTGAAGATTGAAGTTTATACAGATGCTGATTGGGCTGGATCTCCAGACCGGAAGTCTATTTCTGGGTATTGTACTTTCTTAGGAGGAAATCTTGTGACTTGGCGTAGCAAAAAGCAGAATGTGGTTGCTCGATCTAGTGCTGAAGCAGAGTTTCGTGCAATGGCACAGGGAGTTTGTGAGTTGTTATGGCTTAAAGGATTACTTGAAGATCTTAGTGTATCCATTCATCTTCCTATGATGCTATATTGTGATAATAAGGCTGCCATCAGTATTGCTCACAATCCTGTACAACATGACCGTACAAAACATGTGGAGATTGACAGACACTTTATCAAGCAGAAGTTGGAGAGTGGATTAATTTGTATGCCCTTTGTTCAGTCCGGTGATCAACTTGCTGATGTGTTCACTAAAGGATTAGGAAGTAAATCGTTTCATCCTATTTTAGTCAAGTTGGGCATGTGTGATATTTATGCTCCAACTTGAGGGGGAGTGTTGAGAGTATTTAGCCGATGAGGGCTTATTTGTCTATTTTCTTTATTATTTTATGAATAGCTGCAATAAGGGCAATATTGTAATTTTTGGCCTTTTGGCTTTATTATAAATAGATAGCTTGGGGTCACATTGACCTAACCAAGCATTCAGTTCAGTTTTTTCTCTCAACAGTAATAGTATCAATTGTACATTCTAATTCTAAGATTAGACAAGTTTCGAGTAATCGAAATCCATTAGATGAATAAGATGATAATTTTGGTCTAGCTTATGCTCCCTCAGTATAATTAGACAAATTCTCATATTTTTTCTTCCATCATTTTCAGAAGAATAATGATGTTGAATGTTTAGATTGTGTCTGTGTGCTTCATATAGAATCAACTTACAAGAACAAATAATTGCTATTTGTCTAGGATTATTTCTTTATTTACTTTGGAACAGTTGAGAATGTAGGAACTTGTGTGGTACTGTATCTGTATGCTGTTTCAGCTTTAAAAATATGTCCCATTTGTTTTTCACTATAATGTTCACTGTGCATGCTTCGCAAATGAAGATCAGGAAAAAATCTCATGCAGTAGAAAGTTCACCTGCTAATTTGAATCAAATCACTTTTAGTTGATCAGTAAACTGACCAGTGGAGGATCCCATTGTCTGCCCATCTGTGTTGGTGCTTTTGGAAGTGTAACTACCGATATATATTGTTTGACACTGAATGGATTATTAGGCTCCTATTCAAACTGGTTCCCAGTTTTCAAGTTTAGAGAAATATTGTGTTGTTTGATCACCCATTTTCTGGTCTAGTAATCTCTGTTTGCATTTGGGTTTTGGTTTTCGCATTATCCGTTTGTACTTGTTTATATTGATATATCGGACAATTCCAGGACGTGCTTTGATGGTATCTGCTATGTCTCTTCTGAAGAAGTTGGCCCATGAATACAATCTTGCAGTTCTGGTGAGTTTTTCCTGTAAATCATTCATTTTCATTCTTCAAAGTACTCATCCCCCAATAGTTATACTCTCTAACGTAGGAAAAGTCACGAATGCACTTATTACATGATATTTTATTTTCCGTATCTTCACAGGTTCGGTGGCTTTTGTTTCTGTTACTCAAAATGAGTGCATCTGGCCTGGATAACCTTAGAACCACTAAGCATTAGGAAGCATGAAAAGAGGGAGGATGATGAGTGATGCACTATTTTTACTCATTTTTATGATGATTAATTATGTCAATTGCTTGTTCATATGAGTTCTTATTTGGAAATGCATCCTTAATTTTATTTTCCCCGTGATTTCATGTCTCTCTTCCTGAAATTTTAACTGTCTTAATTTCACTTTTTCCAATAAAGTAGTGCTGCATAAAGATGAGTGAAACTTGGAAATTCGTTTGTGATAATCATGGCAGATTGAGAGGTTTTATCATCATATTGGCTGAAAATGGAAGCATTCGTTTCAGGTAACAAACCACACTGTTGGAGGAGACGGAGGTATTCCTAAACCGGCTCTTGGGGAGAGTTGGAAAACCCTCCCCCACGTGAGGCTTCTGCTCTCCCGGGATTGGGGGAGTGATACGTATTACGTGTCTCTACTCAAACATCCATCCGCTGTAATTCATCTGCCCCATCAATTAAAAGTGTAGATATTTATCTATACATCCTTCCCTCTATTGCATCTCATCGATTTATTAATCATGAATGACTGTGATCTGTGGCAAAGATAGCCCTCGACCAGAGTAGAGTGATTTTGTTATGGCTCCATCAATATCGAGAAATAGATTGCTTTCCTCTATACTTTGGGCATGATCCTCATGGAGCCTAAGGGGTTGCACTCTTTTTCAGGCATCTGGTAAGACAGCAAAGTTTATCATCAACGACTAAACGCACGTATAAATTTACGGAGGAGCAACGAAGTGTGATTTTTGGAGATGCATTTCGTGGTATGTATCTTCTTGTTAAGTGATTATTGATCATTCAGAAGAATGTGTAATGATCAAAGTCAAACCCCTTAAAATAGACCAATCTTGTAAATTTTATTCAGTGACGCCAATGCAGTTTTGTGTAGAAGCCATTCGTGTTTGTGTTCATTGAGTGTACTATGGGTGCCGTCCTTTGAAGAAGTTTTGCTTGAACTGATCGTCAATTCGGATTCAAGATGTACTCGGTGCTTTTGTCGTTTGGCTAAATCAAATACACCAGGTGCATGCATGGTGGGTTAATATCGGTTTTGATGTGCTTATCGCTGAAGAATAACTCATACCCAAGTCTGTCCATTTCGATATTCTTATGCACATTGCAGCCAAATTTGAGTTTTGGGACGTTGAGAAATTATGCAGACTAGATAAGTTTTGGGACGCATATTAGCTAGTTTGATGAGCTAAGCTTTCAGCAGGACAGGGGAATTTAAAAAAATCAGCGGTGGTTCAGGTTTTCTTTTCGTTTCTCAACCAGAACACCAAGAGATTGCAACGCGAGCACCTACTCCAATTCATCAACTCCACGTTACTTTTGCAGTCCTCTCTCGTCTCTTCATGCTATATAAAACCTTCTAGTCCTCCACGTTCCTTCAATCCCAAGCCGACGAAAAACATCTTGCAGCTGTTTGCGTTTGCCCTAGTAGATTTCTCTTGCGCAGACCATCAAAGCGATGGCATCGCGGAAGATTGTATTTGTCCAACTTAAATGCGTGGCGTTCTTGCTTCTCTGGGCTCTAACCATTCAGTGCGCGACTTGTTCTAGGGTTCTCGGTGAGGATGCAACCACCGTTCCTGCATTCGTGCCGCCATCACCCATTCTGGCTCAAACACTGACCAACCCGTCAACTCCTGTGGCGGCGTCATCTGCCACAGTTGCCGCTTCCACGGGAGGCAACACCGACCTTCATCCGATGGTCTTCTACATGCATGACATACTTGGCGGCTCGAACCCCTCGGCTCGAGCCGTGACCGGCATTGTAGCAAACCCAGCACTGAGTGCTCAAGTCCCGTTCGCTAAACCCAATGGAGCTAACCTCCCCATTAACAATGGGATACCGCAAAACAGCGCCAACAATGGACTCATCAACAACAACAATGTCCCCTTCCTAACCGGACTGAGCGGAAACACAGGCAATGTGATCCAGAACAACGGAGTCAACTTGATCAACGGTGGAGCAGGGTTCCCGATCCTGAACGGGGGCCAGCTCCCTCAGGGAATGACCCTCCAGAAGCTGATGTTCGGGACACTCACTGTTTTTGACGATGAGCTGACCGAGGGGCACGAGCTCGGTTCTGGATTGTTTGGCAAGGCGCAAGGGTTCTACATAGCGAGCTCCGAGGATGGGAACAGCCAAACCATCTCATTCACCGCCATGCTCGAGAGCGGCGGCTACATTGACAGCCTCAGCTTCTTCGGTGTCCACCGGACCGCTGTTTCAGAATCGCAGCTCGCGATCATGGGAGGCACTGGAAAGTACGTGAATGCTAGGGGATACGCCACGGTCAAGACCTTCCCGGCCTCGAACGAGCATAGCACCACCGACGGGATGGAGACTGTTCTCGAGTTCACTGTATATCTGGCATACTAGTTTCTGTCTGAGAGAGTGATTGTGTCTGAAAGTCTGTGTGTTTGCTTGAGTCGTCATGGTTCTAATTCGTCAATTCAATCGAAAAGGCTGTTCGAAGAAATGGGTTTGACCCTGTAAGTATTAGCATCTTTGTTCATGAAGTTAGTCGCTTGTTTAAAACAAAATGGTATTGTTTCTGGACATATCATCTTAACAAATCGCACAACATATAGTATACTTCTCTGATTTACTTGCAACTTTGCCCGAAAATAGCCCTTCTACCAAGAAAGATTCCCTTCGATTTGCCCTATGAAACTTACTGTAAAAGCAAAACTGTCGGGACAAGTGTGTTCTAATAGCTCAATTTTCATGTAATTTACCCTGTACGAAATTAGTACTCTCGAAAAGTCATGCCAAACCGAAAGACCGAAAATTGCTTGAAAAGATTCATTTTGTCAAGAAAAATTTCCTTTCGATGTTTTGCCCTATAAAACTTCTTGCAGCAGAAAACTGTCGGGACAGGTGTGTTCTAACAGCTTGATTTTCATGTTGAAATGGTCGGCATGAATGCAAGCAAAAAGCATACTTCGCACTCGTATTGATTGCTAGGGATGAAAACTTTGAATGCAAACTCGTTCTCAGATAGCTCTGAAGAGATAGTCTTTTGATTCAAGATGTCGCCTTTTTCTTTTTTTTTACTGTAACTTGTCAAAATGGTTGACCCCTATGCAAATCTTGGAGAACATAGTCAACAAATAACCTGGCTTCGGAATGTCCGAACTAGTTCAAAAGGCTGTGCTCGACAAGCATAATCGAATGGATCTATCGGCGTCTGCATGCGCGAACACAAAATACACAGGAGCATAGTTCTATGGACCAAGTATTACAGGTAGCCGACCGAGCTGATTAGGTTGGCAGATCATACATGTTCGGACGATACATCGAATGCCATTTCCACCTCGCCGAACTGCAGTTTGTGACCGTTTTCCAATCCGTTCCCGTTCGGGAAAACTTCGCCGGGGGGACGTATCCAACACCAAGGAAAGGCTAAAAAGGAGGGGAAAAAGAAGCTAGCTCCAGACCAGTCAGGGAACTAACAATGGTCTGGTGTGAGGATTAGGTGAGTCTTCTAGGCTGAGACGACAGCACCAGCAGAAACACAATGGAGGAGCAATGCATTGCTAGCACCAAACCCATCTCAGCCACTCCATTTTAGCGTGTATGAGATGGACCATCTTTATATAAACCGCAACTATTTCTTCCCACTGTCATCATCTTCCCAATCACCAACATCTACTTCACAAAGCAAAGAAAAGGAAGAACTTCTGAAGGGCCGTTTTGCTTGACCCCTCTTGATTTGCTCCATGACTACTCGCGAGTCCGCGCCCACTCGACTAAGATCCGTAGCCTCTTTCCTTCTCCTGGCTCTCGCCATCCAATGCGTCGCGTGCTCTCGATCTCTCGCCGAGGATAGGACTTGATCAGCTGCTCCTAATAATGCCGTTCCATCAGTAGCAAATCCAGCTCAGTAAGCTGCTCCCGTGGCACCGGCTGTCGCTACTACCAGCACCACAGTGGGTAGCGGCGAGCTTCCTCCGTTGACCTTCTACATGCATGACATACTCGGCGGCTCGAATCCATCAGCTCGGGCTGTGACTGGCATCGTCGCCAATCCAGCGCTCAGCGCACAAGTCCCCTTTGCCAAGCCCAACGGCGCGAACCTCCCTATCAATAGTGGGATTCCACAGGACAGCGCCAATAACGGACTCATCAACAACAACAACGTTCCCTTCCTGACTGGATTGAGTGGAAATACAGGTAACGTGGTTTAGAATCATAACGCTCACCGGGAAACTTGTGATCCAAGCAATCCGCATTTGGTAACTTTTTTTTTCTCCAAATTAGGGACTTTTATGCATTTCGATCAATTTGATCAAGTTACAGCCTGATGAACACAAAGATGAAAATAGCATAGTGTGTTGGTGTTTCTTCATTAGCCAAAGATGTGCGTTATGCATATTATAAGAAACCTCGCATTTGCTCAAATGTTGCCAACTAACGGGTTATTGCGCTTCGACGATTGTTGTTCCAGGTAATGTCATTCAAAACAACGGAGTCAACCTGATCAACGGCGGGGCCGGGTTCCCGATACTGAACGGAGGCCAGCTCCCCCTGGGAATGACCCTTCAGAAGCTGATGTTTGGCACGCTCACTGTCTTCGACGACGAACTGACCGAGGGCCACCAGCTCGGCTCTGGCCTGGTCGGCAAGGCACAGGGGTTCTACATAGCGAGCTCCGAGGACGGGAACAGCCAGACCGTCGCCTTGACCGCCATGTTCGAGGGCGGGGGCTACGTCGACAGCCTCAGCTTCTTCGGGGTGCACCGGACCGCTGTGTTGGAGTCGCAGCTCGCGATAATGGGAGGGACCGGGAAGCATGTGAACGCCCGTGGGTATGCCACGGTGAAGACATTCCCGGTTCCGCCGAACCAGCAAGTCACCGATGGAATGGAGACTCTGCTCGAGTTCATTGTATACCTTGCGTAATACACTTTTTTCTCTCGAGTAAAGGAACTCTCTCCTCTTGTTGGAGGTGTTCTTGTGCTTCTTGTGATCGCAGCAATTTCAATCCGAACAAAATTTTTAATTGAAGATCGTCTGGTGATGTATGAAAAGATTATTATCATGCAAAATTAAAAGGAATCACATACATTTTTTAAGAAAAAAAAAAAGATTATTCTCGCCGTTCCGCGCCCCATCGCCTCGCTCGTTCGTTCGCTCTCTCGTGCACCACAGGTCCACAATGACACTCCGCGGCCCTGTCGCCTCACTTGTTCATTCGTTCACTCGATTGCTTGTGTATTACGATGACGCGCTTCAACTTTGCGGCCCGTCACCTCACTCATTCGCTCGCTGGCTCGTTCGATCGAACTAACGAGCGAGGCGATAAGACCACGAAGTGGAGGGACATCTTAGTGATACACGAGCAAGCGACGAGGCCGAGCGAGGCGATGAGGCCACTGAGTGACGAGTTAAATAAATTAAAAATGATTAAAAGAAAATAAATTGAATAATTAAAATATAACAAGAAAAAGAAAAACTAGCGAATGAACAAGCGAGCAAACGAACGAGCGAGGCAACGGGTCACGAATCGACATGAAAAATAAATTAAAAATGATTAAAAGAAAAACAAATAGAATAATAAAAAATATTAAAAGAAAACGAAAAAAAGAAAAACGAGCGAGTAAACGAATGAATGAGCCAGGTGACTGGGCCACAGAGTCAAGGTGCATAATTGAATGAGCAAGGCGACAGGGCTGCAGAACGACGAGAAAAAGATAAATGATTAAGTGAAATTAAATTGAATAGTAAAAAGATCAAAAGAAAACAAGAAAAATAAATAATAATAATAATAATAATAATAATAATAATAAGAGGTATCCCCTCCCTCGGCAATTCAGGGAGACCTAAATTGATAAATATTTTTTATTTTGAATTAATTTTGTAAATATTTTATTTTTTAATATTATTTTCTAAAAAAGCCCTCATTCATATTCTAATAAGTTATTAATCCCCACAAATTAGGTGGGCTCAATTAATACAGATGCATTCAAATGCACCGGGGGAGGAACAAATCTTGACTATGTTATTGGCCAATTAGCAGAATAAAAAATTTAGTAAGAAAGAAAAATTTTCAAAATCGAAAAGAAGAAAAGAAAAAATTTATAAAAAAAAACCAAACCCTTGGGGCGACCACAGTGGGAGTCGAACCCACGACCTTTTGATCCGAAGTCAAACGCGCTAATCCACTGCGCTATGCGGTCTTTCCACAACGTACGAGGCAAACATTAATTATTTAGTTGCTTTGTAACAATCGACCGCGTTTGGTAGATTAGACACAAGTGAATTTCGAATTTCAAACATTCCAGTTGACCATAACGTTGCTTCGGGTCAGGCTGTCTCTCTCTTCTGTAGGGTTTGTTTTCCCCATTGAAAAAAAGTCGAACAAAGAAAGAAAGATTTCAATCCCAAAAAAAAAAAGAAGACGTGGGAAGAGGTCGGTGTGGTGTGGTGCGGCTTTAGCCAATTGGGTGCGCTCATATCCCTTTTTTTCCCTCCTGTGTTTGTATTCCAATTCTCGAGTTCTCATTGTGGAGCGTGTTAAATTTTCACCGATACGAGTCAATGTGAATGTGCAATTCCACGTTACTGAAGCCACACCTCTTTCTATTTCTTTCCCGCTTTTGCTCGTTCGCCGACGCTGAGCGCCGCGGGGTCCTATGCAATCAATATCTTGAACGAAACAAGAGCTCGTCCACGCGGTGTTTGACTTATCCTGAGTAGTGAGTAGTATCTTGAATGCTCGAACACAGTTGTACACACCCAGCAACTTTGATATCGAATTAAGTGTTTCGAAGAGATCCCGGCAACAACGGGTGTCCAAGGCATTATGATGAGGATGCACGTGTGAGTTATGTTAAAGAAATCTCACATTGAATAACTGATGTGGTGTTGAATGGGGCTCGGACTTGGGCTCCCTTTTGGCGATCTCCCCCGCATGAAGGTGTCTCCCAACACGAGTATCTCGCCTCAAAAAAATAAAATAAAAAACGAAACGCGGAGTGTCTGTGAATATCTGCTATCTCGAAGGCATATAACTGTTATATTTGTTTCACTAAAATGTCAAGAAATGTTCTTTTCCATAGGACAAAAAAGAGAAAGAATCAAATAATTTATTATTTTTTATTCTCCATAGAAGTTTCTTGTTTTTTTTTTTTCATTTTGTCCTAATATTTATCGGTGTTTGATGAATATCTCAATGAAAGAATATGGCGAACAATGCATTTTCTGGGCAGGTGGGCTTTGTGATGTAGGAACGCGAGTCCGAGTCCGATAAGCATTGATGGAGATTCAAGTTAGATATGTTGGTGCAAAAACATACCTCGTTAAGGGGAGCAAACCTAACGGTGAGGTCGCACGTGAGAGAAAAATTGTTATAAGTGAAGATGGATTCAACTAGATATGTTAACATGTTCGGACTTTGTCTTTCTTTTGGCGATCTCGCCGAATAAATGTATCGGCTTCTGCTATGTGCTCCCAACATAAGTGTAAAAAAAAAAAAACACGAATTGTCTGCAAACGTCTTCGATCTCGAAAGCATATAACTGTTGTGTAATATATTTGTGTCATTAAAATATCAAGAAACGTTCTTTTCCATGGAACAAACAAGAGAAATAATCAAAGAATGTATCTAATTATTTTTGTTCTCCACAGAAGTTTCTTTGTTTTTTTCTCAACGACCCCCTTTGACCTGTCGAAACGGGGACGGCCAGTGACTGGACGACCGCGACGACGCCGTCGACAAACTCTCCAAGCCGCCACCGGTGGCACGCAACATGCCAGCCAAGTAATTATCCAAATCGTCAGGGGAGGATTTGACCACCGAATCTCCCCTCGGACGGCCGTCGTAGAGCCGCCGGTAAGCTGGCACGAGCTTCTCCGCCAGCGACAACGCGATCTCGTCCCTCATCCTCGAGTCAGGCACGGCCCATCCTGCCTGCTTGGCCCGAACCTCCTCCAGCGCCGCGTTGAACTTCCTCAACGATTCCTTCGCCTGGCTGTAAGACATCTCAGCGGTGAGATCGGCCAACGATGAGGAGACCTTGCTCCATCCCGTCCGCTCGTAGTTGCTCGTGTGGAGCTTCACCTTCGCCTCGTGCTTCTCCACCCAGTGCTCACCCAGGAGGTGCCTCAGGTTGGACTGAGCCACCTTGTCGGTGACGTACCGGAGGTTGTTGGCGAGGAAGAGGTACGAGAGAGCCACGTCCTTGTAACGCTCGGCCTTCACGTCGAGCTTGCACAACAGGACAAGAACGAGCCACGCGAACCGCTCGAACATCCCCGACGCATCGCCATCTCTGGCGGCAATTGAGGCGGCAGCGTCGCAGCCGGCGAAGTAGGAGTCCGGGAACCGCGGGTGCTCAGGGCTACTTTTGATGGGCCAGTCGGCGATTATGTCGGCAAGGACACCGCCGTAGTCGGCGAGGGAGGCGAGGTAGTTCATGACGTAGCACGTCAGCGGGTGGATGCCGCCGTTGGGGACAGCGGACTGCTTGGAAGAGTCCTTCTGGATGGTTGCCTCGAAGTTGCCGAGCGTCGCGCGGACCGCCTCTCCGAGCTTCATCAGTGAATTGATTGCATGCGATCGGACAGTGGATGTCGCGGTGGAGGAGAAGGTGGTTTCAATGTCCGGCCAGAGGTTGGCAATGGCCTCGTAGAGGTCGAGAAGGCGGAAGATTCTCTCTGGAGACCTCTTGATAGCCTTCGCTACCGCCTCTGCAAACCCAAACAATTCGACCGCAGCGTCCCGTGCAACGTTGGAGAAGATGGACTCCCCGACCGACGACGATACCGCGGCGAAGACCTGGTCACAAAGGATCCTCTCGCCAGAGAAGAGCCTCTGGACTGCCGGCTTCACGGCGCTCAGCCAGCTCTTGACCTTCACTTCCAGAACCTCCCAATCCATCTTCTGCATCTGCGCAGGGCCAATCAACCTCTCAAACCCCAGATGATACAGTTCCTCGTCGATGACTGATCTTCGCACGATTTTGTAGATGTCGACGCACTCTTTGCCGTACCCACAAGCGATCATGCAGTCTGCGATGGCCCTTAGATCGGAAATCGCTGCATTAGGAACTCGCTCGTCTTCCTGCATCAGTGGCTCAGCAGCAAACTTCTTCGCTGATAACTCGTCTTCCGACTCATATTCAAAATCCGAGAAGCTCGACCGCGTAGAGGCTCGCGAAGATCGGCTCGAGACGGATTCTGGGTGATCGGGATGCGGGAGTTGCGACGACAGGATCCGGTGGAACTCATGGGACAGCCGCCTCACCGCTGTCTGCAACAGCTCATGAGCCCGCATGATGGCGCCGGAGCTCGAGTATTCGCCGATGAAGTGAAGCATCCCGGAGTGCAGGTCCTTGACGCTGCTGAGGTAGAGCTTGGCTTCGTGGCGGTCCTCGCCGAAGAGATGAGCGGCACGGGCATGTCCGGAGGTCGACGTGGGCGGTGAAGACTCCGGGTTAGAGGAGTCGATGGCCCACTTTCCGATCAAAGGCTCCGCGCTCGCGATTCGCTCCGCCATTAAAGTGTCGGCGAAAGGGTCGCCGCGCGTCGGGGCAGCGGGAGAGTCGGAGGGCGAAGGCTTGAAGAAGATGGTCCTCATCCCTTTCCTCGGCATGTCTATGTCTTCGTTTCAGATTTCTCTGAACTCTGCAGATGTGTGTGTGTGTGTGTGAGAGAGAGAGAGAGAGAGAGAGTTGTGTTCTTGAGAGGTTTGATTTGAATGGCGAAGTGGGCTTGGAAGTGGGGATGGATATATAGAGAGAGAGATCGGAGGAGGGCGAGGAAAGCGGAGAGATTTGAGTGGAGTTTGACTCTAAAGCTGTGTCAGTGCGCATCGGGTGGTGGAGAGGGGATTTGGAACGCGGTAAGCGGCTGCGTAACAGTTTTGCTGTCGCATGGAGTTACGCCACCAATGAAAGCTACGTCAGATGACGGCTTGCCCTATAAAATTTGACCAGAAAGAAAGGGAACCGCTTTCATTTTGGGAGTATAAATCCAAAGTTGTGTGTCTAACCCATTTCTATCACAATTAATTCGATAGTTATAGTTTGCAAAACTGTATTTCAACCCTGGTGATAGTTAAGGATTGTGCAGAAAAAATGCACACTTAAAAAAGAAAATGTACTGTCAGGACGGTACAATCTCGACGATCGATCTACATACAATCATCGCGTGTTTTTGCATAAAAAAATATTCATTGATTGGGAGATTGTGTGACAAAAAATAACCGACAGTACTGCCAGACTGTCAAGCTAGCAGCTTCTTACTTAAAATTCTTTCTCTCTCTCGATAATTAATAGCAACACAATCATCAGGAATGATGCCCATGTTTGTAACCCACCAATTAGATCTGGACCGGAGAAATTACGTCGAATTGGGGATGGAGAAATGCGCCCATCATACACAAAGCACCGCAGTTTAAATCAGTTTCCTTGGTATTGGTTCTTCTCTGTGAACGACGATAGATGTGCTAATATACAAAGTTTTTGTAAACTATTTTTTTTTTTTAAGGTTGAGTCGTAAATTCCTTTTGACGATAACTTATCATATAAAATTCTTTCTTTCACGATGGAGATGCTAATGTCTTTGAAAATGAATATGCAGCCGTGGAAAGCGTAGACCGGCTCATTTTGCGTGGAAGCCTGGAACTGGAAAGCAAGGATGGATTCTCCAAAACCTAATTTAAACTAATAAACATCGTCAGAAGAATTCAGCATTTCTCTTGTTTAATGCAGGAGATATTCCGAAACATTCCGTTCCATGCCGAAATGCCATTAAAAATTAGAAATAAGAACGAAAAATGAAATTATGATCATGTGTTGTGTTCGAATGGGGCCAACATGAGCAAACACTATCCCAAAAAAAAAAAAATCGATAGCCTGACAGTCTAAAAGTACTGTCATTATTTTTAATCGCACGATTTTTCAATTAATGGGTATTTTATATAAATCACGTGATATTGATGCGTGTATTTACGATCGGAAATAACTGACAGTGCTGTCATATTTTTATGGAAGTATTTTAAAAAAATAAAAAATAAAAATGAAAGAAAGTAAATATTGCGTGCTCTGTTGACAGCTAAGGCCGTGCTTGGAAACCTCCTCTTTGGCATTTTTGAGCGACGGCCGAGTAATTACGAGCAACCCAAAGTCAGGCGCAGGGCAGCTTCTTGTCCGGAAGTCAAACCAAGAGGAAAGCGAAGAGCCGGTCAAACGAAGACTCTGCAGGGGCATCGTTGTGGGTGGGAGCAGTACGAGGTGACGTGACAGAATCCAAGGCGCGACAGACATAACGGGAGACGGACGAACGAACGAACGAAAGCAAACAGGATAGCCCGACCCGCGTAAATCTTTACAGCCAAATGATGAAGACCCGTAGCTGTAGCCAACTCTTCACGACCGGCGGGGCTTAGGGTGCGTATGGGAAGTTTCTGTTTCTGAGCATTGTTTTTTAACAGAAATATTTTTTTTGTATTTTTGTTCCCGACCACGTTTTTTGGGAATAGAAACGCGTTTGGGAAGTTAAAAAAATAAATAATTTTTTGTCACCGGCGGTGGCGGCTACCGGCAATGGCGGTGGCCGGTGGATGGTGGCCGCGTTGGCGGTAGTAGATGATGATATCAAAAGTGTTCCAAAAAGTGTTCCAAAACCCAAAAATAAGTTTTTTTTGTTTCTTCAAAAGTGTTCCCTGACGCAAAAGTGTTCCGCGAAACACTTTTGAAACATTTTTTAACCATATGCGTTTTTGTTCCCAAAGTGTTCCGGGAACACTTTGGGAACAGAAACATTCTCCCTATAGTGTTTTTTTTTTTGTTTGTGTTGCCATACACACCCTTAACGCTCGAGAAAGCCCCATTACATTTTTTTCTTCTTCTTCTTCTCACGTGAGAAACATGTTCGTAGATTAGTTGAATTCATCGATGAAGGCCCCGTGACGACAATCGCGGTGGCGACCATGTGGGGACAGGAGGACGACCAAACCCAATTGTTATTGTCATTTGCATCGGATAAGTGGTGTGATGCAGAGTAGTTAATGTATTCATAATTGGCTCGAAACTCATTGATTTAAGCTTTTGAGTAGTTAATACAAAATAGTTAATGTATTCATAATTGGCTCGTAATTCATTGATCTAAGCTTTTGAGTAGTGAATACAAAATAGTTAATGTATTCATAATTGGCTCGAAACTCATTGATTTAAGCTTTGGAGTAGTTAATACAAAATAGTTAATGTATTTATAATTGACTTGTAACTCATTGATTTAAGCTTTTGAGTAGTTAATACAAAATAGTTAATGTATCCATAATTGGCTCGTAACTCATTGATTTAAGCTTTTGAGTAGGGTGAATCCAACTGAATATACCGACGGGCTCATATTTGCGCTCCCTCTTGGTGACTTCTCGAGACGAATGTATTAGAATTCTGTTGCACGCTCGTAAACTTTTCTATGGCGGGGTTCGGGAATGTTTCATTATGTTTGGGGACCTCCATGACTAATATACGGGATGGTAATTATGCGGCCCTCGGTAATTGGTATTTATCGTGATTTTATATCGTAACAGTTATACTAGAACTACAAGATTTCATGGGATAAATCGTTTCTTGTTACTGGCCGGGTTTCGTTATTAATTCGTGCTGTTCAATGAGAAACTACAAGACTATTATAATGCAACAGTCACATCTTTTGGGCATAAAGACAAAATTAAAGGTGTCCCCCGGCTGCTCCTGGACCTTGGAGTTGGTGGACATGAAGATTTGTTTGTTTTAGTATTCTGCTAACGCATGCGGTCTCGTCATCCACGAATCTGGGAAAAAGAGAAAGTCGTATCTCCCTTTCGGCGGCTACACAGAAGCCCTACAGGCCACAGAAGTTGCCGGGATCATCACGTCGGAGACAACATCCCATCGTCGTCGCAGTCGCAGGTCAACATTATCCGAATCATCGACTTGTGCGGAGTGCCGGCGGCATTGACTTCTGCAGTGCTACTGCTAGTGCTAACTGAATATTCTTACCAAGAAAAATGTTCTGCTCACATCAAATTTATAGAAACATATATATATATATATATAGACACGTACGTGCGCTTAACGTATTAAAAAGTTAAATTTTGTACAAACATCATTATCTTTTAAGTGATTCCTTTTCCAACAATTTAATTCAACTGATTGCGAGGGCACCCATCTATGTTGAAATTAAGAGTAAGGTCATGAAGATAGAATCGGCTTAGGAAATTTATATGGGGCGACGGGTTATAAGTGAGTATTTACATCAACAAATCATATTCATAAGAACTTGTTACTTAAATTTCTAAAAAAATAAACCATCATATGCTAATCTTTAGAGAATCAATGGCCCCTTGTAGGATTTTGAGATTCTCTTGGACTCTTCTAAGTAAAAATTGACCTTCGTAACAACTTGTCATCAAGTCCTTTTAATAGATCGGATCAATTATATTTTACAAGATCGAGACTTTACGCTAAATAAACCTCGTTTTTAACTTTGGCTTCGAACCTTGGCACAAAAGGTCTGAATTTTGGTTTAATGTGTAATGTGATCCCTAAACTTTTAATTTGATCAACATTGTTTCCGAACTTTAGCCCAATATGCAATGTGATCATTAACTTTTAATTTGTTCAACGTGATCTCCACGGTTTTGAAACATGTTCTACTTTTTTTTTGGTCGAATAAACATGTTATACTTAGTCTCTGAACTATAACAAAATGTTCAAAAATCATTTATAAACTAGAATTAATAGAGGGACAACATTGAACATCTTTCTGTTATTGAGGAACTACGTTGAACATGTTCTAAAAGTTTCAGAGATCACATTTGGTCAAATTAAAAATTCATGGACCACATCGCATATTGGGTTAAAGTTCAGGGATTATGCTAGTCAAATTAAAAATTTCAGGGCCATATTGCAGATTAAATCGAAGTTTAGGAACTTTTTTTGTCGCTATCCCTTGTGCTAAATAGATCTCGTCTTGAAAAGCCCGTAAAGATCGTAAATTCTTTACTCTAAATAGAATGCGTCTGTGCAATATACATTTTTAACCGTTTGGTAAACAAAACAATACACATGCTGTAAAAAGGTCAGAACATAGAAATTTCTTCCCATTGCGGTCAACATCGACTATGAGATTCTCGTTCATAACTGTTGTCAAAGGTTTGAAATGTCGCTCCGCCGGCGCCTATGACAGGCTGAGGATACCAGGCACGAGCTCGACGTCGATGCTCTTGATGGGAGAAAGAGCAAAGCGACGCGTGCGAAGAAAGGCGGAATTTTCCAAGTAATTATTCACGTGAACATCAAGAACCGACCCATGAATGACGTCACAAGTTACTCTCTTTTTCCTCTTATTGGGTCCAAATTAGTGGTCGGCTGGACCAAACATTTCCACGAAACGAGATTGCGTTCCCCTACCATAAATGTGGGGGATTAGGATTGTTTTGGCCATGCCCGTTCAAACTCTCAGACTCTTGATAAGTGACCCGTCTCGCCACTTGTCGATGAGTGAAAGGAGTGTACCAGTATTTTGTCGAGTCCTAGTGCTTTGAACCTAAAGAGAAAGAGGGCTCAATCAAATCACAGCTTAATTACCAGTCAAAACCCGAAATTATTGGCATTTCTGACGGTGATTAATGATGGGGGAGCGTCGGCGAGGCTGTTGTTGTCGAGGAACGTCGAGACGGCGGCGTCGAGGTCCCAATTGTGGCTCTCGAGGAAGAAGACGACCTCTTCGCGAGAAGAGATATATTAAAAGTTCAGGTACCACATTGCACATCGAATCAAAGTTCATGGACCATTTGTGTCACTATCACGTAAAGAAAAGCTACATGTCATATCCGTTACAGAAGAGATATACGATTAATTAGATGTTCTACTAACGATAACATAGAAGTGCACCACTATTATTTTAGATACACACCATTTCTCTTCTTCTTCTTCTTCTTTTTTTTTTTTTTATATGTAGCGAATCATACATGTTACACAATATTCCAACAATCTTTCTTTTTATTTCGATTCAATAGCAGTAGCTTCAGTTTGTAAACAGGGCAAGCATAGCTAGGAAATTGAGATTAGGGAGCTGGTTTTGGCCGGGCCGATACAACAGATTTGCTTAATTGGTAGCACCGGACATTTTTTTTCTTGTAGCTCGACTTTAGTGGCTGCGAGACACTAGAATAAGAGATTGACCATAGGGTGGTTCTTTCCTCAAGAGTTGATCGACTGAAGTGGAAGTGAAGAGACTTACACCTTTAACTTCGTTCTTTTCTATTTCACTTCTATTGTTATGTTTGGGACACTGATAATAACACGAAAGGGATTTACTATTAGTTTAGACAAATTAATTTTTTTTTTACGTTACAAATTATCAAATACAAAATACTCACGACTACCAAAGGGAAATTAGGTCCGCGGAAGAAAAGTTAGGAAAAGGTTATCTACACATCATTTACTATAGTGAGGACGACTATCTTCGCCTAAAGAAAGTTACGATTCCTCGGGTAATTTACTAGCAATAGAAAAAGAAATCTACTATGGACTTAGGCAGATTACTATTGTTTTGTCGAATATTATGGACCATATGACCCACGGAACTTGGACGGTAAAAAGGGAAATTACATCTTGGAAAGAAAAGTTACGATAATGTACCGTAAAGTTATTACCTAGATCCGGTCTCTTTTCCTCTAACGGAATTGTTGACAGATCCATAGATCACATCATGATTAAAAGAAAAGAGAGAGAGAGAGAGAGAAATAGGGATGAACGTAAGCGGTGGTGCTAATTCTCATGAAAATTCAAAACTCGTTTTCATTTGATTTTTTTTAAAGAAAAAAAATTTATATCCCAAAGAAACAAAAGCTTTCGTAAGCGGTTTTATCCACACTTGATTTGATGGTTAGCGATAGTGAGACTAGTGACAGAGTGAATCATTAAAATCCTCAAATAAATGGTGGATTAGACGGCCTACGAAGGAAAAAAGGGTAAGAACTATAGGAGTGTCACAACTTTTGTCTAAGGATCACTTGAGTGCCTTAACTTTTTTTCGATCACCTGAGTGCCTCAACTTTTAAATATGGATCACTTGAGTTCACTTCCAACGAAAGTGGATCACTTGAGTGTCAATTCCGGCAAATCATCATATATGGAATTTTTTTATCATTATTTTATTTATTTTTTCATGACACGTCATTTTTATCATTCTCACTGGATAGTCTTGATCGCTGGTTCTAGGGACATGGCAAATCGTCTTCTGGGGCATTCTCGCCGGTTTGAAGAAGAGGGATTCTGACAATCCTCACTGGCGACGATTGGCCAACCCACGGGCATCGGCCGGCTCGCCCGGGACCGGCAAGGTCGCAACGGTCCTCAGCGATGGTCGTCGCGGCCTCTGTGGCAGTGGTCGAGGGCGCGAAGGCCCTCACCAGATCTGAGCGAGGGCCTTCACGACCATGTCGGCCACGGGCGAGGAGACGTCGACTGCACTTGGCATCATCTGTTTTAGATCTAGTCATCGGTCTGATGCCCCATGGTTGCCGACAGTCTCAGCCAACAATCGCGGGTGTAGTCGCTTGGGCCAAGGGATCTAGGGTTTGTGCATCTGTGGGTGGCCGAGGTCGCGCGACCCTCGGCGTCGCCTCGCATGGCTTCTTTGAGGCTGCTGGTGCTTCGGATGCGATGAAGACGAGCTTGGTGCAGATTTGAGGCTGCTGTGGATGGCCTCTGTTTTTGGTACTCCAAAACAGAGCATGATTGTGAGAAGAAAGGAGAGGAATAGAAGGAGGAAGAGGACAGAGGCGGAGGTGGGCGACGGGGAGAGAGAGGATGGAGAGGTACAGCTGAAGGGGACATAGGTGGGCGGAGGAGAGGGTGGCCGGTCGGCCGGGGGTCGCCGAGGACCCGTCGGCCTTTGGGCAAAGCCCATGAAATAAGAAAAAAAATTAAATAATAAAAAATCATGAAAAATTACACATGTATATCAATATATTCAAAAAAATCGATCGCCGGTGCCACATAAGCATTTCCGATCGCCACCTCAACTTCTCCGATCGCCACGTAAGCTTTTCCGATCGCCACATAAGCGATGGCACTCAAGTGATCCATATTTAATAGTTGAGGTACTCAGGTGATCCAAAAAAAAGTTATGGCACTCAAGTGATCCCTAGACAAAAGTTATGGCACTCCTACTGTTCTTACCCCAAGGAAAAATTATCAATTCTGTCATAAACATATTGAGCGGATATCAATACAATCTTAAACTTTCCAATTTTGTCAATTTAGTATCGAATACGCAAAATCCTAATATAATCCTTTTCGTCAATTTCCCGCTTGAATGAGTGCTGTAATATTTCGTAAATATTTGCAAGTCTTTGATATTTGAGGAATTCTATATGGCATATGCCTAATAATCCGACGTCAAATGCTAAAATGAAAAGGGGATTTCGAGAAACTGACAATGTAACAATATGATGGTGCAATTTCAATCACAAGTGTTATGAACGGCAAAAAAAATATATAACATTCATAGCGGGACTTGTCTCTGATCTTATGTCTGGTGGTCCATCGTGATAATGTCACATTATCGTGCTAGCCGCATTCAACGAAGATTACGAGTTAAAGAAAAGAGTAAGGGGCCGTATGGTAACGCTCCAAGGAAAGTGTTTCTGTTCCAAAGGTGTTTTTGAAATACTTTTGGAACAGAAACGCGTATGGTTCAAAAATGTTCCAAAAGTGTGCTACGAAATACTTCGGAACACTTTTGTGCCGGGGAACATTTTTTGAAGAAACAAAAAAAACTTACTTCTATATTTTGGAACACTTTTTGGAACATTTTGGAATCACCATTCACCGCCACCGACGTGGCCACCACCCACTGGCCACCGTCGCTGCCGCTGGCCGCCGTCTCAGCCGCCTCCGCCGCCACCGGTCGCTGGCCGCGGAAAAAAGTATTTTTTTATTTACCATACGCGTTTCTATTTCCAGAAATTGTAGTTGGGAACAGAAATCGTAGTCGAGGTGCTCGTGTGCCTCGAGGAAATAGTCGTGCTTCACGCCGGTTTGAGCTCGGTGCTCGCCAAAAGGTTTGAGCTCGGTGCTTGCCGGTCGCGCGGACACCTTGGTCATCAATAAAAAAAAACAGAAATCGTAGTCGGGAACGTTTCCAGAAATCGTAGCCGGGAACAGAAATACAAAAAAGTGTTTCTATTCAAAAACTGTGCTCAGGAACATAAACGTTCCTATACGTGCGTATGGGAACGTTTCCGTTTCTGAGCATTGTTTTTTAATAGAAACGTTTTTTTGTGTTTTTGTTCCCGGCTACGTTTTTTGAGAATAAAAAGGTGTTTGGGAAGTTAAAAAAAATAAACATTTTTTGGTCACCGGCGGCGGGTGTTGGCGGTGGGGAGGGGGGGGAAGGAGGCGGGCAGCCGGCGGTGGGCGGCGGCGACCGACGGCGGCGGCTGTGGCCGGTGGCCTCGTTGGCAGTGATAGGTGATAATTCGAAAAGTGTTTTCAAAATCCAGAAGCAAGTTTTTTTTGTTTCTTCAAAAGTGTTCCTTGGCGCAAAAGTGTTCCGCGGAACACTTTTGGAACATTTTTGAACCATACGCGTTTTTGTTCCCAAAATATTCCGGAAACACTTTGGGAACAGAAACACTCTCTCTGGAGTGTTTTTTTTGTGTTGCCACACACAAAAAAAAATTGTAACCAAGTGCACTTCACTTTGATTATTTCTATTTTTTCTTTCAATTGTTCTAACAAAAATTACACATCGCCAGCTCGACTTTTCTCAACGGCTCCCTTTGCCCTGCCAAAAGGGAGACGGCCAGTGACTGGACGACCGCGACGATGCGGTTGACCCGCTCACGGAGCCACCGCCAGCGGCAGTGGCACGCAACATACCGGCCAAGCAAATATCCAAATCGTCAGGGGTGAATTTGACCGCCGAATCTCCCCTCGGACAGCTGTCGTAGAGTCGCCGATAAGCAGGCACGAGCTTCTTCACCAGCGACAACCTGATCTCGTCCCTCAGCTTCTGGTCCGGCATGGCCCATCCCGCCTGCTTGGCCTGAGCCTCCTCCAGCGCCGCGTTGAACTTCCTCAGCGATTCCTTCGCTTGGTCCGAAGAAATCTCGAGCCTCGGACCGGACAAGGAAGCGAAGGCCTTGCTCCATCCCATCCGCTCGTAGTTGCTCGCGTAGAGCTTCACCTTGGACTCGTGCTTCGCCACCCACTGCTCGCCGAGGAGGTGCCTCAGGCTGGACTGAGCCACCTTGTTGACGACGTGCTGGAGGTTGTTGGCGAGGAAGAGGTAAGAGAGAGCCACGTCATTGTATAGATCGGCCTTCGCGTCGAGCTTACAAAGCAGAACGAGAACGAGCCATGCAAACCGCGCGAACATCATTGACGCATCGCTGCCTCCGGCGGTGATGGAGGAGGCGAAGTCGCAGCTGGCAAAATAGGAGTCTGGGAACCCCGGGTGCTTGGGGCTGCCACCGGCGGGACAGTCGGCGAGTATATCTGTGAGGACACCGCCATAGTCAGCGAGCAAGGCGAGGTAGTTCATGACGTCGCACGTCAGCGGGTGGATGCCGCCACTGGGGACTGCTGACTGCTTGGAGGAGTCCTTCTGGATGGCTGCCTCAAAGTTGCCGAGCGTCACGCGGATAGCCTCGCCGAGCCTGATCAGTGAATTGATCGCATGCGATTGGACAGCGGAAGTCCCGGCGGAGGAGAAGGTGGACTTGATGTCCGGCCAGAGATTCGCGACGGCCTCGTAGAGGTCGAGCAGGCGGAAGATTCTCTCAGGAGACCTCTTGATAGCCTTCGCGGCCCCCTCTGCGAACCCAAACAGAGAAACCGCGGCATCCTGCGCAACATGGGAGAAGACGGACTCCCTGACCGAGGCGGAAGCAGCAGTGAACACCTGGTCGCAGAGTATCCTCTCACCATAGAAGAGCATCTGGACCGCAGGCTTCACGGCGCTCAGCCAGCTCTTGACCTTCACTTCCAAAACTTCCTCATCCATCTTCTGCATCTGCGAAGGGCCAATCGGCCTCTCGAACCCTAGATGATACAGTTCCTCGTCGACAACCGATCTTCGTACTATTTTGTAGATGTCGATGCACTCTTTGCTGTACCCGCAAGCGATCATGCAGTCTGTGATGGCCTTTAGATCGGAAACCGCTGCATTAGGAACTCGCTCGTCTTCCTGCATCACTGGCTCAGCAGCAAACTGGTTCGCCGATAACTCGTCTTCCGACTCATATTCAAAATCCGAGAATCTCGACCGGGTAGAGGCTCGCGAATGATGGGATTTATCGCACACCGAATCAGAATGATCACACAGAAATCAAGAAAATTGAATGACGCACGAGATTACCCAGGTTCACCCCAAAATAGGGCTACGTCCTGCAAGAGCTTTTCACTATGATATTCGGTTTACAGCCTCTCAACTCGTTACAATGATTAGCATAAAACGAGCAAAATATATATGCCCTAAACGGGCCCAAAAACCTAAACCTAGCGAAATCTCTATTAAGCCCATAACATACGGGTTAACTTAAATAAAAGTCCAAACCCGTTGAGGTTTCGGGGGCGCTGCCCCCGAACCCCCGCCCGCTCACCGGCGAGCGGGGCAGCCGTCCGCTGACCGGGCAGCGGAAGCCCCGCCCGCTGACCGGGCAGCGGGACACCCGTGTCGGGGGCGCTGCCCCCGAACCCCCGCATCCCGCGCGCATGGGTCACATGTCGTCGGATAACACTTTGGTTTCCCTAAGCTCACGTGGGCATACCCGGTGTGAGAAACAAGGGTCCCCGAAGTATTCGCCAACTCCAACATTCTCCCACTTGGTGGATACTTCTCGCAAATGAGAGCCTTTTCCATATCATTCTTATTCAACCCAATCGCAGTAGAGCACCATTCAAACTTCGCACCTGTGACGGCTTTAGTAAGGAAGTCTGAACTATTTTTCACCGTGTCGACCTTTACAAGCCGAACCTCTTTCTTCTCCATTTTTTCTCGGATGAAATGATATTGTATATCAATGTGCTTTGTACGTGAGTGAAATGCTGGATTCTTAGCTAAATAAATAGCCCCTTGATTATCACATCTCACCTCTACGGCACCTTGCTCAAAACCAAGCTCCAAGCACAACCGCCGTAACCATACGGCCTCTTTTCCAGCATGAGTAAGAGCCATGTACTCAGCCTCCGTAGAAGATAGCGCTACCACGCTTTGCCTTCTACTCATCCAACTCAATGCAGCTCCAAACAATGTGAAAACATACCCGCTAGTGGACCGTCTACTATCAATATCTCCACCCCAATCAGCATCTACATGGCCTACGATATCAAGCATGTTTCCATTCCCTGTACCTTCAAAACATAAAGAAAAATTCGAAGTTCCACGAAGATACCTGAAAACTCTTTTGATTGCATTCCAGTGTTCTCTACCTGGGTTAGACATGTATCGGCTCAAGACTCCCACTGCTTGGGCTATATCCGGACGTGTACACACCATAGCATACATCAAGCTACCCACTGCACTCGCGTATGGAACTCGGGCCATCTCTTCAGCTTCTTCACCTGTTTTAGTACATTGTTCCGCAGATAGCTTGGTCCCTAAAGGTATAGGGGTACCAACAGGCTTGCAGTCTATCATATTGAATTTCTTCAATATTTCTTTGATGTATTTCTCCTGCCCTAGCCACAGCTTCCTTTTCTCACGGTCCCTCCTAATCTGCATGCCCAAAATAAAATTTGCAGGCCCCAAGTCTTTCATTTCAAACTTCTTGGCCAACAAACTCTTCACAGATCTCACCATCTTTACGCTATTCCCGATCAACAGCATATCATCCACATATAGCGTGAGGATGACAAACTGATCGCCCGTCCTCTTCACATAAACACAATGGTCAGAATTTGAACGCACAAAATCAAGCTGGAGCATGTACGTGTCAAACTTCTGGTACCACATCCTCGGTGACTGCTTCAGCCCATATAAGGACTTTTTCAATTTGCACACCAGATTCTCTTTTCCCTTTACTTGAAAGCCTTCTGGTTGCCTCATATATATTTCCTCCTCCAAGTCCCCATGAAGGAAAGCCGTCTTTACATCCATCTGTTCCACCTCAAGATCGTATGCAGCTGCTACGGACAGAACAAACCGTATCGAGGTCAATTTCGCCACGGGAGAGAAGATCTCGTCATAGTCAACTCCCTCGATCTGAGAATACCCCTTGGCTACAAGCCTAGCTTTGTACTTCTCTACAGTCCCATCCGGTTTCAACTTTCGCTTGAATACCCATTTGCACCCAATTGCCTTTCTATCCTTAGGCAACTTACACAAACTCCATGTCTCATTATGATCAAGCGACTGCATCTCATCTATCATTGCGAGCTCCCACTGATTCGCATCATCCATGGATCTCGCCTCTTTTACAGAACTAGGATCATCTCCAGTAATGCTCAAAGCATGAAACGTACTCAATGCACTAAGTGAGTATCGAAGTGGTACCTTTCTTTCCCGCGTCGATCTCCTAAGAGCCGGCATGCTATCTGTATCCGAGTCTTCATCCGAATATGCATCCTCGACTTCATTAACCAAGTCCCCTTGCTCCGATTCTGAATCAGACTCTACTAGCGTACCTTGTGAAACCATCTTCACCGTTTCAGCTTTAGGACTTTCTTCAAGCACTATCACCTTTTTGGGCTCATCAACTTTCTGTGTGCCAATCTGGGATTGTGATTCGCGAAAGACGACATCCCTGCTGTATACAATGGTCTTTGATTCTGGATTCCACAGCTTATAGCCCTTGACCCCTTCCTTATACCCGACGAATATGTTCTTCTCAGACTTATTGTCAAGCTTACCCCTTTTCTCCTTGGGTACATGAACATAAGCGTCACACCCGAACACCCGAACATGTGACAAATTCGGCTTCTTCCCAAACACTGCCTCATATGGTGTACGGTCCTTCACTGATGAGGTCGGTGACCGGTTCTTTAAATAACTGGCCGTGGCTACAGCTTCTGCCCAAAATTCATGCCCCAAACCTGCCCAACTCAGCATGCATCTTGCCCTTTCTATGAGTGACCGATTTAATCTTTCAGCCACACCGTTCTGTTGAGGCGTATATGGGGTCGTCTTCTGCCTTGCAATACCATTATCCACACAGAATTGCTCAAACTTGTCCGAACAGAATTCACCTCCGTTATCTGTTCGAAGTATCTTGATTTTCCTGCCCAATTGGTTTTCAACCAAAACCTTAAATTCTCGAAATTTTTCGAATACATCTGATTTACTTTTGATAAAATAAATCCAACTATATCTTGAAAAATCATCTATGAACGATACATAGTACCTGGATCCTCCAATAGATGGAGTCGGAGTAGGCCCGAAGACATCGCTATGAATCAGCTCGAGAACCTCTGTTGCTCTCGTACCGGTGTGTTGGAAACTAACTCGGTTCTGTTTTCCATGGAGACAGTGTTCACAGAACCCGAAGCCTATAGAGCAATCTGGTACTCCTTCTACCATTTGACTCGAAGCTAAGGTAGACAGTCCCTTTTCACCGATATGCCCTAGCCTCTGATGCCACAACATGGACGTATCATATCCATCTTCCTTGGTCTTTTCAGAGACGAAACTACTACCAACAGTCACTGTTTGCCCAAGCAGCTTATACAATGTCCCATAACGGACTCCTCGTGCAATCACAATAGAACCCCGAGTCATCTTGCACGAATTCTTATCACAGCTAAAAGTAACCCCTGAATCAGCCATCGTACCGACTGATAACAGGTTTCTGCTCATCAAGGGTATGTGCATCACGTCTGGAAGAGTCTTCACCGTGCCATTACTCATCCTCAGCTTCACCCTGCCACGCCCGACAATTTGAACTGCAGTATCATCTCCGAGCATGACATCTCCACCATTATATTGCTCATATTCACAGAACCAGTGTCTATGAGGTGTCATGTGGTATGAAGCACCGGTGTCGATCAACCAAATATCCTGGTCTGACTGTGCCATACATGCAGCAGCTAAATACATATCTCCTGCATCGACCTCCTTCTTTCCCGAGGATGATTCAGCTTCTTTCTTAA
This sequence comes from Rhodomyrtus psidioides, assembly GCA_021437785.1. NCBI lineage: Eukaryota > Viridiplantae > Streptophyta > Magnoliopsida > Myrtales > Myrtaceae > Rhodomyrtus > Rhodomyrtus psidioides. The sequence continues at coordinate 15,031,821 of JAILYB010000005.1, read as the reverse complement.
AAACTGGCTTGTTTTTACAGTCCCGCTTCACATGGCCCCACTCTTCACATCTCCAGCACTGTACCCTCCTCTCCCTACTCTTCGATCGCCCACGAGATTTGGATCTGGACCCTCTCCGATTTAGAGTCTTCTCTGCTGGCCTACCCCTAGCAGCCAGTGCCTCTCTACCAGAATTTCCTGACCCCTTTCTTCGTGTCTCCTCTGATAACAAGGCCGAACACACGCTCTCATATGATAATTCTTTATCCCCACCACCGATCACCACAATCAAGTTATCCCAAGAATCCGGCAGTGAACAGAGTAGTGTTATCGCCTTGTCATCATCTTGGAACTTAACACCGATTGATACGAGTTGACTAATCAACGTGTTAAAGTTATACATATGTGCAGAAAACGAGTCGCCCTCATGCATCCGAAGATTATACAGCTTTTTCCTCAAAAATAGCTTATTAACCAACGACTTACTTTGATATAGCGACTCCAGTTTCTGCCATAAATCCCTGGCTGTAGGTTCGCTCATCACGTTTGTCAGAATTGAGTCTGCGAGACAAAGCCGGATCAAACCCTTTGCTTTCCGATCAATCCGATCCCAGTCTTCAATCTCCTTTGGATCCGCCTTTTTGGAGGATGAATCGTCATTCTTCCCCGGTTCCTTTATCGCGATACCAGGCATCGCAGCATCAGGCCTTTCCGTTACGATTGCCGACCAAAGATCTCGATCACAAAGTAGATCCTCCATCTTCATCTTCCACAGATCGAACCGCGTCCCATCGAATTTTTCGATCTCAATCCGTGACCCTCCTGACATCTCAGATAAACCCTAATTCCTCGAACACAAGGCTCTGATACCAATTGATGGGATTTATCGCACACCGAATCAGAATGATCACACAGAAATCAAGAAAATTGAATGACGCACGAGATTACCCAGGTTCACCCCAAAATAGGGCTACGTCCTGCAAGAGCTTTTCACTATGATATTCGGTTTACAGCCTCTCAACTCGTTACAATGATTAGCATAAAACGAGCAAAATATATATGCCCTAAACGGGCCCAAAAACCTAAACCTAGCGAAATCTCTATTAAGCCCATAACATACGGGTTAACTTAAATAAAAGTCCAAACCCGTTGAGGTTTCGGGGGCGCTGCCCCCGAACCCCCGCCCGCTCACCGGCGAGCGGGGCAGCCGTCCGCTGACCGGGCAGCGGAAGCCCCGCCCGCTGACCGGGCAGCGGGACACCCGTGTCGGGGGCGCTGCCCCCGAACCCCCGCATCCCGCGCGCATGGGTCACATGTCGTCGGATAACACTTTGGTTTCCCTAAGCTCACGTGGGCATACCCGGTGTGAGAAACAAGGGTCCCCGAAGTATTCGCCAACTCCAACAGCGAAGACCGGCTCGAGACAGATTCTGGGTGGTCGGGATACGGGAGTTGCGACGACAGGATCCGGTGGAACTCATTGGAGAGCCGCCTCACTGCTGTCTGCAACAGCTCATGAGCCCTCACTATCGCGCCGGAGTTCGAGCATTCGCCAGTGTAGTGCAGCATCCCGGAGTGCAGCTCCTTGACGGTGCTGAGGTAGAGCTCAGCTTCGTGGCGGCCCTCGCGGAAGAGATAAGCTGCACCGGCATGTCCAGAGGTGAACGAGGACGGTGGAGACTCGGGGTTGGAGGAGTCGACGGCCCACTTACTGAGCAAAGGCTCCGCGCTTGCGATTCGCTCCGCCATGAAAGTATCGGCTAAAGGGTGGCCGCGGGTCGGGTTAGCGGGAGAGCCGGAGGGTGATGGCTTGAAGAAGACAGTCCTCATCCCATTCCTCGGCATGTCTATGTCTTCGTTTCAGCCCCTCTGAACTCTGCAGATTTGAGAGAGAAAGAGAGAGAGTTGTGTTGTCGTTGTGAGGTTTGATTGAGTGGTGAAGAAGAGAGCTCGGCAGGTGGGGGTATTTAGAGAGAGAGAGGAATTGTGTGGATGAGGAAAGAGGAGAGCAAGTGGGAGGAAACGCAAGGCATGCTGAGTGAAGTTTGACTCCAAATGTGCGTCTGCGTGGATGATTTGGACCGCGGTCAACGGCTACGCAAAACTGTGTCGCTTTCACATGGAGTTACGTCACCAAAAAGGCCCCCCGCGCCATGAAAGCTCCGTGCAAGTGCAACGACGGTTTGCCCTGTGCCTGGCTTTGAGATCCGGGCCGTCCATTTTTAGACGAATGGCCCTGATCTTCTAGGTCAATATTTTGGATTTTTTTTAGTAATAATTTGGGTCGCTCATTCATAACACCGACGACTCGAATTCTAAAGAGAGGATGTGCCCTCGGCGATCCGAATTTTAAGGGCATGACCCGTCTTTACGAGGAAAGGGCATACGATCACTTGAGAAATTTTACCAGGTGGTGAAACGAAGAGACGCGATTTTCTAAAAGAAAATGAACCGCCTTCATTTTGGGTGACGTTGACGTTGACGATGTCGCCCGTGGAGGTGTTTGGATCCTCTGCCATAATGGCAGAGGATCATAACAACCAACACCCTTAGATCTTCCCCCCTAAAAATGGAGGGAAGATCTAAGGGCCCCATTATAATGATCCCCTGCCATACAGGCAGGGGATCCGGGTCCCCCGTGGAGAGGGAGCAAAACTGTTCCAAGATTAGAGTGAGAGTTAGTTAACAAAGAGCCGTGATGACGGTCATGATGACGACTCTGGTGGAAGCACGACCAAACCCTAATTCGTTTAATATAATATCTGCAATCGCGACAGAGTGCGCATGAAATACAGTTTAGAATTAGATGGACACCCGGTGTTTTGCTGACGCATGCAGTCTCGTCATCCACGAATTTGGGAAAAGGAAAAGTCAATCTGTCTTTTTGTCACGGGCACCGTTGTCTTTTAAGTAATTCATGTGCACTTCGACTGGTTTCTTCCGAGAGTAGTATCTAGTCCGGGGGTTTGATCTCCGTGAACGCCGCCCACACACGTATATGGAAAAAAAAAGGAATGAGACACAATAAAAAAAAAATGAATTTACAGATCTGACGAGGGTTGGCGAGGTTGATCCTTGCCCAAGCCAGGGTAGTCTCGCCAGACCTGGCGAGCAAGGGCGAGCATAGCGAGGCCTAGCAAGGCTCAACCTCGCCTGTGGGCGGTGACCAACCATCGAGCCGAATATAAGATGGTCAGTGTCCAAGTTAGCTATATCGGATAGGCTGAATTGATACCAAAGTGAAAATGTTTACGACTATATTGGCCCAACTGAGAGTGGATTCTTACTTGTAACTTTTAAGTATTTCCACCATAATCAACTTTGAGGTACCGCATGTAGAATTTTCCAACTGAGGATGATGTCTTTCGTGAGTCAGTTCTTGATGTTCACATGAATATCTACGTGGAAACTTCTTCGTGTAAAGACTAAACTTTTCTAAACACATCTTGAAAAAAAAGAATGATTCACACATTGAGATTCCTTCCCATGTCGACCAACACCGACACTGAGATTCTCGTTCTTATCGAAGTTGTCAAAGGTTTGAAAACTGCGCCGCCCGCCTGTCCCAGACAAAAGATATCAAGGCAAAAAGCTGATGTTGCTATGTCACTGAAGGAGAAAGAGGAAAGAACCGCATGTGGAATTTTCCACGTAAATATTCATGTGAACATCAAGGACTGGCTCACGAATGACGTCATAAAATCGCTATCTTTTTCCCAATCCAGGTCGTCAATGTTTCCCATCGTTGGATCCAAATCAGACGTTGGTGGACATCTCTCGTCTCAACCAACTGAGAATTCACACGGGAGAGTGTCGAAAAAGTCTTAAACCTACTGTTGCATTGGTGTTAATTCGGTCCTAAATTTTTTATTGTTACGAATTCGGTCCTAAGTATTTTGCATTTATGCCAATTCAATCTTAAACTTTTTATTGGTGCCGTTTTAGTCCTAAACCTTTTGCATCGGTGTCAATTCAATCCATTGATGAAGCAATCCAGATTGTCCATCTCTTCTTTATTGGCCAATCCCAAGATTCAAAAGAACGCCAATCGAGTCGGGTTTAAGACTGAATATGGACTAAAACGGCACCGATAGAAAATTTAAGACTGAATTGATATAAATATAAAAGATTTAAGATTTGATTGACATAAAAAAAATCTAAAGTTGAATTGTCATCAATGTAATAATCTTCAAAAAAAAAATTTCAGACACTTTTTCCGAATTCACACACACTGGGGAGCCTTGGCTCTTCTTGATTGGCTGGCTGGACCCAAAATTTCCAGGAAACGAGGTTGTTCCGACTCTTGATTTGATGAGTGTTTTGACCTTTCAGAAAAGAGAAAGAGAGAGAGAGAGAGAGAGAGAGAGAGAGAGAGAGAGAGAGGGCTCTCAATCAAATCATAGCTGGTAGCCCCCCCTCCCTCCACTGCTGAATTCATTTAATCCGCTTTGACAAAACCTTTATTGTGGGGACATTTTGAGAAGTGTTTGTTGATGTCTCTCGTAAGTCCAAGTTGCGTCAGTCAAAGCTGTAGACCACGTGACTTGTGGTATGACGTGAAATTCCACGGTCCACACTCGCGCTTCACACGCACCATGTGGAAAAAATGGTTGAAAAATTAGGGCTAAGCATGGTTACGGAGTAGAATCGAAAAACTGAAAAATAGGGCTGGTGAGAGGTTTGTCCAGTCGTGGGTTTTGGGATATATATATATATTCAAAAATTAAAGAACCTGTTCCAACGAGCATGTTCTACCTGGAAACCGTCTTTGTGTTTTTGTTGTTCTATAAATTCATGCGATCGTGCGGTATTTTATGACATCCGATGATGAATGTGTAATCTGAAACCGCTAGCCTAAGCTTTCATTTCCGATGATATTCACAACTGAAACTTTTACTTTGTCAATGTTTTATATTCTTCATTTGTCTAATTATGACTTGTGATGAGTAGATTGTGGAACAAACAATGGCGATTCACTGCAATCGTCCAATTAAGAATACATGTAAAATATGGGTAGACTCTGAAACCAACCCTAGGACCTGTGGCCGGGTAAATTTCAAGTTCCAAGGTACGTAGGGTGTGTTTCGGGTTTCAAAAATTGGAGAACTAGTTTCGACGAGCAAATTCTAAGCGGAACTACTCACCCTTGTAAAAATCATGATCGGTTAGATTTGCTTTGAGTTTTTACGTTAGTAACTTACGTTAGAGGTGGCAAATGGGTGGGTCGGGTCGGGTCGAATATGGTCCGACCCATATTGACCCATCTGACCCATATTGACCCATATTTAATGACCCAAACCCGACCCAACTCATTTTGACCCATATTACCAAAACACAACAATTTTTTTAAAAAAATAATATTACTAAAATAGTTCCCGACCTCGGTCCTGGTCCCGGCACCGACCCCCGGTCCCGGTTCCGGTTCCGGTCCCGGTCCCGGTCACGGTCCCGACCCCGGACCCCGCCCGGGCCCAAGGACCCAGCCTCGGGACCCCGGCCCCGGAACCCGGACCAGGCCCCCCCAGCCTCGGCCTCGGCGGCGGCCCCGATCCCAAGACCCGACCCCAACCCCGGTCCCGGGACTCGGCCCCGGCCCCGGACTTGGCCTCGGCTCCCGGCACCCGGCAGCGGACCCGGGACCCGGCCCCCGTCCCCGCTCCCTGCCCCGGCCACGGGACCCGACCCTGGCCCCGGACCCGGGACCTGGCACCGGGGCTCGGACGGCCCCGGCTCCCGGCACCCGGCACCCGGCCCCCTCCCCTGCTCCCTGCCCCGGGACCCGGACCCCGCCCCGGCCCCGGGAACCAGCCCCGGCCCCGGTCTCGGGACCCGGACCCAAACCCGGGACCCGGAACAGGCACCCAGCCCGGACCCGACCCTGGCCCCCGGGCCCGGGCCCGGCCCCTGCACCCGGTCCCGGAACCCGCCCTGGCCCTTGAACCCGACCTCTGGACCAGGTCCCAGGACCATTTGTAACTTGTGGTAGGATGTTGTCCTTATGAGTCGAAAGTGAGTCAATATGGGTCGAAAATGGGTCAATGTGGGTCGAAAATTGATTTAAGTGTGACCCATTGTTAATCCATTTTTAGTGAACCTTTTAAAAGTTAATGACCCATATTGCCACCTCTACGTATAAGAGTACATTTCTTTTATGAAAAACAAATGATTTGAATTTTTCTTAAAAATGATCGTTTGCCAACGAGTCCTGTCAATCCTAAAATGAAATTGATGGAATAAAAATCTAGTAATCAACATTTTTTGCAAATGATGAAAATATTTTTTCCTTTATAAATTTTTATAAGCTATTCAAGCGATTATTTTTTTGAAAAATATTTTTGAAATCATTTACTTTTCTGTGAAACAAACGAAACTTAAAGGCAATTTCCAAACTTAAACTTAACTGAAGAAAGGAAATTTACTAAGACAATTGTACGTAAAAGTTGACGAAGTGTATAGAAGAGTTGCGATCCTTCCCGTGTCTTCCCTTGAGCCTTTTAAGACCTGCTCAGGTCCAGATCAATAAGATATGTTACTAACAATAACACAACTCAGGTTTACTATTAACTTAATTTTTTTTTGGTTAGCCAAAGATGTTACTATCCCCATTTTTCTTCACACTTGGATAGTTGGATGTTTGATGTTCCATTCGATCTTTGAGGAATTCTACATTGCACATGCGCAATAATCCCACGTCGAATGACAAAATGAAAATTATTAGTCAAGAGAAGAACATGAGTGGTTTGGAAATTACTTTGCTTCATGGGTACTTACCGAAGGTAGAGCTTAGAAACACTTATTAAGGCTATGTTGTTTCGCGAAAAATGAATAATTTAAGAAACATTTCTCTAAAAACGATCACTTATATCGTTCGATATAATTAGCTCACGGACAAAATTTGCATTATTTATTAACAATTTATGTTTGGACATTTTCGTGGGCGGTCGAAATATTTTTGTTATCATTTTTAGGGAAAATAGTTTCCATATAGTTTATTTTTCGCGAAACAGAAAGAATCTAAGTGCACTCCTCTTTCATTCGATACTTCTAATGGTTGTCCATAAAAGAGCCTTATTTAATATCACAACTTGACGCATTTCTCTCTTCACTGTTTTTTTTTTTTTTTAATCTAGGAGAATCAAGATTAGAACTTGGCCTTGTTTGGTCATGCGATACAGTATCCTCAAATGGATAGTGAGAACCCTTTTCAATTATTTGGATCGTAAGAGTTTTGACCTTATAAAAAAAAAGAATACTTCTCAAAGCCGGCGAAGGGTCAGCGAACGGCGAATGGGGCAGTGGTGGCGACAACGGCGGCGACAAGAGTCGGCATCGTGGATTGGTAATTGATGGATCGACGGCTCAATATGTTCAAAGCCCAAACCATTTGGGTCATCAGCCCAAATCGTATTAGGGGTCGAAATTGTCGCGGATAAGCACATCTTTCTCTAGTACATGGGAAGAGCTTTTAAAGCGGGGGGGTCTATTCAGACTTTAAGATGGTCCCAAATCTAAATGCGGAAAAAGGGAAAAAATTTACCTCGTGTCAAAAGTTTACATCTACGGTGTCAAAAAAAAAAAAAATTTACCTCGTCTTGAAAAATCATGAAAGAAACATATATGATTCCACATATTAATATGTTAACATCTGAGTACATTTTTGACATTTCACGGTAGAAAAAAATCGAGATGTACGCGCGGCAAAAGTTTCAGAAAATAACAAAAATGAAAATTGCTCCAAAACAGTTTGGATTTACTTACGTATCTGAGTACTCCATTTGTTGATTTGGCAAATATTTTTCTAAGAAAAGATCACTCCATACCGTTTATAAAAAACAAACAAAGGAGAAACGTTTTCATCGGCGATGCGAATGTTTGAACACAAATTGTTGTCGGTAACGATGATATTCTTCATTAGCTAATTATTTCAAGCGATGCATATGGCTTTTTTAAGGGAGATATTTTTTTTAAATAGCTCATTTTTTTCGAAATAAATGGAGCGTAAATTACAAGATATTGGAATGGGGAACAATATTGGAGCGGGCAACACCATTTTGCAATCAAGTGCTGTTGAGGTTTAAATGAAAAAGTGTACCCAAATGAGTAAGACGCTAGACTTCGAGAATTCGTCTCGGTCACTTCATGGGATTTTCACTAATTCTATCAAAACTAGGAGCAGATCTGCCCAAGCTACCAGTACCAGGGACATACTAGAATATATAAATATAAAGTTACGCATTCGTCTGATAGTTCAAGCTTTTTAAATAGTGGTCTCGAAAGATTTTCGTATGGTATCGTATCGTAGTAAGATGTCTCGAGTCTAAAATTTTCTAGTACCATCTTCCCTTCTATTGATTCCATGCCCCCTGGTTTTAGGCCAAAATCCAACCTATGTTTGAGGAAAGTGTTGTGATCGTCGGATATTAAATTGCGCATTCGCCATGCAATTTACACTCTTGGAACAACTTTTTTTTTTCTTTTGGGAGGGGGGCAGGATCAAGAAAATCGTTTGTTTTCCTGCATTTGATTTCCTTTTGCATAAATGATAAAAATCGTTCTCTAACTTTCGCTACAAGAGACCGTAGAGCACACGGGTTATGGCCCTCGGGACTCCGGTCTGGTTCTGGGTCTCATCCAGAATGCAAAGGAAGTTAGGTCCGGGCACCGGTTGGGGTCCCGATGCTCGGGCCGCGGGGACTCGGGAACCAAGTGACGAATGCTAATGAATTCCCTACACGATAAACGGTATTTTTTGTTAGAAAGTCCAACCCAAAAGCTTAAGCTATTAGGTGGAGGGAGACTACATGAATATAAAGAGCATACAACACTCATCCACAAGCAATGTGGGACAACAACAACAACTTCAACACCCCCTCACACGTGCAAGCAATCTGCACGTGGAAATTAACTAATCGGGTGGATAATCGATTCTGGCGCTACTGATCATATGACTCCGAAATCTGGTGACCTTCTTACATCTACTACACCACGTCGAGATCATATTTACAATGCCAACGGGCATAGCTTTCTTGTTACGGCTGCGGGGCGTGTGTCTATTACGCATTCTCTCTCTCTCTATCTCATACTTTACTTGTTCCTACATTGTCTAATCGTTTGTTATCGGTTGGACAACTTACCAGCGAGTTAAACTGTGTTGTACTTATGTACCCTGTTTTTTGCTTATTTCAGGACATTCTTACAAAGGAGATTATTGGGCGTGGTACTAAGAGGGATGTGCTGTATTTCGTGGATGACATTACTTCTGGACGGACCTATTATTCTCGTGGACAGTTAGCTCAAGAGAATGAACTTTGGTTATGGCACCGTCGTTTAGGTCACCCATCCTTTGGGTATTTACGGCATTTGTTTCCCAAGTTATTTCATGGTCTATCGAACTCTAGTTTTCAGTGTGATACTTGTATTTTGGCAAAGAGCCATCGCACCAGTTTTCCTCCGAGTTTGAATATCAGTTCTACTCATTTTTCCTTAATTCATTCTGATGTATGGGGTGCATCTCCTATTACTACTGTATCTGGATTTCGATGGTTTATCGTCTTTGTTGACGATTGCACACGTATGACTTGGCTATATTTGATGAAACATAAGAATGAGGCTCAAGCTATCTTTCGGACTTTCCACCGTATGATTCAAACTCAGTTTGGGGCCAAACTTCAGGTTCTCCGGTCTGATAATGGTGGCGAATACTTAAGTAAACCTCTTGCAGCTTATTTTCAGGAACATTGTTTGATACATGAAACTTCTTGCCCTCAAACTCCTCAGTAAAATGGTGTTGCTGAGCGTAAGAATCGCCATCTACTTGAAACCACTCGAGCACTGTTGGAGGGTGGCCATGTTCCCCATCGTTTTTGGGATTCTGCCGTAGTTACAGCTGCTTATTTGTTGAATCGCATGCCTTCTCGCATTCTGCGCTATCAGACACCAATGCAAGCACTTGCCGCTCATGTGTCTCTTCCTTCGATTCTTACATTACCTCCTAAGGTGTTTGAGTGTGTCGCTTATGTTCATCTTCACAAAAATCAGCGGACCAAACTTGACCCTTGTGCAGTCAAATGTGTGTTTCTTGGCTATGGCCCTTCTCAGAAAGGGTATCAGTGCTATGATCTTGCCGGAAAGCGCACTTATGTCACCATGGATGTAACATTTACCGAGACGGAATCCTATTTTCCTTCCCCCCAGTGTCCTGTTCAGGGGGAGACTAAATGTAGAACTAGACATTGGTGGGAGGTTGGGACTGTAGGAGCGACGGATGGGTGTGCATGGGAGGTTGGGACTATAGGAGCGACGGATGGGTGTGCACGGCCGTGCGATTCCGAGGCTGAAGATTCTGAGCTACTGCCTTACGACCGTGAGATAAGCGCATGGCCGGGCGGCATAGAAGTAGTAGCAACCGAACAGGTGCCAACAGATACACAACAACAACAACTTCAACACCCCCTCTCACGTGCAAGCAATCTGCACGTGGAAATTAACTAATCGGGTGGGTTCACATACGCGAAAAGGAATAACACTGGCTCTGATACCATGTTAGAAAGTCCAACCCAAAAGCTTAAACTATTAGGTGGAGGGAGACTACATAAATATAAAGAGCATACAACACTCATCCACAAGCAATGTGGGACAACAACAACAACTTCAACATTTTTGACGGTCCATGAATGCGAATGTCACCAAACTCTAACTAGCTCTACTATTAAATTAAAATATAACTGGCAAGGAACCACCATATTAATGCTTGCCAGTGGTAGGTCCAATTTTTATTTTTTTTCCAACCGATCTAAGTCTTCACTATGCTAACCATGTCTCGCACATGATAAAATCTGCTATTTTTCTTCGCGAAGTATGTAATTTTTCTGCTTAGTATAGTTCTTCACTTGAAGTTAGGTGTACCACACACGTACCGCAATTTATGAACCGACAACGTAGAATATCATTAAATACTTCAGCCGTTTCGGTCAAAATAGTCTTAATACGATTAGAAAGTCAACTCAAGAAAACAGCCTTCGAGGTAGAAAAGAAAGAACTCTTCTTTAGTCAACCAATTGCAATAAATGGTCGCCTTCTTTGACCTAATGTATGTCCTGAGGCCAAATGTCCAATCAGCCCTGCATTTATCGTGTAGATGCCAATTAAGTCATGGCTATTTTTCAATTTTGCCAGTTTAGTACCGAACATTTATGCTAAACTCCAAGGTACTTTTGTCGGAGGCCACCGACGTAGTGGTGTGCCACGTAGAATGGCCGACGATGATTGACCCGTCACGTCAGCAATATCGGAAAAAAAAAAAGGGCGGAATGACCATATTAAAATTTCGACGAAATCTTTATGATGTGCGTGCGTGTCGATGTGAAATGTGAGGTGTGAGGGGGGAAAAAAATCCTAACATGACCACACACGATATGTTCACTCCACTTGTTAACATAAACTGACACGATTGAACCGCGCACAATTTGTGCAATTTAGTCTTCTAAACAGTATGTGGAATGATGGCGCTAACTTTTTACAATGTGGAATCAACTTTCTTCCCCGACTACCAACTTAGTCGCATTGTTCGTGTAGCACGTCGATACGACGACTCTTGACATGTAGTGATGATGCCATAAAGTCAAGTCCTCCGAGGTCCCATTTGGTCAGAGTGTTGCAAATGTCTCTAAAGGACCTTAGCCTAAACTAAAGTAGGTCCAAAATTACTTCGAAATGTTGCATTTCCGAGATGCAAATAAACTTTTTTTCTTTCAATTTTACCCTCGATACACTTTCATAATTGCGAAAATGTTCCCCAATTTCGACGAAGGCCCTAGCCATCGGCGGCTGGTGAGCAGCCGCCAGCCTTGCCTGAGGCTACGCTACCCAAGCGACCGTCGCCTTGGTTCACGTGACAGGAGACCATCTTCCTCAGACGAGGCTGGCGGCAGCTCGCTGGCCGCTTGCGGATCTTTCATCGATTTTGAGTAATTAACTTTTAAATAAAAGTAAAGGGGCTTCCAAAGTATTTTTCATATTTTACTTTTTGATGATTTGCCAATAAATTTTTTGACTAATTTTTACTATAAATTATAACATGGATACCGACCGTCTTACGTGGCACGGCCGCGTTGATGTGGATGTCTTATTAATTTTTCATTAGTGTCAATGTTAGTAATTTTCAATCAAAATTGATCGGAAAGACTATATTGAAAAATGACAGAAAGACAGCAGGAGTATTACTATTTGTGTACGACGCTCACTTTAGTGTCGATATTTTTTTTCGGATCATTTCAGTGTCAATTTTTGTCAAAAATAATCATTTCAGTGCCAAATCCGACGTGACTTGCTGGAAATCACACGTGGCACACACGTGACTTGTCGGAAATCTTAATCACCAATAACAAAAATCCAAAAAATAATAAAAAAATCCACCTAATAAGTTAAAAACTGAAAAAGTAAAAAGCAGTAAAAAAATGAAAAAAAAAAAGAGATGGGGGTTTTCAGCGGCGAGGGAGGGTGAGCCCTCGCCGCCCCCGCCGCCCCCACCATCGCCTGCACTGGTCGGCGAGGGGTGGGGGATGGCCTAGGGGGTCGCTGGGGTCGGACGACCCCGGCCGGGCTCGCAGACCCATGGTGAGGCCGACGTCGCCCTGCCGGTGCCGATCTAGTGACCCCCGACCTCATCCATACCCCGGGCCGACGACGATTAGTGGATTTCCTCCTCCACGATGAAACCCACCAGCAGATTCTTCACAATCGGGCTCGTCACCTCGTGGTACTCGTCCAACATCGGCGTCCTCCTGCTCAACAGGTACCTGTTTAGCAATTATGGGTTCAAGTACCCGATCTTCCTCACCATGTGCCACATGACCGCTTGCTCCTTGCTCAGCTTCGTCGCAATCGCGTGGATGAAGATGGTCCCTATGCAGACCATTCGATCCAGGGTCCAGTTCTTCAAGATCACGGGCCCACGGCCCTTAGCCTCGTCTTCTGTGTGTCGGTGGTCTTCGGCAACATTTCCCTCCGCTTCTTGCCCGTGTCCTTTAACCAGGCGATCGGGGCCACGACCCCCTTTTTCACCGCGATCTTCGCCAGGGTCCAGATTAGGCCGTCATTGGGCGAGGCTCGACCTCGCCCAGATCTGGGTGAGGTCGGCCTCGCCGTGGGTTTCCGAGCCCGGCCGCGGCCGTGCCTCGCCGACCTTGGCGAGGTCGCGGCGGGGGTTGCCCGACCTCGGCCACCCCCTGGGCCATCCCCCACCCCTCGCCGGCCAGTGCCGACGATGGTGGAGGCGGCGGCGGCGAGGGCTTACAGCCCTCCCTTTTTCTTTTTTTAATTTTTTTTAATGTTTAGGATAATTTTAATTTTTCTGAAAAATTAACTATTTTAATAATTGAAATGTTCACGTGGCATCCACGTGGCTTGATTTTTTTAAAAAAAATTGACATGTAATATTAAAAAATTAATAAAAAATGCCACGTGTATTGTTTGGCCGGAATTGGCACTTAACTAATTGTTTTTTTGCCGGAATTGGCACTTAAGTGATTGCCGAACATAAATATTGACACTTAAGTGAGCCGGAAAAAAAATTGGCACTAAAGTGACCGCCGTACATAAATATTGGCACTTCTAGTGTTCCTCTGCCATTGAAAAATTATCAAAATTTTTATGATTAAATTAGCCAAAATGAAAATTTTAAAACTGAATTGACCACCTTACAAGAAGTTTAATTTTGTTTTTGGACAATTATCCCTTAAAGTAATTGACTTAGCTTTTTCACGCTACCGATGTATAAGTCCTACATTTTTTTGTTCTTTTGCCCCTCGAGGCTTCCATCGTATGAATGTTAGTAACTAGGCCGCCATCCAAAGCAATGCTAACTTGTCGAAAGGTGGTCATGACTCGCGAGGTTATTATTCTGCTCGAGCTTGGTTTTTGGCTGCTTGCCGGGAAGAGGGGTTCGGTCATCTGGAGGCCCAAATAGGTCACCTCCCTATTAAATTGATTGACATTTTCTGAATAATTCAAGGATTTCCAGGTGCGAAAATATCAGATTTTTTTTTTAAATTTATTGTATTGTTGCCAATTTAATCTTAAATTTTTCGATTAGACTAATTCAATCCTATATCTTTTGCATTTGTGCCAATATAGTCTGTCCAATCAATTTTGGCTGGAAATCACGATATGAATGTCGGTAATTCTACGTGGCACAACCAGTGGTGACGTAGATAAATTTTATAACTTTTTACTTATTTTTGTAAAAAAAAAAATCATTTTGATCACCCAACACCGGGGTTGAGCCCTTGCGTAGGCTGCAACGGTCAACGATAATTGGATATGGTAAGGTAAGGGTTTTGACCCTCGCGACTTGGGCAAGGGCTGCCCTCGCCAAATCTGGCAAGCACTTAGTGGCCCTCCCTCGTAGGAAAAGAAAAGAAAAAGATTATGAAAAAAAAATCTAAAAACTATAAAATTGTCTATGTCAGAGTTAGTCATTTCATGTAGGATGATAGACATCCATCTTAACGATATCTGGTCAAAATTGATCAAATGGATTACATTAGCATAAATGCAAAAGATATAACACTAAATTGATATAATCAAATGATTTAAGATTGAATTGACACAAATACGTTTATGATTAAATTAATATCAATGCGATAGATTTAGAATTTTTTTTTTTATATTTTTTCTATTTCTAGGTAGTAGGATTATTACATTTTTCTCAAAGCATTATGGAAACCAAATGACTTGGTCATCCTGATGCCCCAGGCCAAGTTGGGCAAACGGCCACGCGCCTATTAAATTGATTGATATTTTCTAAATAATTGAAGGATTTCCACATGGAAAAAATATAAAAAAAGTTTTAACTATATAGTATTGTCGTCAATTCAATCTTAAATCTTTCGATTAAAAAAATTTAATCCTTTATCTTTTTTATTCGTGCCATTGTAGTCCATCCGATCAATTCTGACTAAAAATCATGACATGAACACTAGCAGTTCTACCTGGCACTATCGGCTCTAATGTGAATAAATTTTATAATTTGTGGTCATCCGACAACGATGATCGAGCCCTCGTGAGCTCTCCTCGGATATGACAAGCGTTTTGAACCTCGCAACCTGGGCAAGGGATGTAACGACCCCGACCTCCTAACCTCCAGCTTCGATATCGACCCAATGCCAAGCTGCCATATCTTCTAATCTGAAAAATGTTCCCACAACGTGGGTTAGCAAATGGCTAGCAAGAAAATCAACCAATAGAATTGCCCCTAACCTAGAACCAGATTCTTACATTTATTGAATTATAAATTAGAACACAAACGAAATCAAATGATAATTTTAATTATGCTAGCACATAGTCTGGTTTCACTTAACCAACCTTTAGCACAAATCATCAAGCATATGAGCAAAGGCATGGCATATTCTATAAGCAATGCATGAGTGCATGAATTAATGAATGAAGCATTCTCAACACAACACAATCTCCATCAACCCGCGGTTGATCTATCATTTGCGGACACTCCGTTTCTCATTTCCTCTACTCCGGGGCATCACGTTAATGCTATCTCCTCCTCTGGGGCTCCTCAGATATCCGTATAGCATACCTCGCACCCAACTCATGGTGCCACATACTCATTTCAAGCACATTCATGATGCTCAAATGATGTGCTATGACATGTCACAATGGAATGCATCAAGGAACAGCCTCACCCATGCATTATCAAGGAACTTGATCTATTAACTCATGGCCTCCTATTGCGTATATAACACTTGCAGCATGTTAAGCTTGCAAATCAATCAAGTCTTTCAGTCATTACAAGGCCTTATTCCAAATTCACGTATGAGAGCCATTCTGGTTGCCACTGGATTTATCCTATTTACTATCATAATATCTCGATTGCATTTACTAAAGTGCCAAGGTATGAACCACCGGGGTGGACACACACGTTGCACTCGCAAATTGGACATGCAATTTCACCCAGCACACAATTTCATTTCAGAACCTATTCAAATGACTCTATCTCGATCTGTCATGACTAAAGTCGTAAGTCCCTTTTGTATATATCCTTGATTCAGCCTAGTACTCCTTAGGTATACTAACACATAGAACTAGAATATAAACATGCTATGAGCCAAATATGAAATACTAATTAACATAACATTAAACATTACTCTAACCTGAACGCATTCCCTAAACTTCATGTACTCTCGGGATTGAACATAGTCGAATGAACCTCACTCTTTCTCAAGTATACCATTCAGGACCAAAATATGTTCAAACCTCAACTCTATTTGTTCGATAAAGACCCACACCCTCATAGATCCTTGGGTTCTATGGCATAAACGCAACCCCTCAACACTTGTTTAGACTTACACGAGCTGGTTGGGAGTTCCTCTTGTCTTAGGTTTCGAGTCCACCTCAATTAGTGTCATTCTCATCCTTCTTGTTGTAATACTAACGCGAAAATAACCAGGATCTTGCAAATACGTCAATGCAAAAGCCAGAGAAAATAACGAGGAACGACAAAGGACACCAGATATAACGTGGTTCGGTCCGAATGTCGGTACCTACATCCACGAGGAGAGCCAGCAAGAACAATCCACTATATCGGAGAATCGGATTTACAATCGCTCAATACGCTCGTGTTTCCCGCATCTAAATTATACCAAAACCCCAAGTGTTTTTAGATAAAATAGCTCAATTGGATATAATAAATAATAAACTCACGAAGCATAAATTGATCACCGCGGTCAAGCTCTTCGTGCGACACAAGAAGAGAACATCGCTGATAAAACCTCTGTTGTCTTCGTTGTTCACCCCCTCGAGTCTTTGCGGCTGCGGCAATAATTGTAATACGTTTCTGTGGGTCTTTATATAAAGGAAAAGAAAACCCATCTTTCTTTTATCACATTATTTCTTTCCTTCTTTGACCAAGACTTGCCTTGGACGGGGACCCACCGAGAACAACTTTTCTGCTCCTTTACGTGGCCACTGCAGGTTTAAGAAACCTTTCCTAAACCAAAGACTTTTATATCCCATATAATATAATATATGTAGTCCCTTATTTTGTCTTTTATGCCAACGTAAATCTGCCGAAGATTTTCCTTGCACGCCTAGGTCCAAATCTTGATCCGTTAATTGATTTTCTTTTCACAAATCAAATTAACAAATCAATATATACCTAGAGATGATTTAAACTCGAGACATATTTTAACACTTCTTAGGGTGTGTTCGCTTCAAGGAAAATGATTTTCAGGAATTCGTTTTCTGGAAAGTGGTTTCTTGAAAACCACTTTCTCGAAAAACGATTTGTTTTCCTTTGTTTGGTAATATGTTACCGAAAATATTTTTTGATGTTTGGTTTTCGTTTGGAAAATGATTTCAATCTCATCAAAGGGACTATCATTGATACTGAGGAGAGGCAGATGATTAAGAGAGGTGACGTGAACTGACCCGGTCAGGCCCCGGTCCTGGTCCTCGGTTCCCGGCCCTTGTCCCTGGTCCTTTGCCTGGCCCCGGTCCCGGCTTGGGCCCCCACTCGGGTCCCCGGCCCCGGTCTAGGTCCCCAGCCCCGATTCCATCCAGGCCCCGGCCTAGGCCCCGACCCGGGTCCCTGGCCCCGGTCTCTGTCCCCGGCCCCGGTCTCAGTCCCCAGCTCCAATCCCGGCCCGGCCCGGCCTCGGTCCCCGTCGGTCCCGGTCTCGGTCCTCGGCCCCGACCCCAGTCCCCGCCAATCCCGGTCTCGATCCTCGGCCCCGGTCCCTGGCCCGGCCTTGGCCCCGGCACGATCCTGGTCCCCGGTCTCGGTCCTCGGCCCCGGCCCCGCTCTTGGTCCTCTGTCCCGATCTCCGGCCCCGGCCCGGGTCGCCTGCCTCGGCCCCGAGATCGGTCCTCGGGATCGGCCTCAGTCTCATTTTCAAAGAAAATGAGAGACTTAAATTTGAAAAAATGTTTTCACATTTTTATTTTGAGGAATTCACTTTCATATTTTAATGAATAAAATCTTTGTTGACTGGAAATTATTTTCCGTTGACAAATCATTTTTCGCGAACCAAACAGACGAAAGTCTAGAAAATACTTTCCTTGAAAATACTTTTCCCAAAACAAACGCACCCTTAGTATCAATTTTAAGGCCAAACATATTACAAAACCAAGGTTTACCCTATTACCTATTTCTGCGTGTTGGGCGACCAGCCCTAAACCGAAACTAGCTCTCCTATTTTTCCGCACATTAAGGCTACACGAAACGATTGGATGAGATTCTTGCCTTTAGAACTCGTGGTGCACCGCCGTTTGACAAGTCTTCTGCCCCTTGCTGCCATTGGGACAGCCACGAACCCTCCCTTGTAGCTGCTGGTCATCGATCATAAAGGAGAGTGGAAGATTATGAAGAAGCTAAAACCTTCTTCTCAAGCTTCTTGCAGGTATTTATACGGCTAAGGGAGGAGTGGGCGGCAAGTTTTGGGCGCCAAATGGCAAGATGCATGCAAAAATATCTTGCCAATCTTCCGCCAAGTGTCATTAGCCTTAGGTAAGTTCACTGTACCTTCCCCTTGAGTGACACTTGTCTTGCATGCAAAGATATTTGTTCAGTTTTTGCTAAGTGTTGTCATTCTCTAGCAAGTTTACTCTAACATCCTTTTGTGCGCCGCCACTTGTCCCACATGCACAAGCTCAGCAATTTCCAATGAAATGATTCTCCCTTCAATCCTCAAATGTGCCACCACTTGGAGAAAAATCAGTGAGGGAATCGCCACTTGTTGGTCATGCTCCCTTGAAGGTGTTTCCCACGTCCAGAATCCTTCCCGATTATACTGACAAAATTTTATTCACATTTTGAGCAAAAGGACCTCAGATTCATGTTCCTTATGATCTTACGATTCCGTAGAAAAAAACGGAGCTCAATTCGGACTCCGAATGAGCTCGAACGGGCATTTTCTTTTCGGATGCGCGCTGAAATCCGCGAGATGGGGCTCTCAGGTCGTGGGCTGTTTTGTGCGAACCGAATTGTCCCTCTTCTGCCTAGGCGTGATTGATGAGCAATGTGAGACCTCTTGGTCTATTTTGCATGTAATTTCATTGGTGAGGAAGAGGTGTGTTAGAATAATTAAATATTAAATCACGTATTCTTCTAACAGTTTAAGCTTTTAGAGCAGTTGGTAGTGGTCCCACAAAATCTAACATGGGGCTTGAAAAGATTTGAACTCAGGACCTCCTGCTCTGATATAATGAAAGATTTTGTGAGACCACTACCAACTGCTCTAAAAGCTTTAAGCTATTAGAACAGTTGGTTGTGGTCCGACAAAATCTTTCATTATATTAGAGCAGGAAGTTCTGAGTTCAAATCTTTCCAGACCTCTATTTGCTTTTCCAATGAATTTGTCCACGCTTAGTACTAGGCAAAAGACCAAACTAAGCATGAGAGGGAGTGTTAAAATAATTAAATATTAAACCACGCATTCTTCTAACAGCTTAAGCTTTTAGAGCAGTTGGTAGTGGTCCCACAAAATCTATGATGTAGAACAATTGGCATGCGATTATCTCGCCAAATTGGATTGCCAAAAGCCGGCGCGACTGCACCGGTAATTTCGAATCTTGGGTCAAACGATCTCGGATCGCGCTCAAAATTGATCGGTTGAAGCGAAACGACCGTCTAATTCAAAGTCACGGCTTTGCCGTGAGATATGATGGATTTCGGCATTTCGGGATCGTTTAGATCACTTTTTAGGCAGTTTTCTATTTTAGGCAATTGAATATTTCGAAATTACGTTATCTTTGATTCGAATTCTATATTAGGATAGGATATATACGATTTTGATAATGTTATCTTTAGTTATTTTGATGCATAAATGAGTCCTATCTCTATATATAGGACGCCTATCTTTGTAATCTAAACATTATCATTCAATCAAATATTCGAAATTCTTTGGAACCGTTTTCCAAGATCGCTTCTCTCTGCGCCAATCTAACAAGGTGCCGAGCCACTTGGTCGACCCATGCGTAATTGGCCTCTTAAAAGTGAGCCATTTGGCTATTAACATGATCACCAGCTTCTCGACTTATCACCTGTCCTCTAGTGCACATCCTTATCATGTTATTCAGAAGTCCTGCTTATTAGTTATATAGTTAATGGGGGGGGGAACTTTTATTCCCAAATTTAACTGTGCATTTTGAAGCCTTGCGGCCCGCGAATAGTAGTGTTTCCGATTTCCAAATTTCTGAGGTGGCCATGAGCAACAATACAGATCAGCTTTGCTATTACATTTTACCTCGTTTCCACTATTAGCATTTCAAGGTTAGAGTCAATCCTTCTATCCGTCAAGCGAACCAACCCTGACAATATTGTTATGTTGTTTTATGTCCACTTCTTCTTTATCTCATGACAATACGGATCACCCCAAATTTGGCCCAATAAAAAAAAAACCTCAAACTTTAGCCTTTGTCCCAAAAATATCCACAACTTTTTTTTGCCTCATAAAAAACCTTCAACTTTTGATTTTGTCCCAAATCTACCAATCCAATCCCAAAAATACCTCAAACTTTGGTATTTGTCCCAAAAATATCCACAACTTTTTTTTTGTCTCCTAAAAAACCTTCAACTTTTGAATTTGTCCCAAATCTACTAGTCCGATCACAAAAAACCCCTCAAAACGCATCTCGTAGAATTCCCGACGACCCGACATTGGCCGTGTAGCTTTTGTCGAAACTCCAAGTGATTCTCAACCGTCGCTCGATGGTGTAGCCTTATCCCGAGACAATAGCAACCCTCGTCATCGGCTCGTTACCCGTTGATAGTCCTCGATGCCAATCGAGCCTTCCACCGAGGACCATCGTGCCGACCTTGCATCTGTGACAACAAGCTGCTGTCGACCCTGCCTCTGTGACGAAAAGCTGCTGCCCCCAATGCTTTTTTGTGATCATCGTTTCGGTAAAGATTTGAAGTATAAGAAAAAGATTTGTTAATATCTTGTTCCCACTTAAATTTTTATGTGAATCTCAGGTAACTCAATTATATCTCAAAATGAATTAATGCGGCTGCAATGTGTCAAACATTTTTCCTTGAAACAATTGGAAGTACATTTTGATCTTTGTCGAACAATCATGGGTTCTGTTCAACTGGGCGCGAAACACTCCTTTTTTTTTAATAATTGTGGTAAATTTGAGACAAAATCAAAAGTTGGAGGTTTTTTATGAGACAAAAAAAGTTGTGGATATTTTTGGGACAAAGACCAAAGTTTGAGGTTTTTTTGGGACAAAATCAAAAGTTGAAGGTTTTTTAGGAGACAAAAAAAAGTTATGAATATTTTTGGGACAAACGTCAAAGTTTAAGATTTTTTTTGGAATTAGGCCCCCCAAATTTAATGTAGCGACAACTTCCCAACACTTTCCAAACATGGGATGGCTGGTCCCCCCTTCCCTCATAGCCAATCTCTCCAAATTGATCTGCTTATGTACCAATAAAAATGCTCGGACCATGACTTAGCTCCTTAAGTCCACCGAGTCTATTCTTGCATAGCGAAATGGTGAGAAACCAAGACGGTCTCATAATGACACACCGCAATCTCGTCGCATGCAACCAAATTATCACACGGGTTCCTAGATCATACATGGCGTAACAACTCCGATTCCAATTCATTTCCATTTATTTGACTTCTAAGTCAGCTTTCAAATCCACATCTAATTTCCTTTGCCACTTAAGGATTCCTGAAATCGGGATGTTACAAGGGATGCCCTCATCATATCTTATCTGGCAAGCTCTTGACAACCTTCTCCCACGGAAAAAGACAAGAAAAGAAAAAAAAATAACAAAAAATAATTAAAAATCGTAAAATTGTCTACGTCAAAGCTAATTGTGTTGCGTAGAGCTACATATGTCCATGTTAGCGTTTTTTGCCCATAATTGATTGGATGGACTACATTGACACAAATAAAAAAGATATAAAGCTAAATTGTTCTAATCAAATGATTTAACACTGAATTGACATCAATACAATAAGTTTATGATTGAATTAACATAAATACAATAGGTTTTGGTAATTTTCCTATTTCTACATAGTGTGATTATCAAAATATTTTTCAAAGACATATTTCATAATAATCGAGATTTACAAGATGTTAGCAAATTTGCCATTTGAATTTCAAATTATTACGACTTTGAAGGCCGTGTCTTGTCCAATAAGTAGCGACTTTCTAGTTTGTTAGAAGGAGAATTATTTTCGAAAAATTATTTTTTCTTATTTTCAGGTGTTTTGGATGAGGAAAAACTGTTCGATTCACGAAAAAAAAAAACGCGTTTCATGGACCGAAAACAACAAGTTCAGATCGTGGGAAAGATAATTTCTCCTTACGATAAAAAAGAGAAAATATTTTCGCTGAACCAACGAATGAAAAGCTAATCGCTTTTCTTGAAAACGACTTCTACGGAAAATATTTATGGAATTTTCAGCGAGACGAGCGCCCTCTTAATCGTAAGAAATGGGAAGAGCCGTGATAAACTTTGGTCTTTGTGCTGGTGCAATTAAATCTTTTCATCCATCATTCTTCTTCTCTAAATCTCTAACGTGACCACCAAGGCGGGGCAATCTTCTGAAGTTGATGCGAGAAGGAATTGACCAAATTGAATGACAACAACTAACGAGAAACCGCCACCGGAGACCAGTTGACCATATCTGCCTTCGATTTGCAATCTTTGTTCTTTGTTTTTTTTTTTTTTTTTGGGGTCCCGGACAAGCTTTAAATGCTTCGATCGTCACCTCATTAAATGCGGTCGAATCCCACTCGATAAGTTCCATCAAAATCCACACACTGCCCACTCACATGTCCCTACGTTTCTCCTCCCCACTGGTCCCACTCCCAGCTCACCCTCTGACCGTCTCTCCTCTCGAGAAAATATTGCTCACCCCTATAGTTCCGGTTCCATGGGTACTTGTCGGTTCGCAGTTTCAATAAATTAGGACCGGTACCCATGGAATTGCCCAATTGGATCAGACTGATAATATATATAATATTTTTTAAAATTTTTTAAGTTAAAACCCCAAAACCTAATATAGCTCGCAGTCTTCTCGTCTCATCTCTCTCGTCTCAATTTTCTCAAGCAACCCACTTAGGGTGGATTTGGTTCAGCATTTGAAATGGGCTTTGGAAAAATGCTAATGCCTTCCACTCAAAGGATTTGAGAAAATGCTAGTTACGTTCGGTAAAAACTCATTTGAAATGAGATTTCGTTAAACTAGTGTTTGGTAAAAATAACTTTGCAAAAGAGCTTTGAACACAATTTTTTAAATAAAAAATAACCTTCATCGGATCGACAAAGGTTTCAGCAGCCGGCAAGCCAGATTGACTGCTGGCAGCCGTCGTCCGACCTAAGGCCTCCCTCGCCGAGGATCGCGTAACCCAGACAAGGGCCACCTGAGGTCAGGCGAACCCAGGCGTCGCCTGGGTCGCGCGACCTCAGGCGGCAGTCTCCTGGTTCGCGCGACCCCAGGTCTACGGTTGCTTGGGTCGCGCGACCCAGGCATTGTCGCCTGGGCGGCCGGTCTCGCCTTGCCGACCCCTTGCCGTCCCTGAGCTTATCCTTGCCTGAACCCTAGATCTTACCCTGGGGCAAAGTTGAAAAAATGGGAAACGAGAAAAAAACATTTTGGATTTTGCCAAATGCTGAAAGCTCAATGCTGGTCCCTACCAGCATTGGGCTTTCAGCTTTTCCAAAGCCATCATTTAGCTAAATGCCGGCCTAAAAGATGAACGATACGCTTCAACATTTTCCCAAGGGGCTTTGATGGCTGAAAGCCTCTTGGGAAAGATGAACCAAACCCACCCTTAGTCTCTCCATCTCTCGACTTCCATCGACTCACGGCCACTCCTCCGATCGTTCCTTACACACATGACTCGCGGCCTCACCTCCCTCTCTCACTCTCGGTCACCTCTATTTACTATAAGTTGGGAACCCTAATTGCTGCCATTTGACCATTTTTAGTTTCTTCAATCTACTCACCATTCGAAATATCGAGAGAAAACTGAAGTATTCTCTGCATGTGTCTGAAGTTTTTTAAACAAACAACATGACAATTAAAGATAAAGGCATTTCTTTTTTGCTGGAAAAGAAGAAGAAGAGGAAATTTGGTGCGACCAATTTATGGCTTGCTGGAAAACAAGCCACAGATCGCATGAAGATTGGTGAGACCGATTTCATGAAATCAACGGGTGATTCTCGGATCCAATATCACATAACCGATCTTTTAGTGGACGGTTCGTGCTTTTTAGGGTGGGAACCGCTTAACCTGGGACCGATCGCTTCAAGTTTTCACCCCCATTCAAACTTTGGACATAAAACATTTGTCCCTCTTGACTTGAGTTCAACAAAAACACAAGATATGATAAAATAAAATGTTAAAAGGTTCATTTTCAAGGGGCCGAATCTGTGAACACACAAAAAAAAAAAAAAAGGAGCCCAATCAAACAAACTGATAAAACATAAATAGAAATTAAATTGCTACTTTCATGAATTTTTTTTTTACCCAACTCGATTCCAATGGTCTCCTTATAATTGGTTCACTTATCTAGGCACGACTAATAACTTTCAAAACGTGTTCGCCGTATTCGGGTTCGACTTAATCATGTTAGTCTTACTAGCGCGCGGGCGATGAATCTCATTCGAGAACGATAAACGTCACGGTTGTGGATTCATCTTTTCATCTACTTATGACATGTTAGACAAAATATTCATTACACTTGAAAAGGTCACATCTAAATATGTTAACATGTCTCTATTTGAGATTTTTTTTCCCTTTTTATATAAGCCAAGAGATCATAACAATGCCTATTTTGGGGTCGCGAATTCATGGATGCGTTGCGCTCGTCGTGAAATTGATTCGAGATCAGAATGACACTAGCGCGATTATGACATGAAACTATAAATTGCTAGACCAACTTTACGAACCGAGGGTGTACGGGATCCATTGTAACTTTAATTTCCCATCCTTGCCTTTTAATCAAATGATAGGAGACTACTTTATATTTGACGCGTTTTTTTTTCTGGAAAATCAATAATTAGGAATACATATTTAAAATAATTGCTCGTATCGTTCGGAGTAATGAATGGACGTAAAATAGTCGCATCATCAACGGAAATGTTTAGGCATGATTTGCTTTTGATAATTAAACATTTTTTGTCAACCATTTTTTCTAGTCACATATATCAATTCTAGAAAATGATTTTTTTTTTGTCAAATCACCCATTTTCTGCAACACACTCAATCAAATTCCGAAAAACAGATCTGATTACCTTCGCCTGGGGAATCGCTAGGAGCTCTAGTGAGTCATGGGTAATTCAGATATATTAATTACTGCTCACCGTATAAATTGTTCGACGTTGGACATTTTCATAAATACAACTCACACATGCATCTCTACACTTCTTAGTTTTCTTCACTGTCGCGACCTAAAAATTTAGAAAATCTTAGGCTAATTGATTATCGGGTTAATTATAATGACTAACTTAATACGGACTCTTCCAAGCCCTACCAAATCACAACTTAAATTAATTGAAAATGATTTAGATTTGGAGTCGCCACTAATCATTTTTGGTAAGTTGATTAGAAACCTAAGTAAAACAGCGGGAGAACCGTTTTACTTCTACGAACCAGAGATTGTGGATTCGGGGACTTGATTACACTAGTTAATGAAAACTAATGCCCTTTCGGTACCTTAATTCCATACGAGATGTCCTAAATTGACGACTCGGATTAAATCAATTTCAAGCTCAAATGAGGCGTTTCTCTTTTTTTGGGTTTTCGCTTTTCAAATGCAATAGTAATGCAACCTAACTATATGACATGTGAAATGCAATGACATAAAAGGATGACATGGCACGAAGTATGCATGGATGATGTGACAAGATAACATGGCAAAATGCATAACATGGCACGATGACGTGGCGGATATGAATGACATGGAAAATGTGACATGCAACTACATGATATTTTTTTGGTATTTTCAATGCATTTTCGGATTTATAAAAAAAAATGAAGCAAAAAAAAAAAAGCTATCATAATTAATGAAATATGCGAAAATATGCATGGGTGAGATTTCTTTTGCCCTATCTTTAAAAAAAAAATCGGCCATGAGATATGCGGGGAGATACTATCCTAATCTGGGTGAGATATGATAAGATATGCAATATGTTTCCTTTTTCTTTTCTACAAATTTCGGCTAGAGTGGTGGATGTCCTAAAGATTTCATTATCTTGATTTATTTGCTTACCATTTGATGAGATAAGGTTTCCTAAAAATTCAATTAGATAGGATTTCTAGGAAACCATATCTTACTAAAATCTTCAGGAATTTTCGGAATATAGCCAATCCAATCAAGACAACATATCCATCAGAATATTCACCATGAAATAAGGAAGGAAATTGACAAGATCGTGACCGTCATCACCTTCCCTAATTTTCGAAAATTCCCATATTCTTAATTAAAAATTAGCCTTTTGAAAATAGCAGATCGGACCTAAACGGTGATAAGTCAGATCGACTAAATCCAAGATTTTTTGACAAAATTAAGCTTTGATGTCTTAGATCGAAAAAAAAGGGGTCGTTTTGTTGAATTTCCGAAAAATTTTGCACCCGCTTAGATTACGGCTTCACAAGCATGCAAAACAAAGCCATCAAAACATCCAAAAATTCGCTCTCTGAATTCCCACCAAATTCGGCATGAATTGACGACATAAAACATGCAATATGAGGTATTTTTGTACGAAGAACAACATGCAAATAATGCGAAAAAACAACAAGCAAACCACTCAACACACATGCTTGAATTAATCCATAAAGTGCGAGGGTGTTACGGATTGGCTTCGCCTTGACCGGAGATGCAGTGGCTGGTTCGGTGGCGTCGGGCGCAGAGAACGAATCGCCGAAGGGCGTGTGGAGCGCGGCGGAGGGGAGCGTGACGTCGAGCAGAGGAGGAGAGAGTGTTGGCGACCGAGTGAGAGGCGGCGTGGAGGAAGAAAACGAGAGAGTTCTCAGTAAAGACATCTCGTCTTCAAAGTTTTTTGTCTCCATGCATGACCCTCTTTGCTCCAAAATCTGTCGTATATTTTTTCTTGTGTTCTTTGAGGATGAGACAGAGAAGACAAAACATGGTCATTAGTGGGGGATTAATAGGTATGGAGATACGCTAAGAAAGAAAACAGATCAGAAACCAAGACACCCCTTTTTAATCACAAGAAGTGCGCCTCTTTTTTTTTTCCCCTCCTACTTGAGAACATGGATTGGTGATGTTCCCAATGAAACCTGGATCACACGTGAAGGTGGTCTGATCTCAGAATCGTTTGAAAAAATCGTCGGTTATGGAGGAGCTGCATCGGAATCGTTGCATTGCTAGGTCCATGGATTGCGAGGATGATGGTGTTGAAAAATTGAGATATTTTGATGGGAAAGTGAATGAGAAATTATTTCTCAAAGAACACTCTTGAGTTGGAAGTGGGAAGTAAAGTACACTAGTCCCACATTGGAAATGAGGAATGTCTTGAAGTGCTTTATATGTGGTTACACTCCTTTGAGTGGTAACTATTGTAACAAGTACTATGCCTCGCGTGTGCAAATCCTAGACCCCGACGAAGGCTCAACAAGTGGAAACTTTGGCGCGAGCGCATAACCTACGTATGCGAATGCAGGACCGGTAATGGGCCCTGCGACAAGCCCATTTTTCCTTCCGGTTTAAGTTTTTCCAATTCTAACCGTTACAAATTTTATGTAATAGCTGTTGAGCTATTTAGTGGCATGTTAATAGTATTAACTAAGTAACGGTTCTGTCGTTTTGGCTCTGCCGTTAACAGAAGCATAACGGTTCTGTCATTTATGGCTCTGCCGTTAACAGAAGCATAATGACTCAGCTATTATGGTTCTATCCATTATGGTTCTACTGTTACATAATTAAAGTTATAACGGTAGATTTATTTAGCCGTTATTTCTTGTCTCCGAAATGCCCCAACTGACCTTATATATATGTATATGTATGACCTCCCATTCATAGATAGAAGAAGAGAGAGATCAGAGAGATTGCGAAAAGAAAAACTTCCATATCTTTTATACTCTACATCTGCATCGGTTTTGATAGTCTTCGCGTTTGATCAAGTTCGCCGAAAGCTCCGGAGTACTGTGCTTGCCTCTGTAGCTGTTATACCGTTGTATTTTGGGAGACAGGCATTCAAGAAACCTCAAAGCACATACGGGAGGGGACGAATTTGTCTTAAGAAAACTGTGTAGACATGCCTCGGTATTTGTGTCAATTTTAATTTTTAGACTTGTCATTGTAATTTCAGTGTGTTTAGTTCTGATTTAATATCAGCGAATGTACTGTTCATCGAGCTAGTGTTTCTGCCGATCTAGTGTTGTGCTTCTGCCGACTCAGTGTTGTGTTTCTGCCGACTCAGCGTTTGTGCTTCTGCCAAATTTAATTTTGTGCCTTTGCCATTTGATTATAAGTTCTTCTAGCCAGTTCCATTGTGAATACTCTCCAACAATCTTAAGACAGATTTCTTGGGTGTTTGTATCATTCTTTTGAAGTTTATAGTGGTTCTACTAAAGCCATCTTGATTTCTTTCTAACAAACTTAAGACAGACTTCGTATCTTGAATTTGATGGCTACTGGAAAAGAAGTTGTTGATGTGCCTACTGATGACATCACAAAAAGCTTTGCCTCTGCTGTCAAATAGCTTATGTCAGGATCATCGTCTGCTTCTACATCGGTTTCTTTCCACCATGGCGAGAAACCTGGAAAGTTCAACGGATCGAGCTTTAAAAGGTGGTAGCAAAAGACGTTATTTTATATAACAACTCTGAATCTTGCTAGATTCTTGACTAAGGAAGTTCCTAAGCTATCCAATGGAGGAATGGATAAGCTAGCCTTCAACGATGTTGAGGCCTTAAAAGCATTCTGATTTCCTATGTATGAATTATATCATGAATGGCTTATATGACTCATTGTACAATGTTTATTGTACAATAAGGACGTCAAAGGAATTATAAGAATCCTTAACCGAAAAATATAAAACATAGGATACCGGAATAAAGAAATTTGTTGTCGGACGATTCCTTGATAATATGACGGTGGATTCTAAGACTGTGATCAATCAAATGCAAGAAATTCAAGTGATCTTGCATGAGATTTGGGTTGATTGAATGTACTTGAGTGAATCCTTGGACCGAGCTACGTGATGGGTTGATCGAGCTAGAGGTCAAGAAGGCCATGCTTGATTCCGGGCGTGTGAACGGGGCGATCCCCGTACCGCATAGAGTGAATGTCCCTTGGCCCGAGAAAATCGAAGGCTCAAGGAATTCCAAGTATGTGGACAACTTCCTATGGGAGGAGAATCGATACTTAAAAACCCAATGAGCTAGGGATGACAAGGTGCGTGTGAACACCGTACCCTTGTATTTCGAAAATGCATTACTGTGGTGATATATCAAGAGCAACAATAAGGCCAACCATATCAAGATATGGAAGGCATATGAGGCTGAGTTTCAAAAAGCAATTTTTCCCCTCCTATGCGGAGGAAATTGCTTGAAACGTGATCGACGCCTTCAACAGAGGCTGTGAATGTAAAAGGTTCAACATAGACTCTGAACACAAGAAGTTCGATATATGCTGCAAATGCAAAGAGTTAAATAGAGATAGATGCTTTAAACGGAAAAGCTCAATAGAGATTTTGAGCACAAAAGGTTCAATAGAGGCTCTGCGCGCGAAAGGAAATATGTTATCTTGATAACTCGAGGATTGCTCAAGGAAATGAAATCGACACTTTACATGTCTATCCATTGTGATTGCCAAGTGGCAATAGCCATTGCAAAGAGAAAAAACTTTCAATGGTAGAAAGAGACATGTCCGCTTGAGGTATGATGTGATAAAGCAATTGCTTGAAAATGAAACTATATCCATTTAGAATATAAAGTCAGAAATGGATTCGCTCGATCCTCTGACTATTCCTGGTGGGAAATGAGACTTAGCCAGTTGAAGAAAATCAACAGTGATGGTAACCCAACCTGTGTGATTGACGATTTCATGAGTTAGGGCAATAACAAGTCATTTGTTGACCTTGTGAAGCATTATTTCCTTCCTAAATTGAGAATAATGCAATACCTCGAAATAAAGAGGATAAAACCCCTTATGAGCTGTGAAAAGGTAGGAGACCATCCTACAAATGCTTACGAGTGTGGGGGTGTCTTGCAAAAGTGGATGTTCCAAAATCTATTAGTGAATATGAATTCACATTAGCAGATGCAGCCATACTTTTGGAAATCCTATAAACAAATTGTTATAGCCAGATCCACAATGGAATCCGAAGTTATAGCTTTGGATAAATGTGGTGAAGAGGCTGAATGGTTACGCCATTTCTTAGAGGATATTCCAAAATGGCAAAAACCTGTGCCACCAATCTGTATATATTGCCATTGTCAATCTGCGTTTGGAAGAGCACAGAGTAACATGTATAATGATAAGTTTAGACATATACGTCGTAGACATAATACCATTAGACAACTACTCTCAACTGAAATTATCTCTATTGACTACGTAAAGTCAAAGGATAATAGTACAGATCCACTAACCAAAGGGTTAAATAGAGAGTTAGCTGAGAAAGTCGATAATAGGAATGAGATTGCAACCCATTACAGAAAAGTTTGTATAACGGAAAACCCAACCTAGCTGACTGGAAATTCCAAGATCTAGGTTCAAAAGGGACAACCTAAGTATATGAACTTAAAATATCACTGTGGAGGTCTATCCCCAAAACTATTCCTATAAAATTTCAGTGATTTGATATTCCCAACTATTGTGGGGGTTTATCAGGAAAAGGATAACAATTATGCTTTAATGATTCTTAAGTGGAGTAAATCAGTTACTCAAGATTAAGTAGCCACCTATGTGAGAGAGAAGTGGGGCCGCTTCAAAGGAGAATTATTGAGGACTGAATTCTTTAGAAACTCTCGCTGAACCATGACGATGTTCATGGCTAAAACGAACATACTCATGAGAACTGAACAAACGTTTAGATGATTCCTGTGTGAAGTATATGGGTCATTTACTAAGAAAGAAGGACAGTTCAAGGACATCATGTCTACTGGATAGCTGGTAAATTAAATATACTTTCACAAGGGAATGTTCAAAGGGTGACACCTACCTATCCTATGCAGATTTCATTTGTTGAACACTATCACAGAGTCAAAACCAAAATAATTTTCATTCATGTGGGGGATTGTTGGAAAATTGAGTAATTTTGATGGGAAAGTGAATGAGAAATTGTTTATCAAAGAACATTCTTGAGTTGGAAGTGGAAAGTAAAGTGTACTAGTCCCACATTGGAAAGGAGGAAGGCCTTAAAGTGCTTTATATGTGGTTACACTCCTTTGAGTGGTAACTATTGTAACAAGTACTATGCCTCACGCGCACGCGCAGAGGGGTACAAATCCTAGACCCCGACGAAGGCTTGACAAGTGAAAACTTGGGCGCGAGCGCACGACCTGCGTACGCGAATGCAGGACTGATAATGGGCCCCGCGACAAGCCCATTTTGCCTTCCGGTTTAAGTTTTTCCAACTCTAACCGTTACAAATTTTATGTAACAGCTGTTGAGCTATTTAG
This sequence comes from Rhodomyrtus psidioides, assembly GCA_021437785.1. Classification (NCBI taxonomy): domain Eukaryota; kingdom Viridiplantae; phylum Streptophyta; class Magnoliopsida; order Myrtales; family Myrtaceae; genus Rhodomyrtus; species Rhodomyrtus psidioides. Next base: position 15,000,217 of record JAILYB010000005.1, on the reverse strand, counting down.
TGGCATGTTAATAGTATTAACTAAGTAACGGTTTTGTCGTCATGGCTCTGCCGTTACAGAATTGAATGCACAACGATTCTGTCGTTATGGTTCTGCCGTTAACAGAAGCATAACGGTTCTGTCTTTTATGGCTCTGCCGTTAACAGAAGTATAATGGCTCTACTATTATGGTTCTACCCGTTATGGTTCTGTTGTTACATAATTAAAGTTATAACGGCAGATTTATTTAGCCATTATTTCTTATCTCTGAAATGCCCTAACTGACCTTATATATATATGTATATGTATGATCTCCCATTCATAGATAGAAGAAGAGAGAGATCAGAGAGATTTCGAAAAGAAAAACTTCCATATCTTTTTATTCTCTACATCTGCATCGATATTGATAGTGTTCGCGTTTGGTCAAGTTCGCCGAAAGCTCCGGAGTGCTGTGCTTGCCTCTATAGCTGTTATACCGTTGTATCTTGGAAGACAGACGTTCAAGAAACCTCAAAGCACATACGGGAGGGGACGAATCTGTCTTAAGGAAACTGTGTAGGCAGGCCTCGGTATTTGTGTCAATTTCAATTTTTAGACTTGTCATTGTAATTTCAATGTGTTTAGTTCTGATTTAATATCAGCGGATGTACTATTCATCGAGCTAGTGCCTCTGCCGATCCAGTGTTGTGCTTCTGCCGACTCGGTATTGTGCTTCTGCTGACTCAGAGTTTGTGCTTCTGTCAAATTTAATTTTGTGCATTTTCCATTTGATTGTAAGTTCTTCTAGCAAGTGCCATTGTGAATACCCTCCAACAGATGGTGGACTTCCTTATTGACCATGACCTGTGGGTGGAGCGAAGAATCCCAAGAGCATCTTCGATAAATGTATTTTTTTTTTTTTTTTGCTTCATGGGATCTGACTCCCCAGAAGACCCCACCCTTTTCTCTCACGTGTTTTCCTCTTTGTAGCTGTATATTGCAAGTTGTGTGGCCTCCCTTGATGCGAACCCTAAGGCATCTATTTATAATAGTGAGCTAAGGTTTGGTGTTATTTTCATTATTTGCACAATTGTCCCTCAACTTTGGGATAATCACAAATTGATTTAGAGAGAAAATATTATGTCTACAATGCCTTTTTTCTTAATTATGGGCATTTTTAATTAAAAGGCTTTTTCCCAAATTGAACATTAAATAGAATTGATGAATTTTTTTTTTTTTTGGAATTGCCCCCCTAGCTAGCTGAATTATGCCTTTTGAGCTTTGGTTCACCGCTCGTCGATTTCAATTCATTTTCCACCGCCGATCCGATTAAATGTAAATGCAATGCAATGCAATATGATGCTAAAAATAAATATGAAAAATGATATGATTATTTTTTTGTAGGAACTAAAATTAATTCCTAATTTTTTATGCAAAATAAATGATCAAAGAAAAATCAAAATTTAGGTGTCAACATTCACGAGGGGTCAAATATGACCCAAAATAATATATACACATATACATAAATATATTTATGTTTATATTTCTATGGGAAGTGCTTTCCTGACAATAGTGTTAGAGACGATACAATCTCAACCGTAAATTCACACATCATCATCTCATTTTTTGCGTAATACACTTATTGACTCGGAGATTATGTGGTCAGAAATAATTGACAGTACTGTGAGACTGTCGGGCTAGCAGCTTCATATATATATATATAGAGAAAAAGAGCACCTATATATTCCCCAAACAACAATCTCAACCGTAAATTCACACATCATCATCTCATTTTTTGCGTAATACACTTATTGACTCGGAGATTATGTGGTCAGAAATAATTGACAGTACTGTGAGACTGTCGGGCTAGCAGCTTCATATATATATATATATATATATATATATAGAGAAAAAGAGCACCTATATATTCCCCAAACAATAATTGAGGGACTATATGGTCCTAGCCCCAAAAGGAGAGACGAGCTAGATTCCCAAATTATTCCTTATGAGCCCATGAACGTGTAGAGCCTAGGTTAAACGTGTGGGATCGTTCGGAGGTGCACGCTGTCTAATTTTGCCTACCTTCGAGGCAGTGTTCTTCAGCCAGCTAGTTCCTTTGAATAAACTCTTCCGAAAAAACGATTTGCAGTTTCGCGATCCCTGTTGTAATGCTATGCTAACGACACAGCAATAAAGACTCAGTAAACCAAAAAACCTTATGCAGGATGATCAGTCATATCTAATCTTGGAAGAACAACATGCAGGGACGTAGCTGGTTTTTATATACAAGTCCTTTGTAATGCTAAGTCTAGACGAAAACCTCAAGGGAAACGGAGTTTCGAGTAGACATTTTTCGCTTCGTCTCTGGGGGGAGAGACCGGAGTTGATCCCGAGATCGCGGCACGCCCGGTTCGCGGAATCCCTGCGCGAACCGAGAGCCCCTGCATGAAAACCCAGCCATACATTGTCGCGGGCACTTCAACCAAGCCCTTTCTTTCCGAGAAATGTCATTCTAGACCGTATTTTCGCTTCGTAAGCTGGATCACATGCCCCGGCGAACATCGCAGTCCGATGCATATCAGATGCATCATCTAATAATACAATACCCTCTTTGAAGTTAGATGCACAACTTGGCGCATCATCTTTAATTCTACGCGCTGTCACTTGGTACGGCCAAGAACTTGCAACACAGACACAATCGCTTCAGCTCTCTCGCTCCGGCAAAATGCGCTGCGTAGATTGTCGATGCGATTCTACCCACCACCTGCTTCGTTCTTTAATGTTGGGAACCACCTTGGAGTAAGCTCCTAGCTGTGAACTATAATGGCTTCTCTTTATTTTAATGCCCCACAAAAACCTTTTTTATGTCTTTTGTTTGGTCTAAGCTCTCTCCCAAGTTGGAAGAACTGTTGCTGCGCTGGTCGTCGGGTTTCGGATTCAATTATTTTCGAATGGCGAAGACTTTTTTGATGCATTAGAGATGGCGACCCCCCCCCCCCCCCCGGGGCGAAAAGGGTATCAATAATTTTCTGGGAAGGTGCACAAAGTTTGATGGACTTGTATATAAAGAGCTGGTTTCTCCTATGGCTTTCAAGGGTGGGTGGCTTTGTCTGAGCATTTCTTATGAAAAGTTGCGTGTTGGGTGAGGGAGAGGGAGAGAATTTAAAGCAAAGAGAGAGAGAGTGTCTTTTACTATATTCCCGTCAACACGTTCGAAAAATTCACTAGAATCAACCCTTTTGGCCTCCTCCTCTCTCTCTCATGGAGCTTCTCATGTTAATGTGTGCTTCATCCATCTTTTACCTCATCTTCGTCGTATGGAGAAAGGTTGATGAGAGGAGAGGCAAGGATTGTTACATCTTGGACTACCAGTGCTACAAGCCGACAGACAACAGGATGCTCGACACGGGGTTCTGCGGGGAACTGATTCAGAGGACCAAGAATCTTGGTCTCTTGGAGTACAAGTTCCTGCTCAAGGCCATCGTCAGCTCCGGCATCGGAGAGCAGACCTACGGCCCCAGGATGGTCTTTGCAGGCCGCGAAGCCAATCCCGCGCTGGCGGACGGGCTCGTCGAGATGGACGAGTTCTTCCACGACAGCGTGCAGAAGCTCCTGGAAAGGTCGGGAATCGCTCCTTCGCAGATCGACGTGCTTGTCGTGAATGTCTCGATGCTGGCGTGCGTCCCCTCCCTGTCGGCCCGGATCGTCAACCACTACAAGTTGAGGCCCGACGTGAAGGTGTTCAATCTCACTGGGATGGGGTGCAGTGCGAGCCTCATATCGGTGGACATCGTGCGGAATGTCTTCAAGTCCTACAAGAACGCGAACGCCCTCCTTGTGACCTCGGAGTCGCTGAGCTCAAACTGGTACTGCGGCAACGACCGGTCCATGATCCTGTCTAACTGCCTGTTCCGGTCGGGCGGGTGTGTCATGCTGCTGACTAACAACCGGGCCTTGAAGGGCCGCGCCATGTTCAAACTGAATTGCCTTGTCCGGACCCACCACGGGGCGCGGGACGAGTCCTACGGGTGCTGCCTCCAGAAAGAGGACGACCAGGGCCTGCCTGGCTTCCACCTCGGCAAAAGCCTACCGAAGGCCGCCACCCGGGCCTTCGTTGACAATCTCAAGGAGATTGCCCCCAAGATCTTGCCGGCCAGAGAACTGCTCCGCCATGGGGCGACGACTCTGGTCCGGAAAATGAGGCGGGGCTCGGCGAAACTATCCGGGCCAAGGCCGGCGATCGACTTCAGGACGGGGGTGGACCACTTCTGCATCCACACGGGCGGGAAGGCGGTGATCGACGGGATCGGGTCGAACCTCCAGCTGAGCGAGCACGACCTGGAGCCGGCGAGGATGACGCTGCACCGCTTCGGGAACACGTCGGCGAGCAGCCTGTGGTATGTGCTGGCGTACATGGAGGCAAAGAGGAGGCTCAAGAGAGGTGACAGGGTGTTCATGATCAGCTTTGGCGCGGGGTTCAAGTGCAACAGTTGCTTGTGGGAGGTGATCAGGGACCTGGGAAACGAGGAAGAAGGCAAAGGCAACGTTTGGGAGGACTGCATTGAGAGCTACCCCTCAAAGAACATGGTCAACCCTTTCATGGAGAAGTATGGCTGGATCAACCAGGAGGACCTAAGCACCTTCAACGCAGGCTCCTTAGTAAGACATAATTGACTTGAATTGAATTGAAGAAGAAGAAGGAGAAGAAGAAGATTTGATTTTCTCCCCCCCTTTGTCCATTATACTTGGTATTATTCTGTATCTTTTTGGAGTAGTACCGTTGAGTCCGATTGGTGGATTTTCGACGGCCCAATAAGTTTAAAACCGCTGAGTTCTTACCATATGTTGAGATCTATATCCATCATCTCTTCCTTGTACTCTTCTTGATTTGGGCTTTAGTTTGCTCCTTTTCGTAGTTTGCAATGTTACATTTCCCAACTCTTAAGAGCTGTAATTCGTTGCATATTTACTAGTGTTGTTTCTGAAAGGAATAAAAGGTCCCAAGTGCAGTATCCCTTTCATGCTTATGCTTCCAGATTTGTTATGGGGACAACAGCAGTTGCGCGTGGGATGGTCGATGGCGGTGGACACGAGCGTCGCTCAGAGCTTGAACCCTAACCACATGACCGGCGGGCCACGTCTCTCGATGGACTCGTTGCATGATCGGAAGCTGCGTGAAGGTACAAGATCAAATCGAGATTTTGACTCCATATTGGGAACTGTAGCCCCAAAAACTTAAAAGCTACTGGGCAGGGAACAGTCACGGGCCGACAAATTTCAGTTGCGGGCCAAGCCAGCCTTCCCCATATAATTGTTCCATAGAACACTTAGGCGAATAGCTTGTACCACGCCCAGCTTAGCTCGGGTATTCATTACGTCGAGTAAGATGAGTAGAATCCTTTACGCACAACAACTGATTTCGGCCTACCCCTAGCCTCATCAGGAGAGCGGCATAGCTCCTAACCAGTTTGAATACGGGAGGCCAGCCCCGCCTTCAGAGCTTTTCTTAACATAATTTATTTAGCCGAACTCCTAGTACAAACCGGACACCACTCCCAGGGACCCAGTTGTCTTTTTCCCTCTACAACGCTTACTCTCTATGTTGATAGCCCTAAGCTCCTCCCATGAGGGAATCTAAGTACGGGAGAACTTGCCCACCTGGGACACGGAAAACCCGGCCCATGTCACATGCATAGAAGTTCACTAGGAACATGTTAAGAATGGGGGTTTAAGGATAGGATACCAGACATAACTGCGGGAGCAAAGTGCGTGATGGGAGAGACTTGAAGAACTGCTAACAAAGAGCACCATATATAAGCAAAAAGACATTCGCAACCACAGCCAACAAAAAAAAAAAATTGCAAAGGGAATATGGAAACACGGCAATCTGGAAAGAGACGCAGTACAATTTCTCAGGTCATAAAGACGACCTACCGTTTTCGGTCGCATGCTGCATCAGCATCACGCAGCCAACGTTGTATATCATATATCCTAATGTGAAATATGATCCCTTTCTCCGAGTACAGTTCAGATTGAGCTGGAATAGCCGAATCGCTTTGATGGCGAAATAGAGAGGGACACAAATTTTTCTTTCTTTCTCTTTTCGGGTCGATTCTCATTTAATGAAGTACAATGCCGGAAAAGAAAAAAAAAATTGATCGAGCTTCGGGGTCCTAGGTCTACAGTTACTTGGCTCACACGTCACGACGTGATACTTCAAGCGCCTAGACGGTTAAAGGTCGATCTTGTCTATAGTGATGTATCTGGAAAAGAAAGTGTTCACACCAAAAAGCGACGAGACACGTAAATAAAATGCGGATATCATCAAAACACCCGGTTCATTGTTGACGATCGCAGGGAAGGGATCGATATCGGTATCTGTCCACATCGGTGATTACTGCCAATCAGTCGTCGATATACGACATTGATAAATTGTCTAAGGCATCATGGCAAAGCTGAAGGCGTAAAGAGCACCAAAATACGATTACGAGTATGAAGTTGGTAGAAAACAAAGTCATCGATTTCGTGGAGCAACAAACACATTTTTTTTAAAAAAAAGTAATAACCGCTCGGAAATGAGATAATAGCATCGCGAAAGCCTGGGTACAAAATTTTAGAAAGGAGAAAGAAGTGATTAAAAATAAAAAATTGCTTATAGCACAACCATTATAAATGCCATCGATCATCCACTAGAAGGCCCCCGCACAAATCAACAAATTTGCCTATCTTTCGGTTATATTTTGCTTTCATGCATTGTACTTTTAATTTCCAGACCTGGGCAATCGATTAAATTCCAACGTGCTTCTCAGCTGTAGGCTGTAGCTTTCGAATAAGCGTTGTTGATTAAATTCCCGCGTGTATCTATGTCTCGGGAGTTGCGTGGTCGATTAAATTCCGACCTAACATTCTTACATCCTCAAACTTTGTCGTCAATTAAATTCAGGTTTAGTTTGTTTAACTTCAGTTCCGTTGAAGTAGCTGTACTTTCCAAGCCTTGTCGTAGATTATATTCAAATACGGTTTGCGCATGTATAGTTTTGTTTGAAGTGGAATTATCGAACTTCTTATTACTTGTGATATATATTTTTTTTTCTAGAGTGGCCACATAACACACATCCTTTAACGACTTTTGGTAGATTATACTCAAACACGGTTAGCGCTGGTATAGTTTCGTTTGAAGTGAAATTATCGAATTTCTTATTGCTTGTGATTTTTTTTTTCTGGAGTGGCCACGTAACACACATCTTTTAATTATTAAAAATAACGAACGACTTTCGGTGTAAGATATTTCGCCGCCGGAAAAATTTCTGTGAAATAATAAGGAAAAAGAGAAATGAAAGTTTCCGAAGAAAATTGAGAAAATAACATATTCGTGAGGGCACAGCCATCCTTCACCATCCCATCAAAATGGCCCGTAACATCTACTCATGTGCATATCGATAACTGTTGGTTAGTCTTGTCGGTGGACCCGCCCAAGCCCGATCCGAGCTATAAAGGTCCGAAGACATTTTGTGGGTGGGCTTGGGCAAGACCATTTGGGTTCGGCAGAAATTAGGCCCGAATTTAAGGCCCGGCCGACCCGAGCCCGCCCGATCGTACCCGATCTTCGTGGAATTTTTGCGCGCGGGATTCGGAAGTCCACGATGTCAAGCGACCAAAGTCTCTTCCCCTCGTCGGAGTATCCCGCCGAGAACTCGAGTCCCGGCGTCGATGGATTCGCAGGTGGTGGCAACGACGCAATCCGCGGTCGAAGATGGAGATGCTTCCGCTCCTTACAGGCTCCTCCTCTCATGTCCCCTCGGCCTCTCTCCGTCGCAGGTGCCTTTTCCCTCGCTTTTCTGCTCTTTCGCCGTCGCGCCGAAACCGGCGCACCATCTGATTCGCTCTCATAGGCAGCATTACATGCGATCGCGCCTGTTTATAGTAACCGTTTTCCTGGTTTCTATATATATATATATATATATATATATATATATATATATTTTTTTTTTTAAGGTTTCTGCCGATTTCGATGGGTCGTACGATAGGATTCCGTTCCCCGACATCGACTTGGAGAATTCCATTTCTGAGGTGAGATTCTTTTGGCGCCTCCGATGTTTGATCATCTTTCGCTTTGTCGAGAATAGCTTTTCCTTTCAGCTCTCGCATGGTGTTCAAGTTTGGTCTTATGGTTCTGGACCTTCTGGCCATTGCTTTAAGTTGGCGCACTTGTCAGATTGGCATGACAAATTACAGGCAAATTGAACTCGATAAAACGTAACCACTATTACAGCACTTCGTTAATTGCTTTCGCATTTGATTCGGTGATCCGTAATCAAAACAGTGACTGAGCTTTGATTGCTACATGAAGCGGCTTATTGACTGGATTAGCGGGATTTGTTCTGTGACGCCCCTTCCAATTTCCGTCAATCTGCTGTTTTTTTTCCCCTCTCACTTTGTCTCTCTTGTTCAGATATGGGACCAAAGAATTCAGAGAAATGCATCTCTGTACAATGGGACGAAGTTCAGGGTATGTCGATACTTCTTTTATTCTCCGGGTGTCCTGAATAGAAGAACTTCCAGTTTGCTGTGTGCTTGATCAACTGTCACAGTTGTTATGTAGCACCATTATTTGGGAGCCTATGGTTTCTTGTGGTAATGCTTAATGAAGGAATAGGGTGGTGAAGTTCCAAATAAGCTACATACTTGTGGCTGTTGCAGCCAAATGGGCTTTTGTGTTGAACGGCGTCTCTGGATATTTGGGATTGCATCACTCACTTTTGATCTTATACAATGGACTTTCTGAGATATTTTGTATTATTAGTTTTTTTGTCCACCTCCATACCTAATGACATGAGAGGAGTTATCCCAGTCTTTTATCCCAGTCTTTTGCTGACCCATTTCTTGGTGAATATGCCAGTTCAAAATGTTTTTTTTTGGTAAGGTTTTATTTATTTTTATTTTTTTTGGTTAAGGGCCAGTTCAAAATGTTCAACAGCCAAAATTAGAAGAATCAATGTGAAACTTGCGAGGCTGTGGATGCGCATGCTTACTCATGCATGCTAAGATGAACTGTGTGTTAAGCTAATTATAGATTCACAGTATGCAGGATACATCACAGATAAGGAAGGAAGTGGATCTGATAAAATTTCTTGGGTATCGCTCCACCTTGGCCTAACAGATTACAGGTCTCTCTCTACCTCAATGAAGAATGTTTTGATTTTCAAAGCATAGATTATACATAACACAAGAAAAACAGTGCAAGGACAAATGCAAACTTTCCGTATTTGGTTGCTTAGCGAGTCGGTGTCGGTTGCTAACAAAATCCAATGGATAATTATTATTTCATCCATGTCATGAGGATAAGTAGTGTAATGAGAGCATTACTTTAAATGTCATTCCAATGACAAATATCAGTATAAAACCGGGTGATAGCTATTTAGAGGAGTAGGTTGGATCCTTATACTTGTTGTGCATGTGAAACTTAAAATCCCATGAAGGATCAGTTAAGACTTCTCATTCCAATTTCTTATTTCACCAAGCACTCTGTTTTGAGGTAGTAATACTTTTGTGGCAGAGAGGTAAAAGTAAGGATTGCAGATTGTTACATACCTGGAACCAAGATAATTCTTTCTAGCTTTACAACCCTAGTGGATAACTGATGTACTAATTCTAAATGATGAATGGCAGTACCTCCCCTACTTACGGCTTCTGATTCACTCAAGAGTCAAGATCACTGTTCTGAACTTGCTTTAAGGAAAAATAGTCACCAATTTTGGCACGCATTTTTAATTTCACAGCATTTGGTTATTATGTGACTTTATGTTCTCATTATTGAATGTCTACAGTCTGCTGCTGTTGTGATGCCATATAATTTGTTTCAGGACTTTTGTTGGGACAAACTTGAATCCTCTGTGGGAAAGGTTCCTAGTTCCATCAAAAGGTATCTTCAGTTCTTGTTGAAATTCATCTTGACCTGCTCTCTCTCTCTCTCTCTCTCTCTCTCACACACACACACACACACACACACACCCACACACACACACATGCTCCCAAATATGAATGAACTGCTCTCATGGCTTGAAAATGTATTATTATAACTATTAATCCGCTTCTAAGAAGAAATTTAAGTGGAGACAAGCATGCAATAGTTTTAATGATTCAATTTCTGTAATTAGGTGGTTGGCATTACAGGACATAGCCTACAAATTTTCAGATGTCTTGGGGTTGCTTGCATCTTCTTCAGTCCCCGTTGATATTCATATCGTCTCTATGGTGTTTGTTGCCTTTGTACAGAGGACACAATTTGCTGTCAACACACCTCCAGTCCGTTAGGCAATGGTGCAATTGTGGAGACATTAGACAAGAAAATATTGGTACTGCGAAGAAGCAATAATGTTGGGGAATTTCCTGGTCACTTTGTATTCCCAGGAGGCCATCCAGAGGTACTAAACACAGGATTATAAGAGCTTTTGTGCTTTATCCAACCAAAAATAGAAGTAGATTAGCACATAACTATTTGTTTCTAATAGTAGAATGTGTGTTGGACGGTTAACGCTGTGAGAGAGAAATTGGCATCACCATCATGATGGCATATCATACTGTCACTTGACCACATCGATTTAAAGAGATCACATGCAGTAATGAAGTTGTTTTTTAGCTTCTGGTGGAATTTGGGGTTTTCTAGGCCCTTATGGTTGTACACTCTTTTTATCTTGATTGCAGCCGCAAGAAATTGGAATAGTGGGCCATCAGCCTGGCAAGAGTTTGAGGGAGTCCGAGATGCTCAACAAGAGAGTTTCTGAAGAGATGTTTGACAGCATTGTCCGAGAAGTGAATGAAGAAATTGGAGTACCTGACTCATCCCTCGTGAGTTAATTGCGAATTTTAGTATAACCAAATAGTCTGTGTTTTACTTGCTTCCTGAGCATATATGGTCTGTGCTTTAATTTAGTTAACTTACTATGAAGTGACACTGGTGGCGTTGCAGGCTAGGCTGATCTACCTAGCTTGATGAAGCACTTGTGTTGACCACTTGACATTCATGCAGGGCACTCCACTTTTTATTGGTATATCTCGTCGGGAGATGAATGTAAGACCAGCTGCTTTTTTCTTCATGACATGCACTCTTCACTCGGATGAAATTCAAAAATGCTATTCTAGTGCACAAGATGGCTTTGAATCGACTCAACTTCATGCAGTGACACTGGTGAGTCCCAAACTTCTGTTTTCTTTGAGTTGCCACAGTAATCCTTGACATGTAATGTGCAAATTTTGCCTATTTGTCACGTATTACATTCAAGCATGAACAATTATACAGTCAAGGAAAAAAAGCATGAGAAAATGTAGATGTTATATAGCGTAATACAATCGGAGTTGTATCTATAGTTTTGTAGCCCGTAGGAATTGGCATTGGTGGTTCTTATGGAACCTATGAAACAACCTCTGGACATTTAACCCACGACGTTAGATAGTTGGTCCAGATCAACTTTCAGACGAAGCTATAGTTCTTACGCATTCGTTCTAAGCCAAGTGTTGAAAGCACGAATAGAATACCTGCATGCCTTTTCAGCCCTGCATCTTCTATCTAATCAGTTATCTACTCTTCTGCTGTCAGATTGATTTGGAGAACTTGACTTCTAAAATGCCCGGCTGCCATCAAGGTGGCGTTGCTCTCTATAAATTGATGTTGGAAGCTGGGAAGGACACGAGATGAAAGCTCTGGACTTGTGGTCGACGAAAATTCTCAGATGATGAAAATTCTCAGATGCTTTGACAACGAAAATTCCCATAGATTCCCTCCTGCAATCGATGTGTTATTCTTTCGCTTAAAAACCTAGAATTGCGTACTTACTAAATGCAATCGAAATGGCGAACCCAGATGGGCTCCATGGCCGTGCGATCGAGTGGCCGGGTCATGATCTGCGAAACATAAATGTAGGGCTATCACTTTGTGAATTCGATTTAGAAGCCATTCCGAGGATGGTTCAACATTCTCTGTCACCTTACCTATAACAATCTGCATAGATTGTTTTGCCACTGTTTGTTCGACTTCATCATTATGTCAACAAAGGCTAATCTCATGACGTTGTTTCTGAACTATCATTCGTCGTTAATTTTTTGAAAGCGGCTCCTGCAGTCGTTTACGGTGAGTCACGGAGGTCTATGAAAGGCGCTCTCTGTAGTTCCTTAAGTTGTGGACATCTTCCGTGAAAGGCAGGCAGTTGCATTCGATTCCATACAGAGACATTGGTTTTGCGGGAAGAATTAGCTTCTAGACGATCATAATTTTGTTTTTTGTAAAATGTCCTAAATGTTTGCCGGTGTAAATCTGAGCATTTCGTTCGGTATTACCTTAAAAATGCGATTATGAGATGAATTTAACGTTGGAGAACGATGGATTCTACGTGGAATCAATTGGGACAAAGCGCGATCAAATCTACAAAACCCGCACAAAACAGAAGAGGCCTAAAAAAAAAAAAAAAATTGGTAAGAGAAAAACAGAGAATGAAATTCCAAAGTTCAAGCAGTACCGAAAAGCATAAAATTGAACTTTCTGACCATATAAAATTACATAAAACGTTAATCCTTTCTTTGGGATTTTCCAACTCCTCTTTGGGGAACGTAAACACGGTAGAGAGGCTCGATGATTCATCGGTTTGCTTAACCGACGCGATCGCACTCAGGAGCGGTAGCGAAGCGGGAGCTCGACGACGCTTGTGGTTTTGCTCTGGAGAGAGATTCTCAATCGGAGCCCCTGCATCGCCATCTTCGTCGGGAGAGAACAACGCTTCCATCCCCGCCGGAAAACCATGGACGACGAACTGCTGGAGTTGCAGAGGCAATTCGAGTTCGCTCAGCAAGCCAAGTCCAGCGTCCGTCTCTCCGAACGCAACGTCGTCGAATTGGTCCAGAAGCTCCAGGAGCTCCACATCATCGACTTCGATCTCCTCCACACCGTTTCCGGCAAGGAATACATCACTCCTGTACGTCTCTCTCTCTCTCTCTCTCTCCCCTCCCCCCCAATTGATATCGAGTCTGGTTTTGCTCTCAAGAGATGACGAAAAAGGAACGTGTCATTCGATTGTTCTACAGTTTTTGGGTGATATATGATGGAGATGATTAGTGATTCCATAGCAGCTAACTCTCGTACTCTAAGAATGGCGCAAGTCTGTTGTAGCGTCCTCCCTGCATTTTCCGACAGGTTAGGGGGAAGTAGAATTAGGGCTTTTGTCGTGGTTTACCTTTCTGGAGTGGTTTTTTTCTTTCCCTGTTTTTGTCGAGGGCTAGGAGAACAGAAAATCCGGCTTAGTTGAGTTTACAAATGGTCAATCTTGCGCTTGTAGAGCTGAGTAACCAATAAAAACTTATGCTAGAGAATTTTCTGACTGTTCTTCCATCTCAAATATTGTTTAAATGCTAGAGAATTTTTCTTAAATTTTGTTATTTTTATAGGAACAACTGAAGCATGAAATGCTGTCAGAGGTACAAAAATTGGGGCGTGTTTCTCTAATTGACCTTGCTGACACTACTGAGGTTGATTTGTACCATGTCGAGAAGCAAGCTCAGGTTATGGTGGCTGGTAATCCAGGCCTCACGTTTATTCAGGGGGAAATAATATCACAACATTACTGGGACTCTGTGGCTGAAGAGATCAATGAGCGGCTTCAAGAATGTAGTCAGATAGCTTTAGCAGAGCTAGCTGCGCAATTACATGTTGGCTCGGAGTTATTGACATCAGTGTTGGAGCCTCGGCTTGGGAGCACGGTATTATGATTTTCCAAGTTCTCGCGAATTTAGCATGACAAGAGTGGACCCTATCGACGATGACTTTGTCCTTGTTTTTAGGTGAAAGGAAGGCTTGAAGGTGGGCAATTGTATACTCCGGCATATGTTGCTAGAGTTAGTGCTATGGTTCGTGGTGCTGCTAGAGGCATTTCTGTCCCTGCAAATCTGTCTGCATTGTGGAGTTCTCTACAGCAACTTCTGCAGGAAATGAATGGAGCTAGTGGAGTGTCCGTTGAGGCATCATTCTTTCAATCCCTATTCAATGAGCTATTGAAGGGAGGAGAGATTCTGGGCTCACTCCGTGCAGGAGTTTACTGGACTCCAACTGTATGTGATTTGCCTAACTCATTCCTTCCTTTGTAAAGACTATGGGGTTGTCTGATACGACTAATGGGATTCTAAAACATCCATTAGAGTAATCATAGTTGTGTGTGGCTGCCAAAATTTATCTATAGTGGAATTGTCATCAATAACTTCAACCGATTCTGTATTGCTCTTTTCCTGAAGAGTTCTCAATTTCATATTAAATCGGGTATATCTGCTGTTTTCACTACCCTTTTATGGGGAAAAATGTTTAGTTTCTGATTTATGCAAGGGAAGCTGGAAGATTGATTGGCAAGTAGTGTCAACCTTGAGTGTAGGAGGCACAAGGGATGAATAATAGTGCTTTTATACATTGTAGCATTCTCTCTATGATATTGCGTTTGTAGGTACAGGTTCATTTTGTGTGCTCTTGCAAATATATGTTTTTCCTAATGAGATTGTTATCTTTCTATTTATTGTGATATCCACTCTGTCTCTTTCACTTAACATGTCAATGTGCTACAGGTCTTTGCCATTGCTCAGAAGGAATGTGTTGATTCTTTTTTCTCGCAGGTATGTGGTTTTATATGCTTCCACTCCTCCTCCTCCTCTTCCTCCTCTTTCTCTCTCTGCCTTTTGGTTTAGTCACGCAATACGAATTCTTGGCTGGGTGAAAAGGACGATGCTACTTTAGGAGAGTTAGGAGGGTCGATTAAATCAAATATAAGATCAAATTGAAGACCCGCAATGCTATACGGAGCTGAATGTTGGCCAGCACAGACGCAATATGAGCATAAGATGGGAGTTGCAGAGATGAGGATGTTAAGGTGGATGTGTGGGCATACAAGGATGGATAAGATAAGAAATGAAGATATTCGACAGAAAGTTGGAGTTAGAACCGGTGGCAGAAAAGATGAAAGAACATAGACTGAGATGGTTTGGGCATGTTTTTCGAAGACCCTTAGATGCTCCAATAAGAACAGAAGTTTGTTACCGGAAGCATGACATGAAGAAAGGAAGAGGTCGACCGAAACTAACTTGGGGGAAAGTAGTTAAATAATATTTAAGGATGTGGGAAATAGATTGGCGTATGGTGTGTTCTAGGATGAAGTGGAGGGAAGCTATTAGTATTAGAGAGGGGTAGATTTCCTATGTTCCAGACTGACCTTTTTAGTCCTTAGTCCCATTTTCCCTATTTTTATTTATATTTTTATTCTTTTTTCTCCAATTGATATTTGCTTCTTATTTTTGTTATTTTTTATTTTATTCTATTTTTCTTTTTTGGGTTCATCGACCGCCGACCCCAACTAGTTTGGGATAAATGTGTTGTTGATGTTGATGTTGATAAGATCAAATTGAAGATTTATATTGGCATGATTCTGAAAGGCATCACTCCAAGACCTTTGTTTGCGTAGTACAAATTATGCTGATTTATAGGAATGGGCGGGATGTTTAGAACTGAATCATTGTATATGCACTCATTGCGTCCTGCAGACTCTATTTTGTTGAGACGAGATGTGGTTCTCTATCAAGAGCGAGAAATTTTAATTGGATTACCTTCAGACAGCTAAGTCTACCACAAGCTGAACACCGGAAACATAAATTGCAATGAAACCAATTGTTTCTTTAATAGAAAGTTATGAATTTTTTTTACTAGTTAAACGATTTATCTTACTGGGCTTTGCCAAAGTAGGGGCAATATAAGCAATTTATCCCAAAAGTATTGTAGTAGAACTAGCACATGATATATGTACTTAACCATTTGGGTTTTGGGGTGCTGACCCTTAATTCTCATTTTTTATCGAGTTTCCTGGAGTGCTTAGTTTACTGTTTGTTTCTGTATGGCAGAATTCCTTCGTCACATATGAAATGCTTAGCAGACTAGGAATATCGCAACCTGTTCAATTCTTACAGGTATTTTTGGCTGTATAATTAATATTGACGAATAGCTCATTCTGCATCTGTTTATTTGGCTATTCTCTAATCAGATTGTGGCCATGTACTTTAATTAGTCCAGGTATCCTGATGGATTCCCATTGGCAAATGCTTTTGTGCACCCCTCATTGACAGAAATGGTGGATACTGCTATTGAAGATGCTGTTGAACGTTCTAGCTGGTAATGGCTACAGAAGATTCTCCACATATAAAGCACTCGTATATGTTTCTAATCAGTGGGGACCATTAGGAGGCATTATTAACTGAAATTCTTTTGTGTGTACACGTATGCGTTAGAACAAGATACTGTACTTAAATGAATATCCATGATGTTGCCCCTTGGACGATAATTCTAAATGTCTACATAGTCATCTTTCTGTTTTGATTTTTTTTTTTAAATCTTTGCGATAGGATTTACGTTAATGCTTTCCAAGTTCCCTTGTTAATGTGTTCGCCTATTTAGAAATTGAATGAGTGTTTTAAATGTGATTTGAGCTTATTTTATATTTTAGATGATCTGTGATATATTTGTCTCATGATTTTGGGTACTGGGAGAGTGTATTGGTTATCATGATTTGGACGTTATGTTCACATTGAACTTCGTTTAGTCTCCTCGCTTAGTCTGTACGGTAGGGTTCTAGTGTCGATGAGTACATCTTAAATGTAATAAACTCATAGTCACCTCTTTTTGAATGCTTTTGTTTAGTTCTTTTTAATCTTCTTCACCTTGAGATCATGTTTCATGTTTTCTGAATGATTTTACCTCAGTATATGTAACTCTGATATCAGAAGTTCTGTATCACTTTTCCTAGGGACGAATAAACTGTAACAGGCATTATTGTTGTCTATTCATTTCTTGTACATTGCACTATTCTAGATAATTCTAATAAAATGTGTTCGCATTATAATGCCGGAACTATATGGTCATTTAGTTGATTATTTTATCACAGTATTGTAAAGACTTTCCCATTTCTCATGTTTGATATTACTTGCTCATGCAGGATTGACTCACTATCTGTATTACCTGCGTCCTTTGGTTCTCAAGATGCATCCGAGATTTTATCACATTGTCCATCTGTTCAGTCAGCTCTCAAGGTAACAGTTTCTCACTTCTGTTTATGTTTCCGATATTTTAGTAAGTTGTCTGATAATTATTAATGAAATGATTTCTGCAGTCTAATAAAGCTCTAATCCTTGGGGAGTCCTTTGTCTTTAGCAATGCCTTTATCAAGGTAAGTCTTTCTGTAATTAGTGTTCCTTCATATCACAGATGATTTTCCTTAGGAATCTATTAATTGGAGAGATGATACTCCTTCAAAAGGATGATATTCTGATCCTAAAAATATTTTGGCTCACAAACAGTGAGGGCCTATTCACTCCGTTTTATTTTTGAAATATGTGCTTGATATGTCCATCTCAGCTATAAAAGTGTTTCCCGGCGCTTGACACCTGGTCATCTCCTCTTACATGGGAACGATGAACTGAGTTGCTTGATAGAGGTTGATAGATGTTCTGCATGTCCAGTGTTCCTATTACGTGAAAGTATCTTGCATTTTATGGCTTTAAGTTTTCTTTCTTTTCTATGGGTCTTCTTTCTCGGCCACGGTTTGGGTAGTCTGGGTGGCCAAAAGAGCAATATTTTCAAATCACACGAGAAAGATGCAATCTGTCTTTGACACTGTATGTGGCAGTTTGTCTTGAGATTTTTTTGCCTTTCATAATTTGAATGGTTGTTTTTCACTTCTCTTCTGGGTTTTTACATTAGATTTACATGTCCTTCATTCTTGCACATCAACCTCACTTGCCAATTGCTATCTAGCTCCTTTCTTTGTTGTCTCTTATTTCTAGTTAATTAGTTGCCAAATGAAGGATTTGGAACTTTTTTCCCTTTTTGTTCATGCAATCTACTTGATAGGTCTTGAGTTCCTTTTGGTACTAGAGGCATGACCAATTATTTGAGCTAGTCATGTTCCATGTGATTACTCACTCACATTTTATAATTATTGTAGGATGTATATGATCGCCTGGAGAAAGAGATGGTAGTAGCTAATCTCTCAGGATCTGCTGGTGTTAATCTTTCTGATGATCGATATTCAGCCAAGGATGCTAAAGGAGCACATGATTCTGGCTTTTCCTCTGAGTTAAGTGAAATTTCAAGTGAGAGTACGTCTACTAAACATGTTGTGGATAAAGGGGGAAGGAAAAAGAAGGGAAAATCTACTGGAAATGCTAAATCTGGTGCATCTGAGAGTGGTCCAGACAACCAGGATTTTGTGCCGGCAAAATCCAAGAAAAACCAGAAGAAGAGCAAAGATGTGCCTTCTATGCATACGTCAGAAGTGAAATCAAGCACTAAGAAAGATGCCAAATCCCAAGAAGAAAACCAGGGTATTCCTTCAAAAGAATGGAGTGTGCAAGTGATTACTACATTGTTTCCCGATTTTGAAGAGCAAGGTGCGATGATTTATATTAGTGTTTTAATTCTGAATGTGGTACATGACAGATATAACCTGATTATGATGTAATTGGTCATCATTTTTGGCAGGTGTTGATGATCCATCCAGTATAATTAGGTCTCTAGCCAACCACTTGAGACCTATGCTAATAAATTCTTGGAAGGAAAAAAGAAAGGCAGTGTTTACAGAGAACGCAGAGAGAATGAAACGGTTGCTTGATGATTTGCAAAAAAAAATAGATGAAGTGAGCAAGATGATTCGTTTTTTCGATCTTGTTTGCCCCATACCATGGCTATATTTGGCTAAATGAATTATCTTTTCTCATATATTTCCTATTTCAGGCTTTGTTAAATATACAGCTATATGAAAAGGCATTAGATTTGTTTGAAGATGATCCATCCACTTCAGTATGTCCTTTTTCTATTGTCAATCAAAAATAGGAAACTATTTCTGATTAAATATATTAAAGGGCAGTTTCACTTGCTTTACAGGTGGTTTTGCACAGGCATCTCTTGAGAACAACAGCTGCTTCTATTGTAGATACACTATTTATTGATCTGGTAGCTGCTTATATGCTGCTTCATCATCTTGTTGCCTGAAATATTTCTTTTATGAGAGAGCATGTGATAGATTCGTGATTTGCAGGATGCTTACAACAAATTAAAGACTGGTGCTGAAACCGAAAATCCTGAGAACTCACAGTGTGTCTCACTTAGTTCTGTAGAAAGAACTGCTCTTGTATGGAGATTGAATCCCTTGATCTACCTTTCATAAACCAATTGATAATAGTTTTTGGATGGGGTATTGACAGTCTTATCTGCACCTTTCTTCTGGTGCAGACAAAGACATTCCCTGGTAGCCTTTCAAAGAAGGCTCTTGCAGTGGTTGACGCTTTGGAGGGAAAGGTGTGTGTTTGAATTAAGTTAAATAATGTTTTGGTTTTGATGTATGATAATAAACTAAGGAGACTTCCCTATACCTTTCGATTATTTGTAGTTTTCAATGTTGTGGCTATCCTTTCTCAGTTGTTTCGGTTTTTCTTGTGTTGACAGACATCATAATTGAATAGTTTTCTAATAGTGTGTGGATGTTGCGGTGTTTTTTTTTTTTTTAAAGAGAATTCTCATTTTGTGATATTGTGGGCAATGGAATTTGCATGTTATATAGTGACTCTTGTCACTTTGTGTTTATATTTTAATGACTGAGAAAGTTACCAATGACAGAGGGTGGAAAGTTTCATGACTGCGCTGACAGATTTTGCAGAGGAGAGGTATTTATGATGTTTGTATTGTTATTTGTAGTTCTTTAGTATTGTTAGCATACAACTCTGTATTTACTATTTATAGTTGATTGCTTTTTTCAGCGGATTGGTAGTGAAAAAGCTTGACAAGAAACTGGAAAGGGCACTTTTGCATTCTTACCGCAAGGTAAGCCTGCTTCACTCCATTACTTAATGTCAGGTATAAGTACATTATTTTGTAAGTAATTGTTATTGTCCGTGACTTATATTTTGATAAAGCGGATTTTTTTCTCACATTCAGTCTTCACCGTTAATTCTCAAGCATTCTTTTAATCGAGATCTGTTGTCTACAAATAATCTTGAGTTTTGCTGCTTTTCTTACATGCAAATGAAGCAGGCAATAGGAAATCATTTTATTTGGCCTTTGCACTTGATACTCTAGTTTGCATAATAAGTTCGGAGTGGCACTGCAGGATTTGACCTCTCAAGTGTCTACAGAAGAGGATCCTATCTCTCTTCTGCCAAAAGTAGTGTCGCTGCTCTATATTCAGGTCAGTAGCAGACATTGCTTCTCTATGTATTTTGTCTGGTTCGCTTTGTTTCTTTGCCTGGTGATTAAAACATCCCCATTGTGTAGGTTCATAGCAAGGCTCTTCAGGCTCCTGGGAGGGCCATTTCTATTGCCATTACCAGATTGAAGGTATTGTATCTGTGGGATACTGCTTGTGAAACGAGAAACTCTTTTATGTGAATCTGTCCAGGACGAAAGTTGTCTTGCTACCAGATCATTTTTTTCGAAGATTTTGTTTGCATGTGGGTCTTGTTATTTTAACGCATAAACCTAGGAAGTGTGAGACAATGTAATACCATTTGGATTGCACTTCTGTTTTTCATTATTGAACCCTAGCAAACTACCAAGATAATAGTGTTCTGATGTTTCAGAACAATGGATATCCAATATCATGAAGCGTGATCTCTATTGTGATCTTCGCTTTGTTCATTTGACAGACCGAGTGATTTTTTATGCAAAGATTTCGTGTGGTTTTGGTGGGTGTGAGGGGGTTGCAAGCTCTGTTCGCTTTAAAATGCTCCAACTTTCCCCACCTAAGCACTAAATGCGCTGTTTGTAAGCCTAGCAGGTACTTGAGCCTGAAATTGGCAGAACTCATTGAAAACAAGCTTTGATATGTTAAGAATTGCCTCATTAAATTGGTGGAGCTTTGACGCTTGTAAATCTGGTGGACTGATTTGTTCTTATAGGTCTAGAAACCCTCCTCATTATGCAACTGGTCGCAATTTTCGTTGATGTTTTCTGCTCTGTTAGTTTTGTTACCTTCATATGTCTATGTGTCAGGATAAGCTACAGGATTCAACTTACAAGATTTTGACAGATTACCAAGCCGCTACAGTCACCCTCCTGTCACTGATTTCTGCCTCCACTGGTGATGTAAGAAAAAAAAACCCATGTCTGATAATATTAATAACATGTACGTTATCATTGAAGTTTGTCTCTCTGTTGATAATTGGTCTGCACCTTTCATTTGCTGTCTTGGCTGCTTTGAATTCGAAAAGTTCCTTGAAAATATCACCTTCATGGATCTGGTGCTTACTGTTCTCTCTCACCTCCTTCTCAGGAAGAGGATTGCACATCTGAGAGAATTTCTAGTAAGAGGGAGCTTCTGGAGAGTCTAATGCCAGCACTGAAGAGCCTAGTGCTCGGCAAGCCTCAATCTTGAGAATTAGCCAGATTTGTGCCATCGTAAGACGATCACATTCAGCTCATTAAAGAGTTGCAGAGGATATGTTACGGCAATTTGTCAGACAGTCAAAGGATCTTGTGACACCGGCAACCACGTTGGTAATGGGGGTGTTACTTTGTGCGGGGAAAGGGGTGAGAGAGAGAGAGATCAAATGTGGAAATTCATGTGTGATCGGAGGGGGTGAAAAAGGAGGTCCTGAAACTATTTGACTTGCTCTTGAAGCATTTTCTGTTATCATCAATCAGGGCGAAAGATAGAATGGCCGACTTCTTTCTGGATCTGAGCTGCCTTTACCTACGCCACTAGTACTGATGATCAAGATGGTTATCGGGCCTGCCACTGTATCGGGCATTGCTTGGGCACACTGTATCGGGCATTGCTTGGGCACGGGCATGCATCGTGATTTGGGCCGGGTGGGCCTGGGCGAGGTCCCTTTCGAACGGTGCATTGCCAATTGGGCTACTGACCAGTGGATCAGTGGCCCAAAAGCTATCATTGACGCTCTGTTAATGGGCCAAACGGCCTAAAAAACCATTGTGGTAAAAATGTAATAAAGGTCCTTTGGGCTACGATAATTAAAACAAAAGACATAAATGGTCTGGGCTGTCCAGACACGGCACCTGTAGCTGGAGCTGGACTGGCCAGGAAACGGATTCGACTGGGCTATAAAGGCTCAGAATTGGTTAAATGGCCCAAAGGTGATGCTTCAAAAAGTTGAAAATGGAAATGTACATCAATGTCTGTTTGGTAATGATTTTGGTTTTCTGATTCTGTGTCGCTAAATAGAAAAATGAAAAATCCGTTTGATAAAGTAAATGATGTTAATTCTTTTCTTTGATTCTGTTTTCGGGAATAGATTTGGAGTAGAAACAAGAATTAAAAGAAATTGATTCTTTGTTTCAAAATCACTTTGGAGAAATAAGACTAATAAAGTGAGAATGTTCGGGGATAGCTCTACTTTGTTCCCTCGACCCAAAAAAAAAAGTGAGTGAATCCTTAGGGAAGAATGCTCGACTAGCCAACTCCCCTCGCTCGTCCATTGCTCCCTTCGCTCGACCAGCTAGCTTCACTGTCACCGCCCGCCACTGCCACCGTCCTTCGTCCTTCGTCCATCGCTGTCGCTCACCACTGTCCACTACATGCCGTTCACTGCCACCCTCGCCATCCAATGTCTGTCGTCCCTCGTCCGTCACTAGTTGTTGTCTCCGTCCACCTAAAAAAAGGAAAATAAATTATAAAATAAATTTAAAATAACAAAACACCTTTTAAAAAAAATATAAACTAATTTTTCAAAAATTAAAAAATTCACTAGATTTATATTGCATGAAAATATTTTAGCAATATTATTTTTCTTTACAAATTATAAGAAATAAATATTCCATGAAATAAAGAGACGATTGCAGCAACACGAAATTAATAGACTAATTATGGATTATGCATGCTATGTATTCCTTTTATTAGTAATGCAATATAGGTTGACTTTAATGACTACATAATTATTTGACTTAAATGAAAAATATTGTGAAGAGAAATTATTATCGAGAATAGAAATTTTGTGCAATAAGCAAATGCATTCTTGTTTTGGGAACAAAAATATTTTAAAGCTATCAAACACGGTTTGATTCTTTAAAACTCAAATAACATAAAAAAAAAAATCAATTCTGAACATAATTGATTTTTTGGATTAGAATCGTTGTCTATCGCATCAGAAGTCCTAAAACTTAACGCAAAAATGCAGATGAGTTACAAAACTTTCAAATAGTGCAATTAAATCTTACAATTTGTCAAATTTGTATAATCAAATCTTTCTGTTAGCATTGTCAAATTGTCTATCGAAAAAGGGCATTTTTAAATTAATTTTTCTAATCCAACTCATATATTTTTATTTTATTTTCCAAATCATATTTAAACTAAATTGAAAGAACGAAAACACTAAAATTCAATTTTAAAAAGCTAAAAATTTAAAAACAAAAAAAGGTTAGGCAAGGCTTCAATAGTGAGGTGCCGCTACCGCCCATCACCAGACCTGTAAAGGTCGCCATCCGCGGGCTAGGCCTCACCAACCCTAGGCAAGGGTTGACGACCATCGCCAGCCCTTAATCCTCACTAGGTGCGAGAAAGACCTCTGGGTTGAGTAAACCCAAAGCTAGGGAGGATTGACGTTGTGCAAATTTGGCTGAGCCTCCCTGAGGCTAGTGAGGGTTGGTCGGAGAAGGTCGGCAATGGGCGACGGCAGCCATGCCCCACCTGCAAGGCCATACCTTGCCTCTCTTTTTTTTTTTTTTTTTAAATTTAAATAAGATTTAGAAAAAATAATACTAAAAAAGCCACATAAGATAAAAAAAAAAAAAGAAGATGTTAACAAAAAGACTTAACTTCATCAATTTGATCAATTTTAAGAATTTCCATTGCAGTTATCCCATTTGAAATATAGGCCAGAATGATGTAGGCTGGGCCAACCCATGACGGCCTAGACTGGACGGGCCACAAACTGCCCAATATCGGCCCAGACTAGACTAATCGAGCGTATCAGATAAGATGTCCAACTTACTACGGTTTTTCTATAACAAATTACTTCAAATTCAGATTGACTGCCCTAGTCAAATTTATTTAATCAGAACCTAACCACTATATTCTTGTTGGAAGGTTTTTGCATACCATATTGTGTTTTACCTACGGAACAAACAAGGTCAAATGGTCACCCCTCCAAACAAGTCATTTTTAGTTTGGAGGTACATCGGCTTTTTTCCTCAGCCGAAGCATGTAAAAAAAAAAATATATAAGATAGGCAGAGACTAAATAAAGTTTCAGCCTCTTGACAAGAAACCAAACTGAGTTTCAGGCAAGCGAGATCTGAACCCTCAGTCCTTCCACAAAGCGAGACCCATGCAAAACACCACAAGATGTCCAACTATGACCGAGGCAAAATAACAGAACGCGTGAATATACAAAAGCGGCGGGATGACAATACTAAACTCTCTAAAAACAAAGTAGAGGTGCAATAGCTGCTAACGATACTCAAAACGAGGGATCGCTTTCATCGCATCCACCCAGTCAGTAGATGAATAACAGAGCAACAACTTTCCGCTGCCAACTATCACATTGAGAAAATAATCGCCAAAAGACTAAATGCATGTTCAGTCACAGAAAAAAAAGAAAAGAAAAAAAAAGAGAGAACATTGACATGCGCTTTACATCAGTTGGTTGATGACAGGTTAGTGCTGAGGTAGGGCCGGTCTCTTTTCTAGCATCTCGGAGTAAAGCACGATATTATCCTGCAAAGGAGTTTAGATCTTGAGCTTTGGAAGTGGCCCAGGTGAAGCAATTATAAATACAGATCATATAGAACCAAAAAAGGTTGAAAGAGGTATTGATCAACCCAACCTTGCGAATTATCTCAAAAATGCTCGGATCGAAACAGTTATAAGATCCTCTCTCGTATAATTGCGTCTTCACCAGTGGCTCCATATTAGGGGCCCTTACAAACCAAACCCGATGCTCTTTGTGATAAACCCAACCTCTGTTGTAACTGCCAATAAAATGTTTCCAGTTCTCTTAGAACCTTAAACTCAAGAGACTAACAAAATATGGGAGGGACAAAGCGTGCATAAAAGCACAAAACATAGTTTCTTTTCTTGGCAAGAAGGAAAACAAATCCATTGAATGAAAGAGCATACAGTTCGTTTGCAGCATATAATTGGGCTTCATCTTTAGGCATGCTGCAGAAGACTCAAAACAAAAAAGCGTTAGTGAATCATGAGTAATGCAATTTGCAGGAGCAGTAAATAAATCTACCATGAAGCACCTGTAAAATATGTAAAATAATGTCTCCACAGAGAACTTCGCAAAATAACCTTGCTGCAACCAAACATAATATATTGATAAGTGCAGCCATAAAATCTGATACATAAATGAAAATGAGACAAAATTGGAGGAACTAAAAGAAGAGCAGCTTACATGTAAAATCGGTGGCTGTTTAGAATAATAACATTGTGGAACACTAAACTCTGGGTCACCCTTTGCTGGCTCATCGGACCATGGGGAACCAAAAGTCTTGTGAAGATCCTCAGAAGAATTCAAATTTAGCCCGAGTGTAGTCAAATCAATGCCAAGTGCGAGAGATGCCAGATCAGGATCACTTGTCCTAATAACACTTAGCAAGCCAAGCAACCCATATGGATCAGGAGTAGATTGTGATGTTTGCATAGGTCTCATACCTTGCTCCCTAAATGACTGATTAACTGCAGACATCTGCTGCAAGCGAAATTGAGATTGGTTCTGCTGCTGCTGATATTGCTGGATAAGCTGATCATACGAACCCATTCCAGATATAGTGCTTGGTGAATTTAGAGGTCTAAGCCCAACACCAGGAGGAGGTCCACTTGTTTGAAAACCCTATCAAAGCAAAAAGTCATTGTCAAAGAAAACAATCCTTAATAGGGAACACATCTCCCATAACATATGAGTGATACATTTCAGTTCCAATAATTAATATATAATTAAAATCTTCTCTGCCACAGATAAAGATGTCTCATCTGCCAGACTGTATCCAACCCATACCCCCTGCTGTATGCAACATCAAAGAGAATCTTTCAATCTTTTCATTAAAAGATGCATGGGAAAACTACCAAACCTGAGAGTGATATGTTGTTTGCGAAGATGGAAATATATCTGATCCTTGCAAGTGTAGAAGATCCTGGCTGTTCCCTGGTGAAAAGGAAACCCCACCACCAGTGACTGAGGACACAGATTGCTGCTGCTGCTGCTGCTGCTGAGGCCGATGAGATGAGTATGCTCCCCCTAGATTAAATCCAGCAGACCTTCCCATCTGCAAATGAATGTATTGTATCTCACAGCAGACCTGGTGCAACTCAAGCAACTAGTAAAAGGGAAACAAAATC
This sequence comes from Rhodomyrtus psidioides, assembly GCA_021437785.1. Taxonomy (NCBI): domain Eukaryota; kingdom Viridiplantae; phylum Streptophyta; class Magnoliopsida; order Myrtales; family Myrtaceae; genus Rhodomyrtus; species Rhodomyrtus psidioides. The sequence goes on along the minus strand of JAILYB010000005.1, from coordinate 14,973,897 downwards.
CTCCCAAGACATTTAGACTGACCGAGAAATGCTGGGATTGCATCATCGACATAGCATTGTCATGAAGTTGCTCCTTCTGGTGCAAGTCAATAGAATAATCTGAATTACCACCTGTAAAAGATCTAACAGTGTGATCAGTAATCATTGGGGAACGTAATTCCGTGCAGGATGCAAGGATGCAATGCATTCTACGAATCATAGAACCAAGCTAGTAATGCCTCGAGGTATATGATTTTTCCTCCCTGCAAAGATATGGTAAGCAACTCATCATTTTGAGGAGTTGCTGGGTTACGAAAATTACTGTACCCATCAGCACACACAGCCAACATGCACTGCATCAACTAAAATCCATTGGAATTGGTAGAACGTGATATATATATATATAAAAGTTGCACTAAAATCCACGGGAAGAACAACATTTTGTAATTTCAACATGTTGAAACAACGGCCCACCCTTAAATATCTCTTTGATTAATACCCAACTATGCATAGCAGCATTAAAAGGATGAAACACTCCTTCATAGAGAATCATGAGCAAGATAACACTAATTCAACTGGTGACATCTTTTGATCGAAAAAAAAATAGCCACATTTGAAAAAAATCGGGCAAAAGAACCACATGAAGAAATTAACCAAACACTCCTACGATGGGAAATAAAAAATAATAATAAAAAGAGCTACACAGCTGAGATTATTTACCTTTAAATCCTGGTAAGGCTGGAAAATCCTCGTTCTGGATGCTGAATTCTTGATTCTGTTGAACAATTGGGCTAAGATTTTGTTTCCGAAGAGAACCTAAAATTTCAGCATTTATCATAAATATTTTCTATCATCTTCTCAAAAAAAAAAAATTACCGACACAGAAAGTGTATCCATCAACTAAAGATTTTGAATGTTCCACTTTACCTATTTGCCCTTGAGGCCCTCCAGCAGAACTAGGACGACTGGTCAGCTGAGGAAAATCTAAATTTATGTCAAATGGGGTACTGTCACTTGAGTTCAACTCATTCAACATCCCCATAGAGCTAAGATTATTCACTTGCTGCATATGACTCTGTGAAAGAGGATTTGCTGCTGAGGGATAAGAATTGCCTAACATAGAAAACACCTGAGGAGATCCTGAAAACAAAAACGCGACATAAAGCAGCCCAGAGTTTAGTTCATCAGCAGATCATTCTTCCCGTTAATTTTCTTGATTCCTAATTGAACACAGAAATTAGGTCGGCAATAGGAGCCAGATTTTATGTGCAGAAATTACAAGGTGTGCAAGGGGTCACATCTATTGAGTTAAACAAAAATATACTCGTTCTTGATTCTATCATTTTCTCTTCTTCCTCTTTTGCTGCATTTGTCAAACTATCCCAAAACCTTTCTTCATCAGACGGAAAAGCTAAATTGCAAAAGGCTGATGAGACAAAAACACCTTCTGACAAAAGCAGACCATAATGCTAATCCATCTGTAAAAGTGAGTGATCCAACATTACCAGAAAGCTTTTGACCAAAAAAAAGAAAAACCTTTACCAGAAAGCTCACTTGGAAATTGAATATAGTATCCTCTAGTGTTAACTGACTGAAAGTGTCCACATTGCAATTGTGGACAACTACAATCAGTATCCAGAGGGGCAATGAAGCATTCTAGACAAGATCAGACAGATACAAAATGGACAAACTGTGCAAACAGGATTTAATGTTAAGAGAGAAAAGACACACTTCATGTAACAACCATAGTAAAAAAGTTTTAGTTCAAAAGGAAAAGAAAGAAACATTAGCAATCAGGTCTAATAGGGGTGATTTCAAGACATGTTTACTTTTTATCACTTCAAGGTGTGCTAATTAGAAATAAAAATAAAACCAAAATAACCAGCAAGACCACATACCCTGGGAAAGTACACCGCCCAATAGTCTATTCTGGCCCTGCACACCCAAATTTCCAGATCCAGCATTAGAACTCAAATTTAGACGAGAAGCAAGACCAGACACAGATACTCCTCCAGTAGCATTTAAATTCTTCCCAATACTGCCACCTCCAACCATGTTACCAATGGAGCTGGAAATGCGAGAACTTGCATTTCCCAAGATTGGGGACACCCCCAATCCAGGAACAGCATTCCGATTTCCAATTGTTGCAGACGTAGGCAGGATACCAGGGATGGAGCCTCCAACTCCATTTGCATTACTACTAAACCCAGGGTTTCCTACAACATTGAGACCCCCTCTGTTTGTGACTCCTGAATGTCCATGAGAACTTCCATGAGATAGCTGCAAATTGCATTGAGGCATTGAACATTTAGCAGTTTACAGCTTGCACAGCGGTCAAATTTAAAACCAACAATTGGCCACCACATCAAATTTCAACATCATGCGAACCCCTAAAGTACCTGAGAAAGTGCGACAGGAAGATTATTTGATGCAAATCGGCCACCAGAAAGATTTCCAGCTGGTTGTTGGACGCCGCCTGATGGTAGATTATTTATTGTGGAGCTTCTCGATGGAATTGTGCCTGACATATTGGGAACATTAAAGCCCCCATGCATGTTATGCAACCCTTGAATAGTTCCTGAAAGACATTTAGCCTCAATATTATGAGAAGTTCCAGCAGTACTGATGAAAGCAACATTTAGCATATCTACCCACCGCTATGATGAAAAACGGGGGAAGCAGCACCAGACTGACCAGAGAAGGATGATGCAAAAGATCGTCCAGTGCCGTCTGGGAGATTTGCCGTTGAGTTATTAAGAGAAGACTGCAAGAGCAAGGAAGGCAAATTTTAAATGCTGATTTGACTCACTAGCCCATACAAATTAATACAAGCAGTAATTCCTGGTCCTTAATGGGGCATAAAAAACAAGACACACATGTGCATGAAGTTCGCCAAATATAAAGAACACACACAGAATCCAGCATGAGATGACTCATATAGCAGGGCACATGACTTCGCCTTATAATTTCATATATAAATATTATGGCAAGGCCTTCTCTTGATACTACAATATCTTCAAAATTCCCTGACTGAGCAGCTAGAAACATCTTCATTTTAAAAGGTACTCGACCCACAAAGTTCAAGCAGTTGCACCAACTTGATGACCATTAATTCATTATGTTCACAAAATCATGGCACTTACAAGCTCAACTAAAAAAATGGGAACAAGGTTAGTGTAGTACATTTATCAACCCGGACATTGCATATATGTCAAAAGTATCAGTGAAAAATCATTCCTTGCAGAAAAGCAGCCGTTCCTTCTCTTGACAGTCAACAGAGAGAACTGTGCGGATTTAACAAGCTTTTCTCCAGTTTATTCAATCTATAGCCTGAAAAGGACACATAAAAGTGAGTACTTACTCAAAATTCAAACCATGTGCACAAATACCTAACATATTGCATAATACTCACTCAGCAGCCATAGTGTAAACTGAGATATAGATATACAGGTTCTTATGGTCCATGATTAAAAATCTTCCTCCACTAAATGTGCATTGATAGCCCATTATTTGCCCTCCATCCATATCCATTCTCGTTGAAGTGAGCCCACATTTGACTACTACGGTGTTATGTCAAAAGATTAAATTACACAGGCATTCGATGAATTTCTTTCAAATTCACAGCACACTTTCTAATTCTTCTAGAACAATAGGCAGGAAGAGAACGAAGGCCGATAAGGTCAGAGATAGAACATAAAATTCATTGTAAATGACAATCTACCAAAAACAAGATAAGCTACACAAGTAAACAGGAAAATTTCTCGAAGTCCTACACGGAAAGGCAATTGCACACCAAAATGAACCCTAAATGCTTATCATTGCACAGGCATTCAACGATTTTTCTGTGTAATTCACAGCACACAATTCTAACTTTTCTAGAACAATCGGAACAAAGAGAACGAAGACTGATAAGGTCAGAGATAGAACAGAAAATTCATTGCAAATGGCAATCTACCAAAAACAAGATAAACTACACAAGTAGTAAACAGAAAAATTTCTCAAACCCTACACAGAAAGGCAATTGCACGCCAAAATGAAACCTAAGTGCTTACAATTGCACGCCAAAATGAAACCTAAACACACTATGCTTTCCAAGAAAACAAAAACTCAGCACATGTCAGTGGCTGCAAAGCTACCAGTCCTAAACATCTATTTGACTGCCCTATATCCACGAGCATGATTCTTTGCAAGCTTACTCCTTAAATTTACTCTGAATGGACCTGTCTACACCCAGGAACAACAACACATCTCAGTCCAATCTCTTACAGTTCAACTCCACAACTAGTTCTATCATGATGCATATAATTCCACAAAACTCGTCCGAAATTTCGCAAGTAAATCAGCTCTTGCACATTACCACTGCCATGCCTCCTGAACATTCGCAACCGCAAAAAAAAACACACACACACACACACAAAAACACAAAAAAAAATCACAAACTCTACTCCGCATCGTTTTCCCACCAGTCAACGACTCGACTAAATCCGCTTAGAAGTACAGAGATCAATCCACCGCGAAACCGACTCCACTCTCCGAAGCTACTCGAACCAGCAGTAGAGCGCGCGGGAGCAGATTCGATTGAAGTGAATCTGAACTCAGGGAACGACCAAAGCAACACAGAACCTCCGGCACGAGTGAGCACCAACTCGGACTCGCTAAGAGAGTACCTTGAGAGACAGAGAGAGAAGCGATCGATCAGAAGAGGGGACGACTTAGCGAGTTTTGCCTGCCCTAAATCGGGTTGCGAAGCGAGGAGAGGAAAATGGAGACAGAGAGCGAGAAAGGGCTTCGTCTTCATTTTATTTTCCGTCTCCCCAACCTCCGCGTTTTCTCCGAAACGAAACGACGACATGGGAGTCGCGTTTTGTTACCCTCTTTTTAGAAAAGAGAAAAATGGCAAAACCATGTTTTGTTTAATTCTCAAACTAAAAATGTGTTTTTTTGTTCAAACAAAAAATATGTGTTAACCATGTACAAATATAGAGAGAAAGATTGAGTAAAGACATGTTAATTATGTAGATATATTATTTTTTTTTTACTTTTTTTCGTTTATCTAAATAAGATATTAAGGATATTCGAAACTTTTCTTGGGAATTCAAAAAACAAAGAACAAAGATAATTTAGGGCGTGATTGACGATCATTCTCTTTCTGAGCTCTATTTTTAGCCAAAAATTCAGAGACATGCGTGATAATAACGCAAAATTTTTGTTATTGGAATACAAATTTATTTGATAACAGTATAAAATTTCTACGGATGCCGACCGTTGGGCCTTGACCGGTGACTGGCAGACAGAAGATCGACAGCCGGCGGACAGCAAACGACGGCTTGCAACCAGCGAATGGCAAATGGTGGTCGACGATAGGGATGCGAGAGGGGCGACGACGGCCAACTGACTGCAATAATGAGAAGAATTCTTATTTCATTTTATGTTCCAGAAAAATAAAAGCAGATATTTCTTCTTTTTGTTTTTATTCTAAACCTATTTCTGGATCAAAAATTTGTCTCGAGAATATAAAAATAAAATTGGGTTACCAAACAGATTTGTGTTCCAAATCTATTTCTAGTAATAGAAATATAGAAAAACAGGAGAATTGTTGTGTGCGGGCCTTTAAATAATATAATTTAAGTTCCCAATTATTTTTCTTTTACCGGGTATATATGAAATTTCTTTTAATTATTTTATGATTCAAATTTTTCATAATAATGATGTATAAAGCTAATTTTTAAATTTGGTCTCCACCTTTTATTTGGTTAAACTACTCTTATCTCTATATTAAATTAAACGAAGATTCGATATTTATGAGCAATTATTAAACAAATCTCCTATTTTCATATATCACATATTTTATCTTTGAAATTTCAAATCTCTATTCTCTTATTAAAAACAACATGCATCCGTCTCTTACTTAGCACGCCCCACAACCGTGCAAAGGATATAGTTTTGGTCAATACAGTGCAAAGTCCTAACCGAGGCCCGGGCCGCGCGGCTACCCCGTCATTGCGCTACTACTGCAACTGCTTTTTTTTTTAATTTTTTTAAATTAATTTTAAATAAAAATACAATGAAAATCGGATTTAGATCAAAACAACGTCGTTTTAGCCACATCATCGCCTCGTAGGAGAGAGAAAATAAAGACCACGTCAGCATTTTAGTTAAATTTGAAGGAGTTAATGGAAGAACTCGGTTGCACCTATTTGACAAGTTTTTAGGACATGATTGCACTTTTTGCAAATTTTCGGACTCAAATTCACTTTCATAATAAGTTTTAGGACTTTTAGTGAACAAGTTGTTAATTTTGACAAAAGCTCGAAATCAAGTTAGAAATAGGAGAGGCATATCGCCAATAGAATTGTCTGCATTGCAATCACATTAACCCTAGTGATGGAAGAAAGCGCGTTAATCATGTGGAAAATGTACATCAAATTATTGTTTTGACCTCTCATTCACAAGTACACATATGACTTGATTGATATTGATTGAATAATGATACTTCTTCCTAAGTGCCATCTGCATTATTGAAGTTCATATCTTTTTTGCCTATATGAATCAAATGCAGGGATTTTCTTATCTAGCGCGGAGATTTATGTATGTATTTGCCCAAATACAATTAGGTACCGAAGAGCACCGATCTTTGAAATCTAATCTTACCAAGTGTAGGGTAACGAGAAGCTTTCATTTTTTTTTTATGCGAAGTGATATGAAGCATATATAATACTGTTTGATCTGTTTTAGCTTTCGGGTGAGACATTCTATATGTATCAAGGCACGGATCATGAATTTGAATCCTTAGCTATCGCCAAGGTCCAGGACCCCAGGTGACCGGCGGAGAAGAACATGAGCCCTAGAATAGGACCAAAAAAAAGAAGAAAAAAATAGAGAAAAGGAAAAGGAAAGACAAATAACAGAGATTACCATACAAGGTGGTTTCATTTAACATCGTCTACATTTGAATGGTCGTCCGTGGAATATGTCAACCCTTTTTGCTGAATGGATGAACTTGCTTCACAAAAGGACCTTTCAATCAAGAGTCCCACTTTGTTTCTTTCAATCCATATCTATTCAACCATTCATTCGAAATAGTCATCCGCAAATAATATATCAAGTGGAAAAGAGAAATGAAATAACCACTCTTCATTATATCATCCTTCTCGTTTAGAAAATATATTCTGAATACAAAAAAGTTAGAGAAAATTTCAAAAAAGGGCTCAAACTACTCTCGTTTTCTCAATTAAGGGCTTCAAGTGAACTTTATTTTAAATAAGGGTCTAAAGTGTCTTCATTGTGTCGAAGAAGGGCTTGAAGTGCACATTGTTTCAAATAAAAACCCGAAGTAACTATATTAATCTCAAAAAAGGGTTTGAATCACTTTAGTTAGGGGCATTTTAGTCATTTATTATTTTATTTTTCCATTTTCTATTTTTAGGAGATTTAAAAAAACAAAAAGCAAAAAAAAAAAAAAAAACACACACACACACACACAAAGACAAAGAAACACAGATGGGAGGACTAACCTCCCGCCTGTGCAGCCACCCCCACCAGTGGTTATGGCCGTCAAGGTCGCCGGCGTCTTGGTGAGGGCCGGTAACCTCGTTGGCAAGAGGCAAGGACCTGCTGACCCTCGCCTCATCCGGGAGAGGCCGCGACCCTCTCCCAGATTTGTACGAGAGTCAGCGACCCTCGATCGAAATTGAAAAGTCTTGAGCAGTTTCAAGGTTGATGGCGACGTTACGCTCAATTTGGGTTCCATCACCATTAAAACCAATAATTTTTTATTGGACGCGAGTTTCAAAAGACGGGTATGTCTTATGGGCTTAAAGTTGCTGACTTTACCATGAAATTGAAGTTCGATCTTGTGGGGGAAGATGGAAGTCGCTGATAATTTGTTTGGTAATTCCCTAGAAAACCTGCAAAAGAATGGGCAGAAAATCAGAGCCTCTCGCGGGAAGGTTGATGTCCTGCGATAGGAACTCGACCAAACAGGGAAGTCGTCAATGGTTTTGCAACAATCGTTCAACGAGTCTTCTTGCCATCTGCCACCTCGATCCGGTCTCGACCGATGGCAGCGGCCCTCGTCGAGACGCCGACGACCCCAACAGCCTTCGCCGTCCCCTCACCGGCTGTGGGGCGGCAGCCACAGGAGGGGGAGGTCAAACCTCTAGCCTGATTTTTCATTTTTTTTCATTTTTTTTGTTTTATCTTAATTTAACAAAAAATAGATTAAATTTACATTTTTACCAAAATGCCCCTGATCAGTCGGAAAATTTGGCCGGCCGGCGAGGTCAGACCTTTTTTGAAACAACAACAGCCACTCGAGGCCCTTCTTTGAGACAATTATGGGACTTCAGGCTCTTATTTGAAATAAAATCCACTTGAGGCCATTTTTTGGAATTTTCCCAAATAGTTATACAAAATTAAAACAAGAGAAATGAACACTACCATCTTTAAATTACGGCCATTCATAAAAGTTCAATTCATTCCCTACACTTTTAATCTATTCAATATAGTCCATCAACTTTTCATAACAAATCAAATCAGTAGTCCGATAGAATTTGCAATCCTTCGTAACTACACCATTGCCCACATTTTGAAATATCTTTTCATGTTAACGCATTTCATGAATCAACAAAATATGCTACCCATTTATTATGTTTTTACCTTTTCGATCTTTACAAATGTTACCATCGTTCAATTTTAGTAAATGATATCTATAACAGTAAAAATAGAACCTCAATTTAGTTGAGATAAAAGATATTTGATTTTTTTCTACCAAAAGATATTATATCTATAATGTGTAAGCGAAAATTACAAAAAAAAAAATCCTAAATGTATTACAATTGTGCCAATTGAGTTCTAAACATTTTGAATTTTTGCCAATTCTCCGGCAAAAGAAGTTCACGATCCGTGAGCCTTTTATCTCTAGCATGTGTGCAGCACCATCTCCAAATCCGTCAACATATCCAATTGGATCCATCTCCACTTAAAAGCCCAATTCAATGAGTTATGAACTAACTAGTATATATTATGGTTAATATCACGAAAAACACCAAACTAGTACACTTGTGATAAATTTACCTCAAATTATTTTTTTATCATAAAAAACCTCAAATTGGTACACTTGTGACAAATTTACCCCAAATTGGTACACTTGTGACAAATTTATCTCCCGTTAATTTTAATTAAATTTAACCTTTAAATTGTTGAGTTAGATGGCACGCATCAGTTCATGGGTGCACCAGTTTAATGTTTTTACCCTCTATCTGTCACGGATGTATCAATTTAAAAATTTTCGTGGTATTAACTGAATTTAATGAAGGGTAAATCTATCACAGGTGTACAAGTTTGGGGTTTTTCGTGGTAAAAAATTAGTTTAGGGTAAATTTATCACAAGTATATCAGAGGTGTACCAGTTTAGGATTTTTTATGGTAAAAAAAATAGTTTGGGGTAAATTTGTCACATGTGTATAGTTTGAGGATTTTTGTGGTATTAATCCTATATATTAACTGCTCAAACAGTAACACCACATCAATTCTTTAATGTGAGACTTCTTTAGCACAACTCACACGTACATCTTAACAATTAGTGCATAACCCAATATTAAGAAAAATCATATATGTCCATGTGTGACCTTGTTCGTGTTTTTTTAACTTATATATCAAATGATGGTGTGTTAGTTTCACAAAAAATTTAAAATTTGGAAAATATTTTCTAAACTAGGAAATTTAATCAACAGAAGACGTTTTCATTATCCACAAAAATTTTGTGATTATCCTATCTTACAGGTGATGAAATTATTTTTCATGCATTCATTTATGTAAGCGATATAAGTGACGATCATCTGAAAATATTTTTCAAATTTTGAGTTTTTCGTGAAACAAATGCACCCTAAAAATTTATTAAAGTCGAGAGGTTAATGTAGATGAAGACAATCATTCAAATGCCAAGTCATCCTAATTCTTCACCTACTTATGCACACTACAAACAAAATAAAATTAGAACCCGAGTTCTTCGTGCCATCTGCCGAAAGATACCAACGACTTTTTGCAATCCCAGCTCAAACTGCTCGTTGACTCGCTTAATTAATCAGAAGTCAACTATTCTTTTTTCTAAATTCAGCATAAAAGAAAAGAGACCCGACTCGTTCTTTGTGCTTAGGCCTTTGATATGGAGTTGAAGCAGTCGACGCTAAAGCTCGCACGAAACAATCCGTTACTAGACGTGTGTTGTCGATGCATTAGCAAACTGCAATTTGCAAAATCAATGGTTGTCGAAATCCCTGTAAGAAGAATCAGGTCTTTCATCCAAGTCCAGTTTCCTACAAGAGAGAGGCGAAAGAACTTTTGCTTCCTGCTCAGCATACCAGAATGGGAAGATCTGCTCATCGCGCCGTTCTTTTGGATCTCGTCTTTCTGCTCTCGTGGTCTCGCAGTCTCAAGAACGCTCTCGCGCGTGCAGCATTTGCCTATGGAGTAGATAACCATGGCGGTTACGTTCTGTAATATGTTTAGTTCTCGAGCTCCGTCTGTTTGTTGGGCACCCTCTTGGTCCGGGCACGCCACATTGGTAAATGGCCCGAGCCGTGTGACGGATTAGCCTCGTGGTTCGCTTGGAATCGTGAACACTCGAGTACCCTTCGAGTGACAATACCCTAGCCTAAGTAAATCATCACACCCCATGTTACTCTTCGCTTGGAAACTGAAGAGAAAGAAAACTCTCATTTTTATTCAATGAATATTTTTTCTGTATATTTACAATACTCAATCCTATCATATATATAGGACAACAGACAACCCTCATTAGGATATACATAATCGGAAGGATTCTATACTAGGAAGAAATATATACAATAAAACTTCCTAACAAATAGGCTAAAATAGCTCACGGCCACACTCCCCCTCAAGTGGGTACAAAGATGTCTTTGATACCCAACTTGATAAGTGAGCTATGAAACTTTCTACTTGACATAGCCTTTGTCAATATATCAACTAATTGGTCTTCAGACTTCACGAATGGTAACTAGATCACTTTTGCATCCAAATTCTCTTTGATGAAATGTCTGTCAATCTCCACATGTTTGGTTTTATCATGCTGAACTAGATTATGAGCAATGTTTATGGCTGGTTTATTATCACAAAATAATTTAATTTCTAAACCTGGTGGATACCCAAGCTCGGTTAACAGCTTTCGAAGCCATAAAAGTTTGCATAACCCATTTGCTACATCTTTAAATTCAGCTTCTGCACTAGACTAGTTATAACATTTTGTTTCTTACTTTTCCTTGTAACAAGTTTACCTCCCACAAATGTAAGATACCCTGATGTAGACCTCATGTCTGTCACACTTCCAGCCTAATTTGCATCTGTATAACCCTCTACTTCAAGGTGGCCATTTTTTGCAAATAGCAGTCTCTTTCTTGGGGCTGACTCCAAATATCGAATGATGTGCAACACTGTCACGCCCCGACTCTCGAGCCCGCGACATCCCTTGCCAAATCGCCACGAGGTCATAGAGATAGCTTCCCAGGCACGCTATCGACCTATCACTTAACTACGCATGCGGAAACGTTCTAACTCCCTGACAGCATAAACAAACAAGGATAGAAAAGTAGGCAGTCACAATCGACATTCACAAAATGAAAATCTCAATTCATACATACCAGCAAACCAATCAAGACCTTATTCATACTAACGAATGTACACAACCCCATACTTCGGGGCGACTAGACAAAACCTCAAAAGGTCACTTGGTCAGGTGAGGTCAACGTCTCACTTACTTCAATAGACTACTCCAACGGCCAATCCATGGCGTCCACGAGGCTTTGTCACTTGGGACCTGAAATTTTATCCCACGACGGGGTGAGAATAAATCTCAGTGAATCAAGCCTAAGCTCGGTTAGGAAACTGATTCGCCCAGGGAATCCTAACCGAAGCTCACGAGGCTTTGTCACTTGGGACCTGAAATTTTATCCCACGACGGGGTGAGAATAAATCTCAGTGAATCAAGCCTAAGCTCGGTTAGGAAACTGATTCGCCCAGGGAATCCTAACCGAAGCTCACAAATCACACATACACATATAGCAACTATCCACAGTTAACAATATAACCATCATCCACATGCACACTTACCAGCTTCAGCCATACATAATGCAATGCTCGACATGACTCAGCAGTCAACGTCAATCAGTCACTCAATCACAGCATTACATCCACCAGTATGCACAGGACATTCACCAGGACAATGCACACGACACAATAATAACTCGAACACAAGTGAATATGAACTTCCGTCTTCCTACTCCATTCGTCCCATTCCAAACGTCGTAGTCGGGATACGTTCATACTTACCCATGTACGAAGTTACATTGCACTCAATTCTTTTATTAACGATGATCGTGCCACCGGCACATGAGAGGATCTACGCGAAAGAGGGCGTGATTCAACTCTCACAAATAACGCGATCTAACACCTCAGTGTGATCCAGCGTTCTACCGGTAAAACCGGGCTACGTTCCTTTACTCTCGGCAACGGCTACTGCAAGCGGTGTATCCAGTGCGTCTGGCACGACACCAGCAAGTAGGCATCCTTATACGGGGCGTCGGTCCAACCTCCATTGCGACCGGCATCCGACCAACTCTGCATCCGTACTAGTTAACACTGGATCAGAGCTGTCGTGCTTCCGGCAAGTCGTTTGATTCCATCAGATTGGTACGACACGAACTTGCCAGGAATGCTCATCGTTATCCTCATATGACCATACAATCCTCATCCAGCAATCAACCCATTTCATTATCTTTGGTTAAAGCCAGATGTTCATTCAGCATGTACAAATCTTGGCCAAATGCCATTTTCATGCTAAAATATGTATTTTGACTTCGCACACGGTCATATGCAAATGCAGACTAACCACTAGTCACCACTCACAGGGCGATTAACCCCCAATCAACGATCGACGCCAAATAGTCATTCCAGCCAATCAATCACACCATCCAACGAGGCAATCAACACAAACACGAACAATCAGTCCGATTAGGCCACATAAAGGCTCGAATTCATACAATAATTATTTATTAGTCAATCCGACTTAAACGTCGTCGATCGCTCGCTCGTCTCTAGCCTATCGCTCGCTCGCGATCAAACAGCGGCAATCCATTGCCCAATCAATCAATCAATAATTCTCTAACAACAACTAGCCACAGACAATTTAATCAGTCCAGCTAACCAAATCGATCGGCCATTTATCATAATCCCAATTTCTATTTAGACCGGCCCCGATCGTGTACCTAAATACCACAATTGGCTAAATGACTAATCCTAGGCGCAATTAGCGCCCTAACCAAGGATTAGGGTCAACTCACTATCAAATTAAACTCGGGCGGTCTCAACGGCCGACGACGGCGAACGGCGACGGCGGCGGCGACGGCGACGGCAGCGGCGGCCCAAAAACCCAAAATCTCGAGAATGCCTCAGGGAAGTCTCGCGAGGTCAATGAGACAGGTGGCCGGCGACGGCGAAGCTCCGGCGAGCGACGGCGGCCTAAAACAGAACCGGTCAGCAGGGTTAAACAGGGGAACCGGGCTGTTTTCCGGCGATTCACGGCCCCACGAGCCGGGACGAGGCCGGCCAAGGCCGGAGATCTCACCTAGGGGTCAAGGGCAACCTACGGGACCGGCCAGAGGCGGCGGACGGCGGTTGGGAGTGGCAGAGCAGCAGCCGAACAGAACCGGGCGCGAACAGGGTCTTCGCGCGGCAGAACAGGGGCGGCGGTTCGGGCGGCTTTCCGGCCACCACGCGCGGCGGCGAGCTCGGCCGAGCTGAGGGAAGGTGGAAGGGGGTTCGGGGCGTTCGATGGTGGTGGCGGTGCACGGCGGTGGGCGGCGGAACGGCCGGATCGAAGAAAATACGAACCGAGCCCTAAAACAGGGCACCGTGGCTTCGGGCGGCTCCGGTGGCTAATCGGCGGTGGGGTGGCTTCGGCTTGGTCGAGGGGAAGCTGAGGGACTTGGCCGAGGTGGTGGGTGGCGGCGGTGGCGCCGCGAACGGCCGGAGATGGATTGGGTCTCCTCGGGTCAGGGGGGTCCGAAAATAGGGGTTGGGCTTTGGCGGCGGTTCCGCGAACGTCCGGCGGCCGACGGCGACCGGTCTTGGCCCTACGGGACGGCGGACGTTCGGTGAAGGTGGTGGTGGTCGGAAGTGGGGCGGTGGTCGGCGAAAATCCGACGGGAGGAGGAGGAAGAGGGGAGGTGGGCATTCGGTCAGGGGGGAGGGGGTCGCGCGAGCAGGAAGGAGAGAGAGAGAGAGAGAGAGAGAAAGAGAGAGAGAGAGAGAGTGTGTGTGTGTGTGTGTGTGTGTGTGTGTGTGTGTGGGCTGATGGGAGTTGGGGTGGGGCCCTAGGAAGACTTTTGTGGCTTATTGTCCCATTTGCAAATATCCGAGGGCAAAACGGTCTTTTGGGCGAATCGGGACTGAAACGAATTTTCGGTACAACGGACGAAGGGTATTTTGGTAATTTCCTAGGCTAGGCTCGGTCGGGATTAGGCTCGGGTCGCGAGGATTGAAATCCTAATTTACGGCGACTAGGAATTTCGAACCTAATCTAAACCGACTGAAATTCAGAATTCGTCCAAACATCGTCTCTTCAGTCCTTTCGATCTAATAAATTTTAATGACTGAATTTCAATCTTAATCCATTTTATCGAATTCAGGGACTTTACTAAAGTCGGATTTCCAGGGCGTCACAAACACAGCACTCATATGATCCTCACTAGGTGCATGCATGAACTGACTCACCACACTTACTGCATGAGCAATATCAGGACATGTTTGTGATAAGTAAATCAATCAGCCTACTAACCTTTGGTATTTTTCTTTATTAGTAGGCGTCTGATCAGGGTACTCTCCAAGCTTACAGTTTTGTACCATAGGAGTGTCTGCAAGCTTGCAATCTAGCATGCCAACTTCGGCCAAAAGATCAAGAGCATTCTTTCGCTGAGACAAGTAAATCCCTTCCTTTGACCTAGCAACCTCAATTCCTAAGAAATATTTCAAACCTCCCAAATTCTTTATCTCAAACTCCCTAGATAATAATTCATGCAGTCTCATAATCTTGGCACTATCATTGCATGTAATAATCATGTCGTCTACATATATGATAAGAGCTGTTATTCTTCCTTGAGTACCTTTTAAGAATAAAATATGATCTGAATTACTTTGGGAGTATCCATACCTTTTTATAGCCGAGCTAAAGCGACCAAACCATGCACGAGGGGACTTCTTCAACCCATACAATGATCTTTCCAGCTTACAAACCATGTTCAGTTGATCTGCGCATCTGTATCCAGGTGGAAGCTCCATATAGATCTCATCCTCTAAATCTCCATGAAGAAATGCATTCTTCACATCAAATTGATGTAAATGCCAGTCCAAGTTTACAGCCAGAGATAATAATACTATTATCGTGTCTAACTTTGCAACTGGGGAGAATGTTTCTTGATAATCCACCCCATAAGTTTGTGTATACTTTTTAGCTACCAGTCGTGCCTTATATCTCTCAATAGTGCCGTCTGCTTTATGTTTGACTGTAAACACCCACTTACATCCAACCGGCTTCTTATCCTTTGGTAGTTCCACAAGCTTCCAAGTTCGATTTTTCTCCAATGTCTTCATCTCTGCCTCCATCGCTTGAAGCCATTTCGGATCCTTCATAGCTTCTTCAACCATGTTTGGAACTTGAACAGAGGAAACTGTGGACACGAAGGCTTGTAGTAGTGTGGACAACCTCTTGGCAGACACATAATCTACAATCGGATATCGAGACCGGCGGTCTTCTATATCTGGAGAATATCGATTAGGTGGTTTACCCCTATTATGCCTATCAGGCAGCTTATAACCAGTAAGCACATCAGTATCTTCAAACGAATCAAGTACAGTAGAAGTACTTACCTCAGGTACATTCTCAGAAGCTTAGAGTGGTGCTGAAGAGGGCGAAAAGGGCGAAGACAAGGAAGGCTGTTGCTGCTGTGCATCTGTTGACATCTGCTCGGTTGCTACTGCTTCTATGCCGCCCGGCCATGCGCTTATCTCACGACAGTGAGGCAGTAGCTCAGAATCTTCAACCTCAGAATCGCGCAGCCGTGCACACCCATCCGTTGCACACCAATCCGTCGCTTCTGTAGTCCCAACCTCCCATGCACACCCATCTGTCGCTCCTGCAGTCCCAACCTCCCACCAATGTCTAGTTCTACATTTAGTCTCCCCTTGAACAGGACCGCCGTAGTCTATGATTGACGTATAGTACCCTAAGGATCAAATCCTAGGGCTCTGATACCATGAAGAGAAAGAAAACTCTCCTTTTTATTCAATGAATATTTTTTTTTGTATATTTACAATACTCAATCATATCATATATATAGGACAACCGACAACACTAATTAGGAGATACATAATAGGAATGATTTATACTAGAAAGAAATATATACAATAAAACTTCCTAACAAATAGGCTAAAATAGCTCACGACCACAAAAATAATGTCACAAAGTGAATATGTTCTATTCTTGTTCGGCTTCATCGCATTGTCCAGAGGCGGGTTTGGCTACTTTGATTGATACATTTCTCACACAGGACCTGCGGTATGGAAATCCATGCGTCGATGGCTATATAGGGGACTGGGTCGAGTGCAATTCGGACAAACCGCCTCAGCATAACGGCTCTGCAAGTAGCGCAAACGCTCTCTTTTCGCCACTATATTCGTATCTAAACTTCTGTCTGAGATCACATTGCGTTCTTTAATTTCAGAGAGCTCAGAGGCTATGGACTCTATGGCAAACTCCCACATTTTAGAGCCATGGATGGAGTCAAAAGAATTTAGCAGTTGCTTTCTCTTTCTGACTTTATGACTCTGAGGCTTCCTCTATTTTTTGGCCCGCTCTTTCTTTTTGGCTATGAGATTGCCCAGAGATTTGCAGAATAAGAGTTTATAACTTATAAGTTCTCGAATTTATCTCTCTAGTTAACCATAGATGCATTCTTATTGACGTTGAACTATCTTGATTTCTCCAACGAGGGACCTGTCCCGGCATCGATATCGGACATCACCAAACTTGATCTAGTGTAAGCGAAACAGATTTTACTCGCATCTCCACATGTGGAATATGCTTTCTAGTTGATATATATTTATGTTCATCATCACCTTATGTTGTAACTAGTGATTGGGCATGGACAACAAGCTGATTCGTGCTCAAAATTGTTATCTTAAAGCGTGTCAGGAAATCGAGGCCCCGCAGCTCCGGTAATTCGTTTTCCGCAACAAGTAGCACCTCATCCTCGTCAGATACCGGCTCGGGAGACTCAAGGCCTGCATGGCAACGATTGTGGTTCTCTGGAGCAAAAAAGATGAGAATTATGTTTGGTAATTTGGTAATATAAATGATTCTGACTCTGTTCTTGGGAACAGTTTTGGAGCAAAAACAAGAACAAAAAAAAAGTTGGTTCTAAAAAAAGAATCACTTTTGAGAATCACAAAACAGAACAAAGTCCAACTTCTCTCACTTTTCCCTTCAAATTCTCTCATCACTTTTCACTCAACCTAAACATAACGAGGTCTCATTTTCAAAGAAAAATATATAATAAGATGATAAAAAAAATAAAAAAAATCAATTTTTTGTCGAAAATACCTAAAAATAGAATAAGATTATATTAGGGTAGTTTAACCTTATTTTCATAAATTTGGGCCTAGATTCCCTAGGAAAATCGTAAACGCTTTTGAAATTGTTCGTTGAGACTCCATTTGCATGTACACTTACACATGTCATCGATCACACTTAGATCGAATTTGATATTTCTTCGTTGCGATTTGATATAGGCTTGTGAGGGCCCGAGCCAATTTGAAATCACACACTAACCCAATATGATCTATCCTTTTTTAAAATGACTCACACGACAATCAGACAGAATGGCACGAAAAAATATTATATGCAATATGTCATATAAGAGATTCAATATGAATTAATCTCCAATTAATTCAAAACATAGGGTGAAATTTCACAAAGCAACTGCGTAATTATTTGACTTTAGTGACAAAAATTGTGAAGAGAAATTATTTTCGGGAACAAAAATTTTGTGTAGTTGCCAAACGTGTTTCTATTTCAGGAACAGAAATTTTGTGCAGTTACCAAATACGTTCTGATTCTCTAAAACTCATCTAGAGAACAGAATCAGAAAAATAATTCTAATCAGAATCACTTTTTAGAATGGAAATCATTGCCATGCAGGCCCTCAGCCTCTTCGAGAAGTAGCAAAAAGAGCAATGACGAGTTGAAAATCATACTAGGAATTGCAGCTGCTCCTTTATGTACGCTTTGGGTTGTGGTGGGAGTCATTGTCAATATACAGGTTTGTGATCAAATGAAATTAAAGCTGTTGGTTGAGCTCATTATTAGGATTAACAGTAAGGACTTTCGTTTCTTTACACAGCAAATTTTCCATTTTTGTCATAACAGTAAAGGCATCTGTGAACTCGAGCTCACGAAATACCCCGGGTAATCCCCTAGGCCAAGATGAGACACGAGCAAGAACAGATTGCATGGACCTTACATGGAATTGTTCACATCTGACGGGAAAAAATTGTCCAAAAAATCCTAAAAAAATAAACTTTTTAATTTTGCCAATTAAATTTTAAACATTTTCATATTTTGCCAATTGAATTCACTCAATCAATTTTGGTTAGAAATTGCTGACATAAACGTCGGTCGTCCTACATTGCACAGCCGGCGCTGACATTGATAAAATTTAATAATATTATGATATTTTTTCAAATTTTCTATTTACCTTTTTTTTTCTTTTTTTTTTTCCTTCCGTTTTCCTTTTAAAAAAATTCTTTCCTCCTTCCCTTTGCCGGTCTAGGGCAAGGGACGTCGGGCCTAGATTGGGAAGGGGAAACTTCAACCCGATCTAGGGAAGGGCTGCCTTGCCTGAGTTTGACAGACCAGGCTCGTCAATTGCCAGCGGAGGGAAGGAGGGAAGAGAAAAAAATAAAAAAAAATACTAATTAAATAATATCTACGTCTGGCCGTGCCATGTAGGATAGAGGTCGTTCATGTCGGCAATTTCCAGCCAAAATTAGCTGGATAAACTTAATTGACAAAAAGTGAAAAGTCTTAGGGCTCAATTGATAAAACTAAAAGATTTAGGATTGAATTGATAAAATTGCAATTGGTTTGGATTTTTTTTTTGGACAATTCTCCCTTCCCTATGGTGTGGGAAATCGAACCCGTGTTAGCAAACTGTTCCATAGGCACAAGCCGGGAAAATTGCTAAAAAAGTCCTAAACCTATTGCTATTGTGCCGATTTAGTCCTAAACCTTTTTTTTTTTGCCGATTCAGTCCTAAACCTTTTACAATTGTGCCATTTTAGTCCATCCGGCAAATTTTGGCTGGCCGGTGATGACGTGGAGGTCGGCCGACCGGCGAACTAATATTTTAATGTTTTCTTTATATTTTTTCATATATTTTTTTTTATGTTTTTTTATGTTTTTTTTCCTTTTTTTTTTCTTTCCCTTCCCCTCCACACCACGTCTGGCCGTTTATTCCGGCGACCGGCCAGAGCACTACCGGAGAGGCCGAGCCTCGCCCGGCCATGGCGGGGACGACCTCGCCGTCGCCGTGCGAGGCATCGACGGCAAGAGGGTTTGCGAGATCGAGCCTCGCCTGGCCATGGTTGGGCGCGACCTCGGCCGGCTAGGGCGTAGCGGCAACGGCGAGGTTGAGCCTCGCCCGTCGCAACCCAGATCTGCTCGGGTCTTCGTGGTACAGGTTTGGGACCACCACCAGTCCCAAATTGCTCACGAACCTTGATATGTCCTCTTCACGGTGTTCCAGATCGGCTCCGTGAGCGTGCGCCCGAACTCGGTGGCCTCGACGCCATGCCGTAGGACGCCGCTCTGGCCGGCCGAGAGCAATGGCGGGGCCAATGCTGGGGTCGCAGCCGGCACGAACTTTTGGTTGAAGAGCTTCTGCGGCGGCTCGGGAGGGATGCTGGAGGGGAGGAAGGGGGAGGAGAAGACGGGATCTGGGCGCAGGTGGGGCGGACGGTGGCCGGGCCAGATGGGACGCCGGTGTTGATGAAGTTCTCGATCTCTTCGATGTTGGACTGCAAGGAGGCGTGGAGGGGGACGGTGTTGCTGTGGACGTGGGGTAGGACAGATGAGGGAAGGAGAGGGGAGGGGAAAGGAAAAGAAAAAAAAAAAGAAAAGAAAAAAGAAAAAACCTAAAAATTATGAAAACAAATATGAAAAAATATAAAGAAAATATTAAAATATTAGTTCGCCGGCCGGCCGGCGTCCACGTCAGTGCCGGCCGGTCAAAATTTGCCGGATGGACTAAAATGGCACAATTTTAAAAGGTTTAGGACTGAATCGGCAAAAAAAAAAGGTTTAAGACTGAATCGGCACAATAGCAATAGGTTTAGGACTTTTTTGGTAATTTCCCCGGCACAAGCCATCCAAACTTCGCCGGCGGAAAACATATCTATTTTCCACACGATCTTTAATATTAATTGATGACATGACCATGAAAAACAAGATGTAGCATAGCAAACAATAAAGCAGGAGAGGGTAATGTTCTTCTTCTCCTCCTTTTTCTACCCCTCATACATTTCGGTCCAAGCAAATCTCAAAGAGCAATGTGGTTGATGACATGGTCTCCAGCAATGCCATTCTGTACGAGCCCGGCCAGTACCCGGACCACGTTGTAGTCATCAAGGTATGGCCATTTCTCTCTCCTCCTCTTTTGTGTGTGAAAGTTCCTTTCGGCGGTCAACACCCAAGGCTTTTGCGTCACTTCGAGGGTCTGGTAAGAGCGGGCGGGGACCGGGGAGGCCCGCCGGAAGAGAGAGAGGGCGAGGAAGATGGGGACGAAGCAGAGGAGGGAGAGGAGAAGGAAGAGGGAGTTGGGCTTCGATCGGAGTTCTTTTGGGGGTTCCTTTTGTTGCTGTGAATCTCTTTTTCTTTTGGGTTTGATATGAGAAGAATGGTTCTCACTCAGATGAGCTCGTTATTGCATGCTCCTCACTCATATGAGCTCGATAAATGTCGGCCGTTGGATTCGATGGAGACTACATGGGTCTCACATGACCTATGTGGAGAAAAGTATCTGAAAAGTCATAAACATATTGTTAGGGGTGTCAAAAAGGCCCGGGCAAGGCGGGCCGGCCCGACCCAGCCTGAAAATTCAGTTGATTTTTCGGCCTTTTTGGGCCCGACTGGCCCGGGATTGGTACTCGGGCCGGGCCGGCCCGACGCCCGGATGGTTTTTAAATCCATATTTTTAATTTAATTTAATTTTTTCTTTTTATATTCTTTATTTGATAGATTTGTCAATTAATTTTAATTTTGAAAAAATGAAAAAAATGAAAATGACGCGGGCCCGCCCGAACTTAGTATTTGTTTACCTTCGGGCAGGCTCGGGCCGGGCTATTGACATCCATACATATTGTATTGGTGCCAATTTAGTCCTAAGCCTTTCTACTTACTTCAGTCCTTCCGGCTAATTTTGGTCAAATATTGCTGACTTGGACGTCAAGCGGCTTACGTGGCTCAACTAGCACTGACATGAATATATTTTTAAAAAATAATTTAGGTAGGTGGCCACGGGCTGGAACCGGTCGGTTCCGGTTCATGAATCGGTGATTCTGATTCGTGGCCATGGGGGAACCGAAACCTTAAGGGGCGGTTCCGGTTTCGATTTTGAAGCGGCAATTTCGAGTCGGTTCAGGGCCCGGTTCTGGTTCAAAATCGAAAATTGACCGCCGCCACCCTTTCCTCCCTCATCTGAGTTGTCTTCCACCTCTCTGCCCCTCTCTATATCATGCCCCCCTTCGCCCTCAAGTACCAGCTGCCCGATTCTGACCTTGACGCCCTCATCTCCCTTTGCACCGACGACAACCTCGCCGTCATGGTGGATGAGCTCGACGGCCTCTCTTCATCCTCAAACGCTAGAGCTAGGCTTTCCCGCATTAGGGTGTTCCTCTTTTTGACAAGGCCCAAATCCAGATCCAAGTCGACTCCGCCCCCCGTGCTGGGTCATCCCACGACCGAGACCTGTTCATCGACGCGCTTAAGGACGTGAGGATTGTGGGGAAGGAGGATGACTTTGATCGGAGCGTAGTGCTGAATCGGTGGTTCTCGAGATGAGTTGAAAGGCTCTTAACTCTTTCCCCTTTTTATTTATTTATTTTTTTGTACTGGCTAGTTTGCCGGTTAGGAACTGGCCCATAACCACCGGTTCACTATCTGAGGGGCCCGTAACCTGCCCCTATGGCACGAGCCGGTTTCAATTTTGAACCGACGGGCCCGATCAACGGGTCGATTACGGGTTTGACCCGGGCCGGTTCCAAGCTCAACCGGCCCCTGGCCATGTCTAATTCGGACTAACGATTCCATACTTATTTGGAGCTAACAATGAGCTGTTTGTAAATTCCAAAGCTTAGATGAGGACTTAATTGTTTATAGCTCACGTTGCAATGCATTTACTGTGATTCCATATTGCTGTCCTGTTTTGTTTGGCCTTCTAGGATTGATTTCGGATGGTTTTGCAGAGAGGCTGTATTTTTTTTTAATTAATTGCATTTCATTCATTCAAAGTCGAAAGTACAGTCGCTATGAACAAAAATTCACAACAAATTAAATCCCCTAGTGGTTGGGAGAAATTGACAAGCCAATTTGATGGGAGTATTTTCCATCTATGTCTCTTGGCCATGACAGGTTGAACTTTACTCTGGTGAAGATGATTCGTAGTTTTGTGGTTGTTATGTTTCCTTTTTTGTCTGCATTTTTCGTTGGCGATGGCTGTTGACACCTGATTTTTGACCATCCGTTATTTTAGTTTTTATTTCTAAAATTAATTAAAAATAGCAAAAAAGGTCAAAAATTGCAAAATCAACTTTGGGAGCCTTAGCCCAGCCTTAGGAACCAATTTTGAACAAAAAATATTTTTTGAATTTTTTAATATTTTTTGGAATTTATTTAATTATAAAAATACCCAAAAAATTAGAAAAATACCATCCGTGGTCAGAAAATTACACAAAAATATTCTGAAATTTTATTTTAATTATCTCTTCAATAGTTTCACTTTTTATTATGGAAATTTGGCTTGGTTCATGGGGTTCCTTCACAAACCTAATCCCGAACCGGGCCTAAAAAATCCTTTTCGAGTCTTCTAATTTTCAATTCTCGATTTTTATAAGCTATGACATTGGACTCCAAAGTATTGAAATGCAATTGGGTCAATTTACCCTCCAATTTGATCAATTTCAACCAAAAGGGCTTAATTGCATAAAAATCTTTCAATTTAGTCCCCGGTTTCACAATTTTTGAAATTAAATTTCACACGGCCACACCCATTAAAATTAAACACCTCTGCCCAACAGTTTTCATCATGCTGAATCCATTGGTGGGCTCAATTTTGGCTAATTCGATCGTTTAGGCCTTCGATTTGGCGAAATTAAATTTCGGATCCTAGGGACAATTTGGGGTTTTCACAGAATTTCAATAAATTGATTCACGAAAATACCCATATTTGATGGAAAACATGTCAAGGAATCCGATTTTGCCATCAATTTCATGAAAAGAGGTCATTTAGGGGGTCAATTTGGCGATTTGGAAGATTTGGCCGAACCGGGCCGGTCGGGTCCGACCCGACCCGACCCGGCCCGACCCGGGTCTGGTGGACAGCATGCACAGAATGTGCAGCAGCGTGGACAGAACAGGGGGGAGCGGCGAACAAGCGTGGGCGAGCGATTTTTTTTAAGAAAAAGGACACCACGCGTGAGGGGACATTGGCAGAGGTGGTGGACGTGCCGAGGCGGGCGGTCGGCCACCGTGAGGGGGGGAGATTCGGTTAAAACCGAACTCGGCCGAGAGAGAGAGAGGAGAGAATTTTGGGGAGATTTTTCGAGCAAATCCGGAGCAAGACAAGCTTGCCGGCGCCTCTTGGAGCCTGGGGGGAGCTTCGGTCGCCGTCGACGGTCGCGGGATAGGTCGGTATCTTCCCCGGTCTTCATTTTTTCTTATGCACGCCGGGTGTTCGACGAAATGCCCAAATGGGCTTTGCATTTTTTGAGTCTCGGCCGAGGCTCCCCGAGCCTTATTTGTTGCGCATTTGGTTCCTAAACTCCTCTAACACCATCCCTCCGCCTACCTTGCTATTTATTTTGCATTGAAATGTGCCGGGAAACCATGGCCGGAGCTCCCCGACGCACACCCGAGCCGAGAACTCGGTCCGGCGAAGCCCACGGCAACTGACCATCAAAGGACCGTAGGTAAGCTTCTAAATCTCCCTTGGGTGCTATGTGAATGAAAGAAAACGAGTTTGAGCAACAAAAAAATTTTCTGCAAATCGGTTCGCCGGAGCCGGTTCGGTCGCCGGATTTTTGGGGCGGTTCCCGACGTGTTTCTTGCCATGTTTTGGTCTTATATTGATGTTGAGTGTCTAAGGAGTCGAATGCCGCAAGAACGGGCGAAAAATACCAAGTTTCGGGCCCGTTTCGCAATTTTCCGGCGACCTCGCCGGAATTTTTACTATTCCCGCCGGATTTTTCACTGTTCATCGTCTTCTCCGGCGACCCTCCGGCCGGTCAACGGTCAACGGCCGACGTGGCGTGCCACGTAGGCAGCCACGTCAGCCGGGTGGGGTCCGGTCCGGTTATTTTCAAATAAAACAAACGGACGGCCACGATCGCGACACGTGTCGCGATCTTGGAATTTTGCAAAATAAAATAAATGATTTTCGGATAATTAATTCAAATCAATCCGACGGCCGAGAATGTGCCAAGTGGCTTTCTGTGGATCGTCCGATCTTGTCCAAGATCGGACGCACCAGGAGTAGCCACGTGGCACAACGTGGAGCGTTCGATTCGAAGGTTTTTCTAAAAAAGGAAAATAATTGATTTTTGATCCAATGGCTACGATGTGGCCACGTGTCTCACTGAGGGACGTCCGATCTAGCCTTTGATCGGACGCACGAGACGAAGCCACGTGGCACGACGTGGACCGTCCGATCCGGGGAATTTTCGGATAATTAAATAAAATAGATAAAAAATCAAAAAAATTGTTAAAAAATGGAAAAATGTTTAAAAATATAAAACGGCGTCGTTTTAGGCCGGTTTCGACCCCTAGGGTCGGGCCGGGCGCCCGAGAGGCGTGGGCCGGGTTTGACCCGGCCCGGAAAATATTTTTAAATATTAAAAAATTCAGAAAATAATAAAAAATAATAAAAAATTCAAAAAATCAATAAAAAATTAAAAAATCATAAAAAATTCAAAAAAAACTCGAAAAATTCAGAAAAATTCTAAAAAAATTCCAGAAAATAGGAAATGGCCACATTCAACTGGCCATGACTTGTTCCGGGTCATTTGACCCCTGATCTTTCCAAAAATGACGGTTTTGCCCTTCCGGCAAACCGTCTTCCAAAAAAATTCTAAAAAATCCAGGAAAATCCCAAAAAATAGGAAATGGCCACAAACAACTGGCCAAGGCTCATCCCGGGTGTTTTGAACCCCGGTCCTTCTTGAAAATGACAATTTCGCCCTTTGGGCGAGTTGTCTTTCAAAAATTGAAGAAAAATCAAGAAATTCCAAAAAATTCTCAAAAATGGGAAATGGCCACAATCAACTGGCCGTGGAATATTTTGGATAATTCGGTATCCAAACCTTCCAAAAATGACAATTTTGCCCTTCGGGCTAATTGTCCCCGAATCTTCCCATTTTACCCCTAGCCCTAAATCACATCTTCCCTAAGCCCTTATGGCTATACTAGGAGGCCAATGATTGAAATTGATGTGCATTGACATGATTTATTTATGCATTTGACTTGCGCTTTCATTATATTGATTGTGATTTGATAGGACTAGTATTCCAATCTGCATGAAACCCTGACTCATACCTATCTCACCCAAAATTGCGCCTGCATGAACTCTTAGTCAGGAAAATCACTCGCGTTAGGTACCGAAAGGGCGTTGGTAATGACACCGACGTAACCAAGTCCCCGAACCCAAAATCTCTGGTTCCGCAGAACTGATCGATCTCTCCCAATCGGTCAGTAAGGTTTCCGGTCTACCCTCCAAGAAAAACCGGTGGCGACTCCAAATGCATGTACAAGTTGCACATGCCACCACGACCACACTAAGGTCGAAAGCGATCGACTTTTATCGTCGAATCCCTCAAAAGACACTCCCGCCGCGATTTGGTATGGGCCTGGGAGGGCTCGCGCCGATCCAAGGCCCGCGATCCACATTTTAGAGTGGGGGCCGCGATCGGTAATCCATTAGCCGCGTCCGCTTATTTCGGACGGGTCGCGACAGCTGGCGACTCCGCTGGGGAAGTAGTTCTAGAACACTTGGTTCTGGACCTCAAGTGGACTTAGGCCGTAATTAAAACGTTGAGTGATTTTTCTAACCCTGCTGGCGCTCTTGAAGGTGAGGTAAGTCCACTCACGATAGGTGTTATATGTCTTTGCAGATTGGAGTGATAAGGGGTGTAGTCTGTGATTAACATTGTCTTATGCAGGATGGGCGTAGGAATGTATGTTATATGGATGATTTGAAGCGCTGATTGATATATAAATTGTTGCGCATGATTCACTGCATATTTGAGGATCACGACACTTTGCACAAAGCGCCCAAACCCAGGCCGTGAAATCACCTTTTTAGGTAGCCATAGATCAGGGATCGATATGTAACGCTCTAGCGTGGATTGCGCTGGGGTCGACCATATTCGATCCCACTCACTATCCAAGTCGAGACTTTTATCCATTTGTTGTGGATTGCGCTCATGGACGAATTTATCGACTCGGATAGAGGGAAGCCTCTAGGTTCCTCACCTAAGCCATTTTGATTTCTAGAGTCAAGCCTCACTTATCTCATGCGCATGTATATGGATGGTTGGTATACCTAAAACCAAAAATCATTGGGTACCTCTCATGGTAAGGTCCTTCCGTTTCTATTTGAATTCACTTGCAGTTTTTTATTTCGCACAACATGCTGCATTCATCAAATCCGATGGTTGAGTCCAATTCCATTTTAAAGTATAGATAAAAGAGATGATCTCTCCAAGTCGGTCCCACATCCCGGACGTATTCAAGTATGAGCGACGCTTCATCCGCCATCAGACTGTCGGGACATTCAACGGAGTTTACCCTCTTCGAGCTGTCCAAGGAATGATCCGGTGACCATACCGATAGTTGAAGGACATGCGATAACAACAAATCCGAGACACCTACCGGACATTATCAAAAGGACACCTGATGAAAATGAAGATCCGAAGGGCCGAACCGAAGACACCAAGCGTCGTCCCTTGAAGACCCGACTTGGGGCATCTCTTTAGGTTCTTAAGGGCTACATTCCAATTGTCCCTTTTCTTTTATCAGGATCATCGAGTCTGTAAGGAGCACCCGTCTGTGGGTCTCCCATCTATCTTTTACACCTCGATTCCTAAGTCTTGTCCTAGTGTCTTGACATTGGAATGTGACACTGGAATTTCTCTCAACCATTCAGATTTTCCGATTCAATTGCGCGTCTCGCCCAGATGAAATTTTCGTTAGAACTCACACTTGGCATGTTTAACCCAAGTACGAGAATCTAACATTCATTTCATGGTGCGCCGGACATGGAATTGTACCGGTCTATAGCATGCATCATTGGTAATCCTTGGTAATTAACTAAAGTCGTCCATGTTTCCTGAATTCAAGAGGAGACATGATATCCAAATTACCTTCGGGAAATCATTTCAATTTGGATGTCCTATCTCTCACCGAATTTAGGACACATTGGAATTGCATTTTTATCTTCTTGGAAATTCCACAGATTTTCTGGGGATTTACCAAAAGTGATAACCATGGATTACGCTCCTTTTAGTTTTATATTTTCTCTTGAAAAACATCGATAAGAATTTTTCACATGAGGTTGAGGCTTGTGTAAAAGTCCTTATCTTCGTTAATTACGAGAAAGCATAAAATTGAAAGGATTTATGCTTTACTTCCCTTTCTGACATATTCCTGTCATTCGAACAGGTAATTTTCATAATCGAAATCCGAGGACTTGTGTGAAGAATCAGTCACAAGTTAAAATGGACCAGGATGGCACAGAAAAGCGCTGGACCACCTTAGAGAGTCAACTGATGAGGGAAGACCAGGGAATCCTCAAGAAAAATAGTCAAACTGATGAGGGCATTTTGCCATCTTTCAAGATGTGGAACAGCATGCAATCAAAGGAGCCACATGCGGAAAAGAGTTAGCTGTAATCTAATCTCTTTAAATTTGAAAATTTGCTGATTGTGTTTTATTGATCCTCAGGAATGGTGCTTCAAGAAGATTGAAACTGGCTGACAACTCGAGCCACTAGGATGGATATTTGAAGTCAGACAAAGAAGTCGACTTCTCACCAAGACAGCATGCTGGGGCAAAGCCTGCCAAGATGAAAAGAGACAGGAACCTCCGAACGGCAGATATCCCCTAATTGAAAAGGGAACCGTAAAAATTGTGAAAGGATCAAAGCAGTCGACTGGGGCATATCCCACTCAACTAGGGCAAACGCCACCTAACCGGGGCAGCCGGACCAAGTGTAAAGACGTGTCGTTCCTAATTGATTTTCAATCAGATATCGACATACCATTTCCTATCTTTTCCTCTCAGGTGAAAAATAGGATGAGAGGGTCAAAGATAAACGAAGAAAAATTTGTCTTCCCTACAAGACGGAAAGAAATGTGCCTTCAGCAGATGTCACCCGTTGGGATTGCAATGACAAAGTGAATTAAATTATGAAGAAGGAGCAACCTAATTAGGATTGGCTCTCCCTAAGTCGAAAAAGCTGTATCTGTTCCAAATCGGATTGACTGGTTCACGAGTTGATATGGTTTCTCATTCTTGCAGGTGATAACGAGAATGAACGGGCCCACTGAAAAATTTCCAGCATCTTGGATGCTAGAAGTGACTAAAGCGGGGATAGTAAATCCGTAGTCGTTTCAATTAAAGCTCCTTATCCAGCAATCGACTCATTCATTCATTTCATCGCATAGGTGGAATAAAAGATTGTTAAGGCGTGAGGTGAATACGATAGGACACAATGAAGGAAATTGTTGCCTGTGAAGTAACACTTCAGGATGTTGAAGTACTCAGCCACAAGTAAACCCATGCTGACGGATGCCAAATAGCAGAACGCTCGAGGGACATCATGAAATGATAACAAGGCAAAAGATGCATGAAGAAATCGAAACGTATCGGCGAAGCTGAAAAGCGTCAAACATGGCGGCATATCAAACGCTGAGATCTTCGAAGGATCGTAGGATCATATCATCTGGCAGCATATCATCTGCTGAGATCTTTGAAAGGTGCGAAGTGCCAAAATCACCTGACACGGAGTGGATCGACTTCAACTAAGTAGGAATGCACCAATACGGCATGATCAGATCGCCTACAACTAAACCGGCCAGCCCCAGACAAAGCGTCCAGTGGGAGGGGGCAAATCACTCTCTACCCAGAAAGGGTACCGAATGTAGGATATACCGAATTCACCATGGGGATACGTAGGGGAAGTCCCTAGAGCAGTTATCACCCATGAATCATAATGATATAGAGTAAATCCATCAAAGACGAAACGCATCAAACCCTTCTAAATGAGAAGGAGAACGATACGGAGCCATCGATTCTGGTAAAAGGACGTATCGTTCCAAAATGATTATTTTCTTGATATGAGAATAATGCTTCATTTCTTTTTCCTTTCAGGTTGGGAACAGAAGCAAAGAGCCCAAGAAGCAATGCCTTGAAATGACAAGCAGGGAGTACCCCTTTTCATGGCATCTCAGACATGCACTTTGGCTAAATATTTTTAAGAGCATTCTAATAGCTCAATTTGTGAACAAAACCTTTGAGAAAACTTGAAGAAGTTTATCATCATTTAGAAATCTCTGTGAAAAGAGCGCTTGAAAAGAAAACTTCAAGTTTTCCAGATTGACATATCTGATAAAAATGCTTTCTCTGAATAGAGTGAAAAGTACGAACTCATTTTTCGTTGCATGCATACATAACATGCATCATGCATATCGTGCACACATCCTGCATACAGAGAACCCAAAGGGAGAAATGCCGGTTCCCGCAGGATAAATTTCAAGGGTAAATTGTATCGATTCCAATAGTCAATTACACATGCCCTTTACTCATGAGATTCCTTCTTTTCAACAGGGGAACATCAAATACCTCAAATGGCGACTGTGATCGAGAGAATCACCAAATCGCCACACGACAAATCCCTAGACTATCAAGCTGTCTAGGGATAGAGAAAAAAATAATCGAAGACTCTGGCAATTGAGATAGACGACCAGAATCGACAAAATTCATGGGAGCGGGCCCCCACCTGCTTCGAGGAGCCAAGCCGGGGGCAAATTCTCACGATCCCCATGAAAGTGCATCGAACCGGGGTTATGAAACCCAGAGACGACAAACACCAAGACAAGCCTCACTGGGGCAAAATACTTGGAAAACACTGCTCCTTCAAATGTTGGAAGGACGAAGTCTCGAAGGGAGTACCTCCTTCCTGAAATTTCAAATGAAGCCAGATAAATCCCCACACCTGTCTCTTCATATGAAGGTGCATGCATGTCTTCAAATCGGATTGAAAATCGTCCAGGAGCATGGGAATGCCAAGGCACGCTGCCAAGATGAACACCGCCCAACTGGGGCAAAGCAGTTGTCGACGTGATTGAGGATCGTCTCACGAACAACACCCACAAATACAGATGAGATGAAGCAGCATCCACCATCCACATCAAATGAGAAGCGTCAATAATCGACGAAGGAAAGGAATACGTCAGTAAGGCGTCATCAGGAATCCCAAGATGGAAGACATCCCCAAAGAGGATGGAGATTATAGCAAAATGCAGGAATGAATTTAGCTGGGGCATGCGTCACCTAGCTATGATAAACCACGTCTAACCGGGGCAAGTGAATCATTTGTGCGCCGGACAAAGGAAGGACATTTCTTCTCTGGCAAAATCCATGGACGCAATGACAGAGTCGTCCTCATCGGAAGTAAACCCCAGGATACAAACCTGGGTGAACGGTAACTTTGTATCGTTCCAAATTGATCTCCCAAAGATCCCAGGCTTAACATGAGTTTTTCCCTCATTTAACAGGAAATTACTGACGCCAAAAAGCCACAAAAGAAAGGATCTTGCCCGATGTGGAGGCGAAAAGAAATATCTGTTGCAAGAGGCAAGTTGCCAAGAAACGGAACCCTAGAAAATGACGTAGAATACGTCCAAAAGCACAAATTGATCTCACCCAGTGCAAATCCTAGAGAAGGATTTCGTTGCCAAACAGATGGATAGATCATGGCCACGAGCTAGATGGCCGACTTCAACAAGCCTTACATTTGCGTTCAAATGGAGGCGCGAAGCGAGAGTAAAGCAGTATCGTTTCGATTTGTCTTGAATTTCGAAACACGAACTGACACTTGATATTTTTTGTTGACAGGGATTCACCGTCAAGATGGACAGAAAATTGTTGGCACTAGAAAGCCGCAAAATAAAAGAACTCGCCGACAAGGAGGCAAATAGAATTATCGACCTTGGAAGTCAAGACTCCAAGAAATGGTCTTTGATTATAAGACCGAGTGGAGGGTAAAAAGTATCGCTCCCCCATTACATGCTTTGACATGTATTCTGATAGAAATTTCCTTTTTCCTTGAATAAAAGGAACTCTGAAGAGTGGCGTTGGAATGCGTCCAAAATCACAAATGGATCTCCCCTAGGGAAAATCCTTGAGAAGGATTTATCGCCAACCAGACGGAGGGATCATGGCCACAAGATAGATGGCCAACTTCTACAAGCCACGCGTTTGTGTTCAAATGGAAACACAAAGCAAGAACAAGGCTGTATTGTTCCAATTTGCCTCGAATTTTGGAACGCAAACTGACACCTATTTCCCGTCTTTGACAGGGGTTCGCCATCAAGGCGAAACAGGTTTTCACACCCCAAGTATTACCCATTGGAACACATGACCAAGGGTAGGATGTATCGTTCTAATTTTTTGAAAAATTCATGAACGTACAATAACATGTTTCTTCCGCATTTTCAGGGATCTCC
This sequence comes from Rhodomyrtus psidioides, assembly GCA_021437785.1. Classification (NCBI taxonomy): domain Eukaryota; kingdom Viridiplantae; phylum Streptophyta; class Magnoliopsida; order Myrtales; family Myrtaceae; genus Rhodomyrtus; species Rhodomyrtus psidioides. The sequence continues at coordinate 14,941,794 of JAILYB010000005.1, read as the reverse complement.
AGCCGCGGGGGACAGGTAAGTATCCCTTTCCCCAATCCATTGAAGAGGTTGAATAAAAACAGAGAAGAAAAGAAAAGCTTTCAGAATCTAATGTCTAGAAAAGACATAGAATTCAAACTTCATTGACATTCATGTTTTAAAACAGGAGGTCGTCTGAGCATGAATAAGAACATGCATTATGCATCATAAAATCCCCTTGACGGGTAAAATTTTTGGAGAAAACGAAAGAGATTTTTCCAATCAAAAGTTGTTCAAAACTTTCAAAAGGACGTTTTCTCAAAAGATAAGAAGCAAAGCCTAGTCCAAACACGTCCTATACACACTTGAGAGAGAAGTGGAGCGGATCAAATAGTAAAATCTGAACCTACGGGAGTAGGGATTATTCGCAGCAATTACATGGATTGGGATGACGGAGGCATTCGTTTCATATCCCCAAACACTACAGGTGACCATTGACAACCCCTTCGAACGGCGGTTTTCATTCTCAACCCTGTCAAGAACCACCCCACATCGGGACAAAAAGGGAGCAAGTCCAGCAGCATCAGGAGAAAATGGTTAGAAATTTTCTTGCTCGGACTAACATTAATCTTTGTGTGTTGTTTATATGGTAATCCAAGTGCCATAGGATGACGAGAAGCGTTCATTTCTCTATCCCACACACTTTTATCATTTGCACAGCCAAGTTGAGCCTGCAAATTCATTTCATGAACCCGTTGGTGATCATTGCACATTCCAAGATAAAGGCATCATCACCTCATAAACGGAGGAATTCAAGACTCAGGGATTACGAAAAGAATTCCCGGACTAATATTTAAAGCTTGTTTAGACTATATGTCTAACATGATCCCATTAAGATGAGAAAAAGTGGGATTTCAAAAATGAATGAAAAAAATCCCCAGCATTAAGAAAAAGCAAAGTGCCTGGTAAAAGCAAGGCCGATGCTCGTGCAAGCTGTTTGCTTGATCCCCAGTGAAACTTGGATGGGAAAAGAAAATTTTTTTCTAAAGGAGTCAGATAAAAAAAGACCGCTCCTCCAAATGATGTCAAGCATGGAGGAAAAACACAGACAGAGTTGTCAATCCCTTAATGCAGCCAGAGACGCTCTCTAAAGAGCTGGTGCACACCTCAAAATTGGTTGCGCGCCTCAAAGACTGAAGATGCAGAATGGAAAAGACAGGTGACAAATTTGCAATGATCACCAATGTCAATCCCCTCATAAATTCTGGGCAAAAAATAAGCCTTTTTCGGTCCCCAATCCTACCAACATTACAACCCCGAAACAGTCTTCTCGGACTAAGACACTTGGGTTAACATATAGCTTAGCTCGAAGAAGTACGAGCAAGACTATTTCTTTCTCATTTTGCAGGGTTCTCGACTTGTAAACCTGGAGCAGATGGTGAAGACTTTCATTCAATGGCCTCGACTCCAAAGCGGGTCCTTCCTTGAAAACCAATATCCAAGCCCAACATTACGGTCCCGTGGAAGACCTCCCGACCGATCAAAATGTATGCGCTGCGAATGAGCCTAAAACCTAGGCACAAGTCAATAGGGAATTGAGTGCATCCCCTATAAAAATCATTACCTCAAAACAGGTGAGAAGACCTCCTTGTCGAGAAATATTCCAATTGATGTTTTGAACAAACTCTTCTTGGAATTTTCAAACTGCTGATCCAGATTTGCCGCGTAAGGAATTTGTGATCACATCTGTATGTTGCAAGAATGTTTTGGATAACCTCCAGCATCAAAATGCACTTTTCATGACTAAAACTTAAGTCATAAAATTTTGTCGATTGGACAACCGTTGTCTTCCAAAGATTACTAACATTTTCTTGGTGAAGAAATTCGGGCTCAAACTTCTGCAGGATACCTGGAGAATCCAGCTCCCAGAATGTCGCCTCAACAGACCCAAGTGAAGTTTTGTCAAGATAAAAGCTTTCACTGCTTCAAAGCTGAATTCCCGATAGATTTTGGGATCTTTCAAAAGAAGGGATGAGGATGGAACCCTTTAAAAAAAAAATCAAGCAATCCCAGTAGACGTGGAGAACCTTCGTCTCGGGACCCTTTCTCAAAAAAATCAAGCAGTCCTAGCTTGACGTGGAGAACCCTCGTCCTAGGACCCCTTTTTAAAAAAAAATCAAGCAGTCCTAGCATGACGTGGAGAACCCTCGTCCTAGGACCCATTTTCAAAAAATCAAACAGTCCTAGCATGACGTGGAGAACCCTCGTCCTAGGACCCTTTTTTTAAAAAAAAAAAAAATCAAACAGTCCCAGTAGACGTGGAGAACCCTCGTCTCGGGATCCTTTTTTCAAAAAAAATCAAGCAGTCCCAGTAGACGTGGAGAACCCTCGTCTCGGGACCCTTTTTCAAAAAAATCAAGCAGTCTTAGCATGACGTGGAGAACCCTCGTCCTAGGACCCCTTTTCAAAAATATCAAACAGTTCTAGCATGACGTGGAGAACCCTCGTCCTAGGATCCATTTTTCAAAAAATCAAGCAGTCCTAGCATGACGTGGAGAACCCTCGTCCTAGGACCCCTTTTCAAAAATCAAGCAATCCCAGTAGACGTGGAGAACCCTCGTCTCGGGACCCTTTTTTTAAAATTCAGACAATCTCATCGGACGTGGAGAACCCATGATCCCGGAAGGATGCCTTGCTCTGTCAAGAAAAGCTCATAGGGTCATGTTTTGCAGGATCCCTGGAGAACCCAGGGCCCAAACTGATACCTTTTTAATGAAAAGTTTGCAGGTTTCAGCTTTCTACAGGATAATTGGAGTCCCCATATCCCAGAAAGGTACCTCGCATGTCGAAAGGACAATTCGACCTTCTGCGAGATTTCAGGTAACCCCTAAATCCCAGGATAGCCTTCAGGTGAACCTAGAGTTAGGTAAACCTTCCAAAAGAGACCTTAATGATGTCAATCCTTAGGCGGAGCCTTTTAGTAGGCAAACCCTTTCCCAAGACCGATCTACGAACGAACGATCGAGTCTCCGAGGCGGAGCCTTTTAGTAGGCAAACCCTCTCCCAAGACCGATCTACGAACGAACGATCGAGTCTCCGAGGCGGAGCCTTTTAGTAGGCAAACCCTTTCCCAAGACCGATCTACGAACGAACGATCGAGTCTCCGAGGCGGAGCCTTTTAGTAGGCAAACCTTTTTCCCAAGACCGATCTACGAACGAACGATCGAGTCCCCGAGGCGGAGCCTTTTAGTAGGCAAACCTTTTTCCCAAGACCGATCTATGAACGAACGATCGAGTCCCCGAGGCGGAGCCTTTTAGTAGGCAAACCCTTTCCCAAGACCGATCTACGAACGAACGATCGAGTCTCCTAGGCGCAGCCTTTTAGTAGGCAAACCTATTCCAAGACCGATCTACGAACGAACGATCGAGTCTCCGAGGCAGAGCCTTTTAGTAGGCAAACCCTTTCCCAAGACCGATCTACGGACGAACGATCGAATCTTCGACTAGTCCCGACAAGAAGGGATATGTCATTTCATAGGCGCAGCCTTTTAGTAGGCAAACCTTTTCCAAGACCGATCTACGAACGAACGATCGAGTCTCATAGGCGCAGCCTTTTAGTAGGCAAACCTTTTCCAAGACCGATCTACGGACGAACGATCGAGTCTTCGACTAGTCCCGACAAGAAGGGATATGTCAATCTATAGGCGGAGCCTTTTAGTAGGCAAACCTTTTCCAAGACCGATCTACAGAACGATCGAGTCTTCGACTAGTCCCAACAAGACGGGATATGTCATTCCATAGGTGGAGCCTTTTAGTAGGCAAACCTTTTCCAAGACCGATCTACAGAACGATCGAGTCTTCGACTAGTCCCGACAAGAAGGGATATGCCATTCCGAGGCGGAGCCTTTTAGTAGGCAAACCTTTTCCAAGACCGATCTACAGAACGATCGAGTCTTCGACTAGTCCCGACAAGAAGGGATATGTCATTCCGAGGCGGAGCCTTTTAGTAGGCAAACCTTTTCCAAGACCGATCTACAGAACGATCGAGTCTTCGACTAGTCCCAACAAGAAGGGATATGTCATTCCATAGGTGGAGCCTTTTAGTAGGCAAACCTTTTCCAAGACCGATCTACAGAACGATCGAGTCTTCGACTAGTCCCGACAAGAAGGGATATGTCATTCCGAGGCGGAGCCTTTTAGTAGGCAAACCTTTTCCAAGACCGATCTACAGAACGATCGAGTCTTCGACTAGTCCCGACAAGAAGGGATATGTCATTCCGAGGCGGAGCCTTTTAGTAGGCAAACCTTTTCCAAGACCGATCTACAGAACGATCGAGTCTCCGACAAACCCTACAGAACGGGCGCGTCATCCTTAGATTCCTATCAGTCTGGAGTCTCACTTGATGGTAGAAACCGCCATAAGGGTCAACCAATGGTAGAAACCGCCATAAGGGTCAACTCAAAGGTAGATACCGCCATAAGGGTCAAAACTAAATTCAAAGGTAGAAACCGCCTGAAGGGTCAACTTGATGGTAGAAACCGCCATAAGGGTTAACTTGATGGTAGAAACCGCCATAAGGGTCAACCAAAGGTAGAAACCGCCTGAAGGGTCAACTCAAGGTAGATACCGCCATAAGGGTCAAAACCAAATCAAAGGTAGAAACCGCCTGAAGGGTCAACTCATGGTAGAAACCGCCATAAGGGTCAACCAATGGTAGAAACCGCCATAAGGGTCAACTTGATGGTAGAAACCGCCATAAGGGTCAACTAATGGTAGAAACCGCCATAAGGGTCAACTAATGGTATGACCTACCATACAGGTCAGGGCTTAATCTCCCTAGGATATTCTGAACGAGTCCTAGGTATGTTCTTGAGAGTCGTCGCAACCGGCAGCATCTGACAGGTGAGCTTCACGTAAGCCTCTCTCACTCCGGCCCATGTTCGAATTGCAAGAGTAAACCGGTGATTAATTTGAGCATTCGTCAAAAGACTTGAAGGTCCGATGTCATAGCATTTCTTCCCCCCCAATCGAGTCGGTCAAGATCCAGGTGTCATTTTGTCTTTGAAAGCAACCTCTGACGAGCTCACTCTCAAAGAGGGGCAGCTGTTGACACCTGATTTTTGACCATCCTTTATTTTAGTTTTTATTTCTAAAATTAATTAAAAATAGCAAAAAAGGTCAAAAAAATTGCAAAATCAACTTTGGGAGCCTTAGCCTAGCCTTAGGAACCAATTTTGAACAAAACATATTTTTTGAATTTTTTAATATTTTTTGGAATTTATTTAATTATAAAAATACCCAAAAAATCAGAAAAATACCATCCGTGGTCAGAAAATTACACAAAAATATTATGAAATTTTATTTTAATTATCTCTTCAATATTTTCACTTTTTATTATGGAAATTTGGCTTGGTTCATGGGGTTCCTTCACAAACCTAATCCCGAACCGGGCCTAAAAAATCCTTTTCGAGTCTTCTAATTTTCAATTCTCGATTTTTATAAGCTATGACATTGGACTCCAAAGTATTGAAATGCAATTGGGTCAATTTACCCTCCAATTTGATCAATTTCAACCAAAAGGGCTTAATTGCATAAAAATCTTTCAATTTAGTCCTCGGTTTCACAATTTTTGAAATTAAATTTCACACGGCCACACCCATTAAAATTAAACACCTCTGCCCAACAGTTTTCATCATGCTGAATCCATTGGTGGGCTCAATTTTGGCTAATTCGATCGTTTAGGCCTTCGATTTGGCGAAATTAAATTTCGGATCCTAGGGACAATTTGGGGTTTTCACAGAATTTCAATAAATTGATTCACGAAAATACCCATATTTGATGGAAAACATGTCAAGGAATCCGATTTTGCCATCAATTTCATGAAAAGAGGTCATTTAGGGGGTCAATTTGGCGATTTGGGCGATTTGGCCGAACCGGGCCGGTCGGGTCCGACCCGACCCGACCCGGCCCGACCCGGGTCTGGTGGACAGCATGCACAGAATGTGCAGCAGCGTGGACAGAACAGGGGGGAGCGGCGAACAAGCGTGGGCGAGCGATTTTTTTTAAGAAAAAGGACACCACGCGTGAGGGGACATTGGCAGAGGTGGTGGACGTGCCGAGGCGGGCGGTCGGCCACCGTGAGGGGGGGAGATTCGGTTAAAACCGAACTCGGCCGAGAGAGAGAGAGGAGAGAATTTTGGGGAGATTTTTCGAGCAAATCCGGAGCAAGACAAGCTTGCCGGCGCCTCTTGGAGCCTGAGGGGAGCTTCGGTCGCCGTCGACGGTCGCGGGATAGGTCGGTATCTTCCCCGGTCTTCATTTTTTCTTATGCACGCCGGGTGTTCGACGAAATGCCCAAATGGGCTTTGCATTTTTTGAGTCTCGGCCGAGGCTCCCCGAGCCTTATTTGTTGCGCATTTGGTTCCTAAACTCCTCTAACACCATCCCTCCGCCTACCTTGCTATTTATTTTGCATTGAAATGTGCCGGGAAACCATGGCCGGAGCTCCCCGACGCACACCCGAGCCGAGAGCTCGGTCCGGCGAAGCCCACGGCAACCGACCATCAAAGGACCGTAGGTAAGCTTCTAAATCTCCCTTGGGTGCTATGTGAATGAAAGAAAACGAGTTTGAGCAACAAAAAAATTTTCTGCAAATCGGTTCGCCGGAGCCGGTTCGGTCGCCGGATTTTTGGGGCGGTTCCCGACGTGTTTCTTGCCATGTTTTGGTCTTATATTGATGTTGAGTGTCTAAGGAGTCGAATGCCGCAAGAACGGGCGAAAAATACCAAGTTTCGGGCCCGTTTCGCAATTTTCCGGCGACCTCGCCGGAATTTTTACTATTCCCGCCGGATTTTTCACTGTTCATCGTCTTCTCCGGCGACCATCCTGCCGGTCAACGGTCAACGGCCGACGTGGCGTGCCACGTAGGCAGCCACGTCAGCCGGGTGGGGTCCGGTTCGGTTATTTTCAAATAAAACAAACGGACGGCCACGATCGCGACACGTGTCGCGATCTTGGAATTTTGCAAAATAAAATAAATGATTTTCGGATAATTAATTCAAATCAATCCGACGGCCGAGAATGTGCCAAGTGGCTTTCTGTGGATCGTCCGATCTTGTCCAAGATCGGACGCACCAGGAGTAGCCACGTGGCACAACGTGGAGCGTTCGATCCGAAGGTTTTTCTAAAAAAGGAAAATAATTGATTTTTGATCCAATGGCTACGATGTGGCCACGTGGCTCATTGAGGGACGTCCGATCTAGCCTTTGATCGGACGCACGAGACGAAGCCACGTGGCACGACATGGACCGTCCGATCCGGGGAATTTTCGGATAATTAAATAAAATAGATAAAAAATCAAAAAATTTGTTAAAAAATGGAAAAATGTTTAAAAATATAAAACGGCGTCGTTTTAGGCCGGTTTCGACCCCTAGGGTCGGGCCGGGCGCCCGAGAGGCGTGGGCCGGGTTTGACCCGGCCCGGAAAATATTTTTAAATATTAAAAAATTCAGAAAATAATAAAAAATAATAAAAAATTCAAAAAATCAATAAAAAATTAAAAAATCATAAAAAATTCAAAAAAAACTCGGAAAATTCAGAAAAATTCTAAAAAAATTTCAGAAAATAGGAAATGGCCACATTCAACTGGCCATGACTTGTTCCGGGTCATTTGACCCCTGATCTTTCCAAAAATGACGGTTTTGCCCTTCCGGCAAACCGTCTTCCAAAAAAATTCTAAAAAATCCAAGAAATCCCAAAAAATAGGAAATGGCCACAAACAACTGGCCAAGGCTCATCCCGGGTGTTTTGAACCCCGGTCCTTCTTGAAAATGACAATTTCGCCCTTTGGGCGAGTTGTCTTTCAAAAATTGAAGAAAAATCAAGAAATTCCAAAAAATTCTCAAAAATGGGAAATGGCCACAATCAACTGGCCGTGGAATATTTTGGATAATTCGGTATCCAAACCTTCCAAAAATGACAATTTTGCCCTTCGGGCTAATTGTCCCCGAATCTTCCCATTTTACCCATAGCCCTAAATCACATCTTCCCTAAGCCCTTATGGCTATACTAGGAGGCCAATGATTGAAATTGATGTGCATTGACATGATTTATTTATGCATTTGACTTGCGCTTTCATTATATTGATTGTGATTTGATAGGACTAGTATTCCAATCTGCATGAAACCCTGACTCATACCTATCTCACCCAAAATTGCGCCTGCATGAACTCTTAGTCAGGAAAATCACTCGCGTTAGGTACCGAAAGGGCGTTGGTAATGACACCGACGTAACCAAGTCCCCGAACCCAAAATCTCTGGTTCCGCAGAACTGATCGATCTCTCCCAATCGGTCAGTAAGGTTTCCGGTCTACCCTCCAAGAAAGACCGGTGGCGACTCCAAATGCATGTACAAGTTGCACATGCCACCACGACCACACTAAGGTCAAAAGCGATCGACTTTTATCGTCGAATCCCTCAAAAGACACTCCCGCCGCGATTTGGTATGGGCCTGGGAGGGCTCGCGATCCAAGGCCCGCGATCCACATTTCAGAGTGGGGGCCGCGATCGGTAATCCATTAGCCGCGTCCGCTGATTTCGGACGGGTCGCGACAATGGCGGTAAGCGATCGAGCAGCAGCGGCAGTAGGCGATCGCTGTCTAGCGGTCAACGATTTTAATATTGAATTATTTTAGTAATATAGATCGGGTCGGGTATGGGTTGAAATTAAATTTGTATTGCATGAAATGAATTAAAATGGATTGGATCATTTTCGACCCGATCAGACCCACCCATTTGACATTGTATATCAATTGAAAAAGTATTGGGAATGAATCGAATGATTGTTGCATGACACCGACTAATGAACTTGCTCTTTTCACAACTTTCTCGTTAGTCTCTTGGGAGTTAAAGTACAGTACAAGTGCCAAAATTTATGTACGACACTTATTTTAGTATCAAAACTTTCAAAATGATTACTTAAGTGCCAATTTTTTTAAAAAAATAATCATTTAAGTGCCAATTTAAAAAAAAAAGACCACTTCAGTGCCAACTCCGATTTGAGTTGTCTTGGCTCGCCGGAAATCCGACGTGGCTTATTTTTTTTTTTATTGATATATGAGTAGACGTAGCTCGAAAATTCGATGTGGCCTATTTTTTTAATTAATGTTTGAGCAGACGTAACTCGCCGGAGTTGGCACTAAAGTGAGTGCTTTTCAATAAAATTGGCACTTAAGTGATAGTTTTTTTTATAAAAAAAATTGACACTTAATTGACCGTTTTGAAAGTTTTAAAAAATTGACACTTAAGTTATCGTTTTGAAAGTTTTGGTACTAAAGTGAACGTCGTGCCCAAGTTTTGGTACTTGTAGCGCACTTAAGCCGCCTCTTGAAGCACTCCTCAAACATACTGAGTAAGAAATCGTTCGATTTTCAAATTATTGATTGCGCATATCTAGAGAACAGTTAGCAACAGTGTCACTGAGAATTACGACATCTCTCTTTATCTAATTACCAGATAACCGTCCCGGATACATTTTAACACGGCTCTTTTCACGAACTAGATACAAATCTCTTCCCAAAAAAAGGCCATCCAAAAGCAATACTTAGTGGGAAACGCACCGCCGGCAGACAGGAGCCCAACACCCGGCCGCTCTCCTACGGTGTAGGTTTTGGTTTCTTTAAAACATAGCTTGGGCTCTTGTCTGATAAAAAAAAGAAGGAAGAAAGACTCGGATTCAATATATTTTCATGAACATATTCAATTAAGGGGCGATCATACCGATCGTCGTGTTGGGCTGGTCTTCTTCTAATCATTCAGTAACATGGAGCGACCAAATGATTGCGGTAAAAGCTAGATTCCATGATCAACTGGGAGAATTCTTTTTTTCTAAATTTGAAAGGGCTTCTTGGTGTTAAGGAACTTTTTTTTTTTTTTTTATATTTCAAGTATAAAATTTCATTTTCTTTTCGCAATGTGAGAAGAGATTACTTTAACTTTCGACAAAAAAAAAGAGATTACTTTAACTTTCGACCAAAAAAAAAGAGATTACTTTAACTAAATGCGATTAACTTTCTTCGCCATGTGAGATTCTTTTCTTGTAGGACACTCTACGAATCGATACATAATGTTGTATTGACAAGTGCTTTCAAGACGGTCTGTTAAGCGATAAAGCAATGTTTTTTTTTTTTTTTGCTTTTCACGCTGTAGGTAAAAATATTTCGTGTTAAGTATATCTAACAAGCATTAAAAAAGCGGTGGCTGATAAGGCTGCGCATGGTAACCATTCTGATTCCGAAAACTGATTCTGGTTAAAATGATTTTTTTTTATTCTGTTCCTGGATGAGTTTTGAGAATCAGAACGTGTTTGATAACTGCACAAAATTTCTATTTAAAAAAATACTTCTTTTCCTATTTTTTTTTTCATTTAAGTCAAATAACTATGTAGTTAATTTATAAAATTTCATCCTAAATTGGAGGCTAATTTTCAATGCACACTAAAATAATTTAAAATATATTACTTTTTATCATGTCATGAATGAAATACAAATTTTAATATATGATGTTTAAAGTTCGATGAAGCATGGGACAGGTTCCCATATTAAGGACTTTTTTTTTCTTTAAATGTTGCGTTGTCTAAACACATAGGAACATCTTGTGACACACGGTTACGAGTATGCACGTTGGATGCTCTCATCTTCTGCATTATTCTTCGTAGGAGAGTGAAATCTATCAAATTTAGGCCCAACTTTATGAAAATAAGGTCGCACTAGCCTAATCTAAGCCTTTTCTATTTTTTGAGATTTTTTTTTAAAATTTTTTGTTATTTTTTTTTAAAAAATCTATTTTTTGATTTTTTTTTGATTTTTTTATTAGGTAGAGGGAAAAATTACGAGAAAATTACAAGAGAAAAGTGAGAGATGTGAGACTTCATTATGTTTTGTTATTTTCAAAAGTGATTCTTTTTCCAGAAGTAACTTTTTTTTGCTTCTAGATTTTACTCTAAAATTGATTCTGATTCTTCAAAACTGATTATGGGAACAGAATCAGAATTAGAATTATTTACGTTACGAAATAGCATTCTCATTTTTTTTTATTGTTCTTGGGATGAGAATCAGAATGGTTACCAATTACCATGCAAGCCCTAAACATCCTAACATTAACGATGATTCTCAAGTGGAGAGCTCTAGCCTTTCCAAAAATCAAGGCTTAGTTTGTTTGGCAGGAAATGAATAATTTGAATAATATTTTCCTCAAAAAATGGTTGCTTGTTTCTCTTAAAGTAATAACCTCGTAATAATGTAATAATTTTTTGGAATATTTTTTTAAAAAAAATCATTTATTTTTCCCGAAATAAATGAAGCCTTAACAACGGGTTGAATTCTCACGTGTTGCTTCCGGTGTTTTGTCTTGGTTTCTTCCTTTTGGAGAACTATTTGACCAGCTAATCAATCTCAGATCTAGTGATACCCACGTACAATCCACAAGAGACCTACTGACTCTAATGGTCTAAATATAGTTCATGCATGCATGCATACATACATACATACATACATATGTGTATATATACACGCACATACATGCTCCTTCCTTTTCTCTAACGTACTCCTTGTTTACTCAAAATAGAGTTTGCACTGGTCAATAGTCATCAGCAATAGGAACTCCCAAGTTGGACTTGATCCACTTCACACAAGCAAGTCTAATCTGGTCCAGTCAAATCGACTTCAACTTTCGAAAGGCATATCAAGCTATTGATTCTCCCCGTAGCAGAAAGCAAACATGGAGACCATGGAAATCGAATCCTTTTTATTTGGGACCCTTTGTAAGGATCGGAGTTCCTTTGTATTTGCCTCGATATGGACTCCCAGAGATCTTTGTACTTGACTTCGGGAAAAGCAAGCGGGTGGCTTCGCAACGGAACCACTCGATCGCCCTTGCTTTGCCGGCAGAGAATTCATTAAGGGACACGGAACGATGCGTGCGGATCGTCATCGTAAATCGTCCTCACGTTTATTCCCTTCAACCCGACCGATCCGGCTTGCCGGAAATGCGAACAAATACAATTTTTTTGGTCTTCAAGATGCTATGTCTAACAAAAGATAATCGAATTGTAGGGTCACTAGAACACAAAGTGATGACTGATAGTGATGGCTGATTAGGCCAAGCAATGGCCCAAAAAAAAAAAAACTTTTTGCGGGAACGAAAGCTCATAATTCCGTTATGGTCACGCTATCAACGTACATCACCCGTCTTCAGGTGCACAAGCTAGAGGTCTAAGATGACTCAAAAACTAATCAAATCAAAGATGCCCAAAACTGAAAGCTAGAGATAGAAATTGATGATGCGTGCATTTGTTTAGCGAAAAATCAACGATTTGAATAATTTTTTTTTTGGCAAGATGATCGAGAAGAATCGATCAACGAATAATCTTCATTAATCTAATTTTGTAAACAACACAAGCGATCATTTTCTAGGAAAACATCTTCCAAACCATTGATTTCTTGCGAAACAAATATCGCCTAATTGAAATAATAATCTTATTTTAATATTCGATGAGCTACATATTCCCCGATGAGAAGGAGTCGAGGAAGTTGACCCAGTTATCGTCCTCATCTTCTTCTTCATCCTCTCCCCCGGCTTCATGGCTCCATGGAAGCTGATAGCACTTGTCTATCTCGTCGTTCCTCGCGAACCGCCCTCGGATGCGCGGCCGGCTGTCTGCTAGGGTTTTCCTGCAGGCGTACTGATTGCCCAAAGAGCATTAAGCTAAAATTACCATTTTCACACGGAGATTCATTTACCCTTTTTAAGTATTGGAGATATCTAATGCTAAACGAAATCAATCGAATCACGCACAGAAAAAAAAAAAACAAACAAACATGGTTTCGTCCCGTCTTTTCTAGTAGGCCCAGTAATGCCATAATCCATGAAAATTTCCTCACATTTCTCTCATTACATAAATCAAAACGAAATCGATTATTACTTTGAAACCTTATTATAATGCATCCCACGACGCAACACCACGCATCTTAGTCAAAAGAACAAAAGATTATAGAAAATGAAACCGAGGATTTCGAGAGGGTAAAAAAAGAAGGGAAAGACCTTGATCTTCTTGTTGAAGTTTCTCTGGTTCCTCTTGCTCCTGTACCTCTCGATCCTCTCCTTCTTCTCCTCCGGGCTGTATCGGCACGCCCTGCTCATCCCTTCGATGATCATGTTGCTCTCGCTCATCAACGGACTCTCGGATCTCTGCTTGTGTTGCAGCCCGTTGACTCTCTGTCGGCAACCAACAACACCAGAAATCTTTAAACAGGAAGAAAACGGGAAGAAACCAAGATCTGCTGCGCCGCATTCTTGAATCAAGATACGGTATCATTAGATTCGCCGAAAGATACTTGGGGTCGATTGATGGAGGAAGATATTGCCCGATATCAAAATAAGGAATACACGTCATTTTCATTACGTTGACTTGCTCGTGTCATCGTGTCATGCGTAATCAGTGCATTGAAAATAGAATATTGTCTTATGAAATATGATTAATAAGTGTCTTGAAGGCACCCGTTAACAAAATCAATGGAGGGTTAGAATTTTATGGGAAGACGAAGAGAATTGATATGTAAAAACAACGGGACATATTTTTAAAGATTCATCTCTGGACAAATATTATGCGGTATTTGTCCAAAAGGAATCGACCCATTTGATGACAGAGTCCACTTAAAGGACAGTGCGCGCGCCTAATCACATGAAAAGCTCAACGCCTTTACCTGCAAATCGCCGGTGCTGTAAACTCGCCTCACAGGACTCGTTTCCGACTCAGCCAACTCGAGAGCACTCATGGCGAGTGGGCTGTACTGATAACAACCCCCCTCGTTTCTCTGCAGCGAGACGCTGCTGATGCTTCTCTGGAACAAGCTCGGCCCCGACTGAGTCTCCGCACTCGGGAACGAGCTCGGCGAGCTGTAACAGCTGCTGCCGCCGCTGCTGCTGGTGCCGCTGTGCGAGGCGTCCGGGTAGCGTCCCAGCGGTTTCAACGAGTCGAACTCAGCGACCGCGGCTAGCGGGTCCAGGTTGGGGATGGTCAAGGGAGGGAGGGGGAACGACGGGAAAGATGACGTGGCGGCCACGTCGGACGTTGAGTAGGGGCATTGAGTGTCGGGGTGCGTGTACGTGCCGCTGTACATGGTGCGACGTCGTTTTTCTCAACTCGTTTTGCTTGTGAATTTCTTCGTCGGATTGAAGCGAGAAGGTGATGGGGGAGAGAGACTGAAAGACTTTGAATGGGAAAGAGCAAAGGGAAAGGGCTACTTATATAAGGACTTTGAGACTTTGGAGTGAGTGACGTGGATGATGACGTCATGTGACTGGGAGGAGCGTTGACCTGATTTTTCATCACTATCTTGCTTTTGATGTTGGGGGCGGATTGAATGGCCCGCGGTCCATGTGATTTTGGCCCTCCACTCACTCCGACAGCTTCCACGTGTCGATCGACACGGAACATTCCAAGATGACTTAAGATGTTATATAGCTTTGATGATTATGACATCGCCATGTTATATCGTGACGGGTCATATCGTGTTATGTTTAGAGCATATGAGGTTGTGTTCGACCATTTGATACAATGTCTCCATTTCATACCACTTCAGTTATGCATAACATGTTAATATTAACTGCATACAAACATAATTACTATCAAAACACAATATATATATATATATATATATATATATCTCTAAACACTACCGCTCACATTTCATGTTATCGTCCCCCCCATTGTGTCGTTACTCCTTCGAAGTTAGAGACACGGCCGTGTCATCCATACGGAAATCGACGGCAATTGTGGCTAGAGCATGGACAAATAGTGGTGGCAAATGGCGGTGGAGAGAGGCAATTAGGAGGAGGAGGAGTGAGGATAGGGTTTGTTTTCCTTTATGAGGTGAATGATGGGAAGGCGTGCTTTTCCGATGGCCTAAATAAGAGCTTAGTAACAAGTCATGAAAATTACGAATGAATTCACGATTGGGAGGCCAATCAAAATGGATCGTAAACTCATTTCTCAACCATATATAATGGACTGAATTGTTACATAGTTCGTTACGTTCAATAAATAGATCATAAATAGGTTTAAACATAACATGAGTGTTAAATGGGTCATAAGTGAGTTTACAACTTATTTGAACCTAACCTACCTCTATGACTCTCTCTTCATTCTCTCTTGCCCTCACTTGATTTCACTCACTCATTTTGCACTCTCACATTAGTTTTTTTTTTTTGGGTCGAAACTCTTACCTTAGTTTGCATATACATTTTTGTAGGTTTGATTAAATATGGAACTGCTTTAGGAATATAGATCGAGTCGGGTATGAGTTGGGCATGGATCAGGTCGGTATGGGTCACTAAATCTGCATTGCAATGAATGGGTCATTAACGTGCCATATGGATTTATTTGAATCGGCCCATTTATGAATCGAACCAAATCCGATATGACTCATCCGTTTGATGAGTATGTGAGAGGTTGATCTATTCCCTTGTTGACTATCACGACATTCTTAATTTATTTTCTAGAAAGTGCCAATTGGCATGCAACGATTGGTCATGTTGAACAAGAACATCATAATTTGTCGATAGTAATTAATATCCTTCTATGTATCTAGTATTAGCAACACAATGTGTTCTAACCATCCTATTTTTTTTTTTTGGTGTATAATAAGCGATCACCATAAAGTGGTATAACCAAAAATAATATTCACGTGAAAATGCACCAAAGAGCATAGTCCATTACCTTGGTTCCTATAGAGATGCCATATATAGCCTAGAGAACACTATGAACTTGCTCAAACTAACTCGGTTTACTCATTGAATGGTCACGATGACAAATGCCGAAAATATTATCGTCAAATTTCGAGTACCATCGGGTGAAAATGCAAAGTCCACGATGTCTAAGGTGTGCAAATATTGTACTCAAAGGTAATTTCCTCCCTTCAAATATTGCAGAATGTGAGGCGCGATTATCCTCAAGAATTCAACAGACTATCCAAATTTTCACTTCGACATCTAGGCAACATGGAACGGGGAAGTCACATGAAACCAACATAAAAGAGGAGGAGGAACTGTTTTTGTGGACCAATTTTCGAGTACCTACAACAAGGAACAGCATGACCAGAACCTAAAGCGGGCAAGTAAGCCAGTAGATTAAATGTCGCGATTCGGCCATGACTGAATGTACCAATGGTTGGACAATTAAAATTCTAACAACTAGTTTGATTATGCAAAAGGTTTAGGACTAAATCGGCAAATCGTCAAAAGGTTTATGACTAAATTAGCACAATTGAAAAGTTTACAACTGAATTGATAATTCACCAAAAGGTTTAGAACTACATTCGACTATGCACTTCGTTCGGATCAAGTTCCTGCGCACAGCATTAACAAAATTTTCTTGTTATTGTCAAGCTGAAAAAAAAAAAGCACCCATTAATAAAGTGAAGCATTCTTTTGACCAAAAATAAACAAATAATAAACTGAGGCTTTCTAAATAATGTGGAACAAGAAAAAACGAACATTTTCGAAGTACATTTCCACAAAAAAATCTATGGAATGATGCCATATTCAAGTGACCACATTCCTGGCTTAATATATTTTTTTATTTACTTTTTTTAAAATTTCATTTCTAATTTTTTCTTGATGCAACGAGTTCTTTTTTTTTTTTTTTTTTGTCTGTCTCTTTACAGAGTGTGGGAGTCGAACCTCGTATCTATGATACTAATGTCCCTACCCCCAATTCATTTACCAGCAGGCCACATGCCTATTGGCTACGACGACGTTCACTTGAATGGTCTCTGATTTCATAGCATTGGGACAAAAGGCCCTATAAAATATTCGGGAACATGAAACTTGTCTTGATGAATACTGGCGAATCAATTGGCATAATAGTCAAAGAGGAAGTAACAAGACATGGCACTTTTTCAAAGTGGTCCTATGTATTTCCTCTGCTGAAAAGAATTATTGCCGCGAAGATACCGAGTCATGCCCAACTTGCATTCGAGGACAATATGAAAACGAAAAGCCCCACCACTTACTCAAATTTGCCTGTTAGAAAATAGAGAGAGAGGGAGAAAAAGATATGTCGCTTGATGCAATGCCCATGTGAAGAGCATATATATATATATATTTGTTTTTTTCTTCATCCAATCATTTGTGTAAACAAAGAACAAAATTAGAAACCCTAATGATGATCCTATGGCGGCCTGGTTTATCCCTATGGAGGAAGGTAAGATAGGCGAATGCATAGCCTCTCTTAAAAGTTTTTGAATCGCGATTGATGATAGTAATGGGGATGGTTAAAATGTAGTAATTTAACTTAATAAATGCGAGGAAATCCCCGGAATGTTTTAATTGAAAAATGGGTAAGACCGACGAAACCCTACATCCCCGAAAGATCCGGATGTTCTTTTTAATAAACTCGATCCTTGCTAGGAGTAGTTACAATATTGCGTGATTGCATCACAAAATATACTTTGATTTAACCAATTTGACCGCATTTATCGAATTACATTAAGATTGGATCGCATCAATCAAAATGGTTACGACGCACTTGCATTAGGCACATAATTTTTGGGACTTTAGGCTCACTTACGGTCGATAACTAATGAGTTGCATCTCATTTAAATGAACCACTACCTATATATACTACCGGCAAACCTTTGATGACGAAAAACTCATGACATAAGTCTTCCACCGGGAACATTGTTGACTTTTCTCAACTATTTCTCTTGGTGGATCATACAAAAGGGACTAGCTACATGGCTAGTACAAGCACTAAAGGGGAATATCGAAATGAATGCCAGCCATGTTTCATGCTTGTTTGAGTAATAGCAATGAGATTCAAAAAAAAAAAAAAAAACAAACAAACAAACAACCTAGCCGCCACCTCCATTCTCTCGCTCTCTCATCTCACACAACTCCCTTGTTCTGCCTCTATGGGGAGGGTTTGAGCTAGATCTCTCGCATCCCTTTTTTCTTCCCTTTGTTAACTATTTCATCTCTTTATTTATTGCTTTTCTTCCATTTATGGAGTCTTTTTCTTCCGATTTAGTTTAGATTTGAAAGTTTCTCTCTTCCGTTCTGGGGAGTTTTTTAGCTATGTTTTCGAGATTTCGTTTCCCTCTGATTTTGTTAGCGTATAAGTCCAGTTTCAAAGGAGATCGAAGGAGTTTCGTGAAGGTTCTACTCTGTTATCGGATATATGTTTGTTCAACTTTTTTATTTTGCATGGCGATGGTGTTGGGTATATTGAACTTAGGCACACACCGCCGAAATACAAAGTCATAGCAACAGATGAAGATCTTGATGTGTGCTCATTACTAAATATGGATTCGGTGATCGATTTTCGATTTTGATTTGAGAAAGACATAGTTTTGTTTTTTGAGTGTGTGACACATATCTTTGTTCTAATGATTTATCTTCTTATTTGGAGCTTATCTTGCTTTGAAGTTGTAGCAATTCGGACTGCGATGTTTCACTTTATTTTTTTGCAAAAAAGAATGAAACGTTACTTCAACAAAAAGAAGAGGAAGAAATGAATGCTTGCATGCCTCCAATCTTTTTCGAAATAATGAGACTCTTGAATTATGGTCTATGTATTGCAAGATGCCACTACAAGATCAGACCTCTTCAGTAAATTTGTCCAAAAAGTTCTAAACATATTGTACGACGGCTAATTCAGTTCTAAATTTTTTCAATCATTTCATTTTAATCATGGACCTTTTGACGATTTACTAATTTAGTCCCAAGTCTTTTGACAGTTTGTCAATGTAGTCGTTTTACCCAACTATCCAGATAATAGGCAAATGACTAAATTACCAATATTTCAAGATATTCAAGATTAAATTGACACAATTAAAAGATTTAAGATTAAATTGACATAATTAAAAAAATTAAAACTGAATTGAGCGCCGCACAGTGAATTTGCGATTTTTTTGAACAATTATTTCAAACCTTCACGGGAAGGACCAAGTGTGAGGGGACCCCAAGTGCAAAGACACCTCACTAGTGGGTCTCCCATGAATCGTCTGCATCGCTTCGAAAAGAAGAGGATCTGTCTCGATTCCATACACTACATATCTCTCTCTCTCTCTCTCTCTCTCTCTCTCTCCTCTTACACACAGAGACAGACTCAATCGATGGCGACGACGACTAGGTGCACAGAGAGCAACCGAACACTCGACGAAGCTCAGACGTTTCAGTCGTTGGTTGGTCGATGGGTTGGGTTGCCAGACGCAAAGCCAATGAGCGACTGGCTTTAAATTCTTCACTTTCTTGTTTGGGTACTTGGGCAGGGCGTGGGCTCGAATCATGGACGGGGATGTCTCGCCAGTGCCGATTTACCAACTTGATGTACCCCTTTTGTCTCGAGGAGCACTGTTTGATGATAATGCCCTTCTCGATAGGATTTACCCCCACACAGTGCATGCATTGCAATTATTCGTTGATTGACAAAAAGAGGAGAGGGAAAAAAAAAGGGTAAGGGATGGACGATTATCGAAGCCGCTCGATTCGAGCCCAATCACAAAGAGTATGGAAGCCATGTTGCCTATGGAATACCTGGTTTGAACCCTAAACCACTCGGTGTATATCCACAACCTGACTGTACAATGCCGACGAGCCTGTATGTGGGTAATATTTGAGGGACAAACTAGCTAGAGAGACCTAGGACCATCCAACATGATGGGCAGCGAAAACATACACGAGTGTATTTAGCCATTGGATCATTGAGATACACGAGTGTATTCAGGCATTGGATGATCGAGATAGACAAGAGATTTCACATGAAAACTGTATTATCCAAGTAAATGCGCACCAAACTTCGTCCAAAGCGTCAGGATATGTGTCAATACACTCGTGTCCAGGCGTGTGTCTATATTAGACAGATCCATGTGATTTTGTGACAATCAATATTCCAGTTGGCTCATAAAATTTTGGCTGCTCTATTCGGATAGACTTTTTACTTTATTTTTTGCTTAATCAAAATATTGCGACTCTCGCACTTTTGACTTTTTGAAAGACTCGAAATCTCCACAAAATGTAAATGTCGGTTCACATAATAATTCTATCATAATTTCCTGTAATTTAAGTAATAGCCAAATTTGAAAAAGAAGGCAAAAAAAAAAATACCTTTTGCTTTTCTTTAAACTAAAACAAATAGGTCTTTAATGTAGGTCCAACTAAATATATTAAATATGCTTTAATTAGTGACTTGAACTCTCTCTTGGTGATCTCTAACAACAATATGCGACATACTCCAGCATTATGCATTTTGCAAAAATTTAGTTAATCGAAATTATATTTGTCTTGCTAGTAGCTTTCAGAATTTCTAAAAGGCGAGAAAAGAAAGCAATAGCACAATTTTTAAGTCTTATAACAGCGTTGGAAGATAATGTGTTTAGCTTTAGTATAAAAGGTGGTCTAAACAGTAGAACGACCACATGATATGAACTAGAGTCATACTTGGGGGATTTTATTTTGTTCCTGTTAGGCAATAGGCATGGCTTTTAGGCTTTAATTTTGCAATTATCGTGTAGTAAAAGCACAAAAAGTAAGTGAAAAGTAAGAATTGTTGCTCTATTGTTTACTCATGCTTGGAGCATAGCGAGACTGGAGCAGCCTCGAGTATTTTTTGTTTTCATCAAATATACATCGAAGCACAGCTTTAGTTTTCATTTTTTTCTAAGAAAAAATTCACTTTATATTTGATCCATTCGTTGGTATCGTAAATTTTAATCGTGTTCAAATTACAAAAACCTTCCAATTCCAAGATGTTACCAACATGGGTAATTCGCCTTTTGTGTACCATTTCGATTACCCCAGTATTCATTCCAATCCCTCTTGATTCATTTTGATTCTTTCATTTCGACTAACCAAACATCTCTCCCCGAGCCGTGTTTTCCTCCATCCCTCGTCCGACTGAGTATGTTGACCGGTGGATCACATACCGGGATGTCGGAACTTATCACTCACCAATCATAAGCATGATTGGAGAAAATTTCCTCGCATTAAAAACGTGGAGAATTGCAGCTTTACATCATACGCAACCTTATCTAATATTCGTGAATGATGAGGTTTGTTTGCACGATGGAAAAAATTAGCCCTTATTTGGAATTTTTAACTCCCATGCTGTGAAAAAAAAAAAAAAAAAGAAGGAAGAGGAGAAGGAAATTGGCATGAAATGCCACCATGTAGATGACTCTGGATTTGTAGGAATAAGGTTAGAAGGAATCTTCAAGATCCAACTTCTCTCAAAGACTTTGTGGGAATAATGCATGCCTATGCATCATCCTATATAATGTTGTCCTCTTTTTCCTGTGGTGTGCGGAAGGTGGATCCAATATGGGAACGTGGAGGTGGGGGCTAAAAGGTTGACAAAATAATAAAGGAAAAATGACATAAATAGTTTCTGGCCTTCGACCCAATATACAATGTGATTTGTTGATTTTTAGTTTGACTAATGTGGTTCCTAAATCTTAATCCAATATGCAATGTGATCCATAAACTTTTAATTTGTTTAATGTGGTTCCCGAACTTTTGGAACATGTTCAATTTAGCTCTTGAACTATAAAAAAAAATGTTCAAAGTCGTCCCTGAACATGAATTAATGGAAGGACTACGTTGAACATCTTCCCATAATTCAGGGATTAAGTAGTACATATTTCAAAGGTTAAGTGGCCATATTAGTCAAAGTAAAAGTTTAGGGACTATATTGCACATAGGGTTAAAATTCACGGATCATATTGATCAAATTTTCAGGAATTACATTGCATATTGGATCAAAGTTCAAATACCATTTGTGTCATTATCCCGATAATAAAAGTAATTTTCCATACTTGTAAGACAATAAAAGAAATATTTTTCGTAAATCCTATAACGTTCACGTAATTTATGATTTTTGTGAACATTGTTAATCAGTTGGCGGGAGCATTTATAAATCTAGATAACGATTATTGATTCGACAACTACACGTGCATTGTTCAATTGGCGTTGCTTGTGTCCGGCCCGAAGAAAGAAATTACAAATTTGGCATCACTCGGGGAGGATTGATCAGAAAGAGAAGTATCCGTATTCATTTACCTAATCAAAGTTTCATACTATAAGAGATGCGACATGCAAAGGGCGAGCAAAAAATCGAGATCCACCAGAACCAAATCGGATCATATCCAACTGGCTGATTTTGAATAGTTTCTATCGGATACCGATCTGGTTCTCGATTCCAATTTGCTAGAACCGACTGATACAGATATGGTTCCAGATTCTAGGTGGAAATTATCTACTCATACCAACCGGACCGGACATATATATGTGTGTGTGAGAGAGACCAACTCATCTCCAAGAAGAACACCAACGCTCATGTCAGTCTCTTCATCCCATGGGAATGGCTTCATTGGTTCACTCGCATCTCGATAGGATCGGTTTCTAAGACCCACCTGAGAATTGAATTGGATCGGTGGTTTGATTCTCAAGTGGATCCATGGAATGAATGAATGATTCACGGTTCTCATTTTGTGAAATTAGTTCCTAGCAAGAGGCTCTCGATTTTAGGGTGGGAATCATCCACCCCGAGACCGATCATCCCTATGACAAACAAATGGGTAGGTAATAATCTTTTCGGTAAAAAATGTTGAGGGAAAAATCTCCATAAAAAGGGACGATAACAATTTAAAGATGGTTTACTTACCCAAAAAAAAAACATTTTAAAGATGATGTCGTATATTCCACAAATTTCTTAACAATCTGGTTGACAATGATTCTAATCCAACAAGAAAATTTTGATTAGAATCTTATTTTCTGATTATGTTCCCTAATGATTTTTAGAAAATCAAAACGCATTTAGTAATTACACAAAATTTCTGCTTCCGAGAACAACTAGGTGGCCAGAATTCCGTCTTTAAAATTTTTCATCTTTTTTATTAATTTTTTTAACTTTTTAAAAAAATTTGCACCATTTTTATTTTTGATTTTTTTGATTTCCCTTTTTTAATTTTTTTGTTGAATTTTAAAGCTTATTTTTAAATTTAATGTTAAAAAATATATTTAAAAATTAATTGTTAGAAAATTTTCAGATCTTTTTTTTTTTTTAAGTTTAGAAGTCCACATGAAAGCCTACATAGACTTAAGGCCTATTTGATAATATTTCTGTTCCTTTGTTTCTGTTTTTCGGAACAAAAAAGAATCAGAAACATGTTTGGTAAGACAAATGATTCTGATTTTGCTCAAGAAAACACTTTTGGACCAAAAATAAGAAACAAAAAAGTTATTTCTTAAAAAAAAGAACACTTTTGAGAATAAAAAAGATGATGATAGTCTTCTTTCATTTTTGTCGGTAGTCCCAAGGCTTGGGTGGGGTCAATCCGATTTGATTTAGATAATTTTTTAATAAAATTTTTGAAAATTAGTAAAATATTAAAAATATTAAAAATCCAAAAAATGGAAAATTCATAAAAAAATATAAAAAATGGAAAAAAGCAGGAAAAATTCCCAAAATTAGGAGATGGGTTATTTCAACTGGCAAGTCCTATTTTTGATGATTTTTCCCTTCGATTTCTCTTAAATGATGATTTTGCCCCTTGTGGGCAAAACATTCAAAAAAATGCCGAAAATTTTAAAAATATATATCAAAAAATAGGAAATGGGTTCATTCAACTGGCCAATCCTGTTTTTGGTGATTTTGTCTTTCGATTTTTTCTAAGCCTTGCCTGATTTGTTGTCGAAGTACCATGCTACATTAGTGATCATCCGCATGGTATCCAAGGATAAAACCAGAGGTGTCAAACCCGGCCCAACAATTCACCTAATTAGGAGATTGGTCATTTCAACTGGCCAATCCTATTTTTGACAATTTTGCCTTTCTATTTCTCTTAAATGATGATTTTGCCCCTTGTGGCCAAATCATTCCAAAAAATCCTGAAAATTTCAAAAAAAAAATCTCAAAAATTAAGAAATGGGTCCATTCAATTGGCCAATCCTATTTTTGATGATTTTGCCTTTCAATTTTTTCTAAGCCTTTCCTGATTTGTTGTCGGAGTACCATGCTACATCAATGATCATCCGCATGGTATCCAAGGGTAAAATTGAGCCACCTATGTGGCAGAGATTGATTTGATTCGTTCTAAGCAATAAAAGAAAATCGAAGCCACCTCTTTCATCCTTGGCATATGCATAGCCCAAGAGAAGCATGGAAAAATAATAATTTTAGCATATTATCCTTCCAATGAACAAATCCGAAGCATCCCTATTTGGCCAAAAAAAATGTCATGATGTAAGAGGATTGCACTTGTGGGGGTCTGAGAAAAGTCGTCAAATGAGATTATATAATTATTTGATTTAAGTGACAATTTGGAAAGAAAATTTACTTTCCATAACAGGAATTTTGTGTAGTTACCAAATGCGTTTCTGTTCTATGAACAAAAATTTTATGCAGTTACCAAACGCATTCTGCTTCTATAAAACTCATCCAGGGAACAAAATCTCAATCTTTTTAAAAGAACTAAGACTCTATTCTTTTTTGTGATTCTCAAAAATGGTTTTTTTTTTCAGACTAAACTTTTTTTGCTCTTGTTTTGCTGCAAAACTATTTCTAGGAACATAATCAAAATCAAAATCATTTACATTATCAATGTTTATCACCCTTTGTTGTTCCAGGGAACAGAATCAGAATTGTTGCAAAACATGCCCTTTTTTCTTGTTCGAATAACTAGAGAATCATAATTGTTTGGGGTTAACAAAATCAGAGAATCAGAATCATTGTTAAACATAATCTTAGTGAGCAATGAGTTTGTGCATTGATTTCAAGCAATAGTGCAAATTAAATAAGTTTGTTGTACCCCGACCCCCTCCGCCTCCGCCTTCCCCAAGAGCCTTGTCAACGTCTAGCACAAATTGGGTCAGTAACAATTGCAACATTGGATTTGCGCTCATTGTCTTCGTCACCCTTGACACCAGCTAAAGTCGACTCAGCTACTCTTGCTCTCTTCCGTTGAATGTTTCCAATATACGTGTCCATGAAGTTGTCGAGAATGAAGTAGTGAATGGAATATAGAATGACTTTCTTTAATCCCTTCTCATCTTTGTTTTCATTTTCGGTAGTTTACCAAGTGACTAAAAGAGTGCTCCCTCAGCTTTTCTAATCCTGCTCTTGGTTAATTTAGTAAATGGCTCGCCCTCTTACTTTTGTGGCATCGGCAGATTTTGTGTTTGGATAAACTTTGTGCTTTACCTTGATTGACCAAGCTCACCAAATCCCAAAAGACCATCTAAAACGGTGGATTCAACTTCATCACGATAAGTCAATTACAATATATTGCACCATCTACCATCATTTCAACTTCCAAACTTGCGGACAAACACCGAAGCAACTTATTATGTATCAATGTAAAAATAGAGTACACTTGTTCAACTAAAGAGGATTTGAACATGGACAGAGAATTATCTGCAACAATCAATTAAACACAAAAAAGTCGCTTGTTTTATGGTGATCAAGTTTGAAGTATCCCAATTAAGCTCCAAGATCGACCTTCTTCAATACCATTCAACAATCAAGTTTCCCAAACGGCATATAAGACGAGAATTCTAATAAGCATAAAAAGCAAAGACTCTGCTGCTATCTTCTGCCTTTCGATAATTACGGTGCAATCATGCATTGGCTATGGCTTCGGAATTGTTCAATTCATTTATCCCAGGATGCTGTTGGAGTATGATGACCCATGTACAAAGGAATAAACAATCAAATTCCTTAGTCTGTTATGACTTGCTTAATTATCTGAAAATCACATTGGAAATACTTAACTGGCACTCATTTTTCAAACAAAAACCACAATCAATATGGGAATGTTAAAGTATAGGACATTGTGTAGCTACAAACAAACAGCCTAATGTAAGTAAGATTTGAAAAATGCATTTTCATGATGATATCTAGAATTCAAACACATCCTTCGCAAGCTTAAGAATTTGTAGCAGAAGCTAAATTATTTGCTAACCATGGAAATTGTCAGTATTTTTGGCCATTTCTTTTGATCAAATTTTGCATCTAGTAAAATAACATGTGCCCATCATCAACTTGCTTAGGCAGAACAAAATATTCGAGAGTCAAACCACTTTCTCAATCGCCTCCGCCAAGAGCCCACCGGACGTTGTTGCTGGGTCCCGAGCTTAGATCTGCCTCCGTCGTCTCCTCCGCTAAGAGCCCCGCCAGACATAGTTGCTGGATCCCGAGCTCATATCTACATTCGTTGTCGTCTCCCCCAAAACCCTGCCGGTCACCATCTGCGGGGTTGCGAGCCCCTTCCGGGAACAGAAATTTATTCAGTTACCAAACACGTTGTGATTCTCTAAAACTCATCCAGAGAACATAATCTTAATCTTTTTAAAAGAACTAAGACTCTATTCTTTTTTGTGATTCTCACAAGAGATTTTTTTTTCAACCTAAACTTTTTTTTTTATGATCAAGGTGTTCGGGTCAGCTTGTGCGCACCTCGACTATTCCTCGGGGGAGACTAGCACAGCAACCCACCGACACGGCCCCCCACTTAAATCACAGGTGCTTATCTGGGGAATTGAACCTGAGACTAGTGCGCCTAACCACACAATCTCAAGTGCGCCCTAACCAACTGAGCTACCCATGGATGTGTAACTTTTTTTATTCTTGTTTTTGCTGCAAAACTATTTCTAGGAATAGAATCAAAATCATTTACATTATCAATGTTTCTCATCCTTTGTTGTTTCGGGAAATAAAATCAAAGAATCAAAATTGTTGCCAAACATGCCATTTTCTTTGGTCGAATAATCAGAGAATCATAATTGTCTCTCATCCTTTTTTGTGGGTTAATAGAATCAAAGAATCAAAATCATTGCTAAACAGAACCTTAGTGAGCAATGAGTTTGTGCATTAATTTCAAGCAATAGTGCAAATTAAATAAGTTTGTTGTACTCCGGTAAAAAAAAAAGTTTGTCGTAGACCAAATGTGTGACTACTTGTTCACGATCTAACGAGAAATTAAAGGGTACATTTGGTTCGACTTTGAAAATAGGTTTAGGAAATGTAAATGGTGTTTAGTAAAAAAAAAAATCCTTTGCAAAGTAACATTGAGTTAAGTAGTGCTTGGCAAAAAAAAAAAATTACAAAGGGCTTTAGCTAGATATTTCATTTTTCTACTGAAAAAAATCAAAACCATTCTCTAGCCCTCGCTGAGGGTCACACGACCCTAGATGCCCTTCACCTCCTGTCACCGGCCAGGTTCGCCCTCGCCGACCGCTCTCGCTCAAGAAGGAAGATGAACAATAGATCTAGGATTTAATTTTTTAAGAGAGGTAAGATTGGATTTTTAGTAAGGTTTTTTAGGGTAAAATAGTCATTTTCCATTAATGGGACCTTCAACATTATCAGCCTTCCCAAAGCTAGCTTTCACTCTCTGCTAATAGATTATTAGGTAAAAAAGAAATTAAGAGAAGTCGTGATCTCCAAAGGCAGGATCGAGGCAAAATCAAGAATATGAGAGAATCTTACTATAAATGATTATGTGACCGAACGGTTGATGTGTTACCAACCCTAAAAAGCTAATTAAACCTCATTTATGTATTGACCCCAACTACTAATGTCCACTCCACTTGAAAATATCAGCTCGCGTTATGATTATGAATATTGCCATGCATAGAAGATATAATAAATAAAAAATATACTTTCAAAACTAGAACTATCTCCAACAATGCAAAATTAATTTCTATAATGGAAGAAAATTACATTGTAACCTTGGAAATACGATAACGAATCAAACGAGGGTTACCTGGGGCAGTCGCTCTCCACGACTGCTCGATGCTTAGTATAGTTAATTTGCATAAAGTTTGATTCCTTTATTGTTAGGAGATTAAGTTTCATTAGGTTAGTTCTAACGTAACTTTTAGGTTTCGCCCCTTTTATTATAAAAAAAAAAATTATGGTACTCCACATAAATTCTTTGTATCCGGTCTTATTGTGTGTTGCGTTAGGTATTGCAAGATCTTCTGTCTCGCCTGCACTCGAACTATATAGCCATGCGTTCTTTATTGTCAAGATAGATGTTACATATACAAGTTCCAACATGAACAACCGGAAGATTATATGAAACAGTCCATTTGTTTGAATGAAAACTGCTTCTGTGATATATTTTTTTGACTTTCCGAAGTTTGAATGATGAAAATATTTTCCATTAGCTGAAAAGAACAAGCTTAGATTAAGAGAAAACGACTTCCATTTTTGGTAGGAAGGAAATCACTTTTCCTAAATAACCAACAAACGAAAACTAACTGTTTTCCTTGAAAATGGTTTCCATGGAAAATATATTCATTCATCGTCAAGTTTTTACCGAAACAATTTTTTTTTTTAGAAATTGAATAATTTAGAAAAGAATTCTAAAAAAAATGATCACTTGTATTGCTTAAAAAAATGAACAAACGAAAAAAAATTTCAGTGTACATGAAGATATTTATATAGATTATTGTCGATAATGAAAATAAATATATCTAATCGAATAATTACTTCAAACAACGTAAGCAATTATTTTTAGAAAAATATGTTCCGAATTATTCATCTTTCGCAAAATGAAAGTAGCCTCAAGTGCGATTAATGTCGCGATTTTGGAGAGAGAAAATTAATTTCGCATAAACTAAAACGACAATAAAAGAAAAAAATTTAAATTAAAAAAAGGGGGATTTCTATATGAGTTGTCAATAATGAAAATAAACATATCTAATCGACTAATTACTTCAAACGATATAAGCGATTATTTTTTTTAGAAAAATATATTCCAAATCATTCATCTTTCGCAAAAAAGTGGCCTCAAGTGCGATTAATGTCGCGATTTTGGAGAGAGAAAATTTTAATTTCGCGTAAACTAAAATGGCAATAAAATATAAAAACTTAAATTTAAAAAAAAAATGGTGATTTCTCTATGAGTGGCCAAGTTAGGTCGCGCCTAACCGCAATTGCCTCCGCGATTTTCTCAGCTTGGCAAGTCAACGGACGTCGAAGCTACTGCTACTGTCAAGTGTCAGTCGAAAGAATCAAAAATTGACCCGAAAAGCAGGAAAGCAGATGCGACGTTAATGCCGACCTTTCCCTGTCGCTTTTGCTTCGCCATTGCACGAGAAAGAAAGGGTAGCGAGCACTAACGTTGAATCGACACCGATCGGTCCGCATCAGGAAAAAATTATCAAAAAAAAAAAAATTCTAAACTTATAACACTTTGATCAATTCATCCATAAATCTTTTAATTTTGCCTATTGACTCGTAAACATTTTCACGTCTTGCTAATTGAATTTATCCGACCAATTTTAATGAAAAATTACCGATGTGGACGCCGACCATTCTACATGGTGCGCCCGGCGCTAACGGATATATTTTTTTATATTTTTTAATTGATTATAATATTTTCTTTCTTTCTTTCTTGCGAGAGCTGTGAAGATGTCGCCAGTCGTAAGCGAGGGTCGCCCGGCAACCCTCGCCGTACTTGGTTACAATAATTCTAAAAATGTGTCTATCTCAATGCCGACTGTCCTACGTGGCACTACCAATATTCATGTCAGCAATTTTCCAGCTAAATTTTTTTGAATGGACTCAATTGTCAAAACTTGAAGGTATTTAGAACTCAATTGATAAAATTGAAAGGTCGGGGCTGAATTGACTAAAGTGCAAGAGGTTTAGTATTTTTCAAACAATTTTCTCTTGCACTAACATATGTCACGCCAGTTATAAATTAGCATATGGCTCCTCATGCGAGACTTGAAAAAATAAAACAGGGAGAGAAATAAATTCCTACAAATAAATTCATTAGGTTTTTCGTCGCCACGTCGCGTCCTGCGTAAACACAGTCATACACAGATATTTCCGGTACGTTCGAGGTTGTTGTTTTTTTAATCATATATTATCTTCACGATTTGCGCGTTTACAAGATAATACTGAGATTATAAGTTTCGAGTTCATGATGAGCAATCGAATGTTATTGACGTTTGGAGGAATTATCGCAAACGATAACATTTAAGCTTGAAAACTAAAAAAATAAGGTGTCGCGTTTAGATAAAGTCAACTGTATGGGTAGTTTCAATGCTTTTTAGCTTCAATAGTGCGAAGGATTTGATGTTTTCCTCCCACTTTCCCTATGGTCGGCAGGGACGGTCTCAGTCATGCACATCGCTCTACTCGAGCCTCCCCACTCCCAAAAGTTTCCTTTTTCATTTCGTGAATCCGCAAATAAAAACAAAATCAAGAAAGAAAAAAGAAAGAAAGAAAGAAAAATAAGGGTTAACCGGAGGCCGCCTGGCGCGCCCTGGTTTATTTCCGTTCGGGGCCACCTGCACGGCCGAAAGACATGGACTCGACCGGTCGACAAAAGTTTGCATGGCATTTCACAGGCCTCTAGATAATCAAATTTGTTTGTTTGTTTGTTTGTTTGGTCTGTGCTAGTGAATTCTGGAGAAGGGAAATAAGAGATAAAAGCAATGGTAACGAGGGACGATCGAAAGCATTCTCCTCGTGTAGGCCGGGACTGACATGACGACCAGTGGCCAAGAGCCTAGCGATCCGCAGACCTCTCGAGTTCCCCCCCGTGGAAGAACCAACGGAGGGATGTCAAAGAAGCGGTCATTGTCAGAAACCCTCGTCGAGGGAATTTTTCGCAATTGCGGTTTTCCTCATCTGATCTGGAAGCCCTTATCGCAGATTGGAAAAGTTGACCAATGATGAAGCTGGCGAGTGGCGATCGAGGATGGAGATGGAGTCAGTTTCAAGCGTGTGCTTTTGGGGGGTTAGGCTTAGGTCTTGTAATGGATGTGGGGTCCGTTTGTCTTCTCTTTGGTGTTCCATCTCCAGCCTCGTCCGCAAGAATCTTCCACATCTCCGATTGGCTTTGGTCTTCAACTGTGCCGATTGGGATGACCTCGCCGAGGCTCCAAGCACCAGCCCTACCTCCTCCCTGGGCCTGAGCTTTCGGCTCGGGCGCGCCGCCTTGCGTGGTCGTTCGAGGAGATCCCCCCCATGACCGCATGACCCCTCGTCAACCCGTGCTCTCAAGGAGACGCCTTTCGGTTTTGGAGGTTTCAACGAGTTATCGCCTCTAAATGTGGAGGCTCTCCTCCTTATGACGCTACAAAGACATTGACCCCGCAACTGATAGCTAGCGAGCAATTACTGCCACTCAAGTCGAAATAGAGCAATCGCGCCTTAGTCGTCACCGATCAGCCTAGTTGATGTCGTCACACTGATCTTGATCTTGGTCTCCATCACCTAGGCGTCACCGCGTTTACGTACCTCGGAAATCCGAAGATCACTCCCTAAAAGGGCAGGAGGGTTGGAAACCCCATTAATCACGACGTGTATCCTTTTCTTGTTTAGCATGGAATTGGCACATATAATTTGCTATTTTTTAAAGAGTTTTGCTAGCATAACAGTTTTGAGGTGATTGTGACAGTAACATCGTATCGCGAGTCACAAATTTTTTTAAAAAGTGGATCCGACAACAATTTCCAATCATTTCTTCTTCCTCTTCTTTTCAAGACAAACTTTAATGTAACAGTGAATTAAGGATAACCATACAGTCATTTCTCTTTCGCGACCTCCGCTTGAATAAAAGGATTCCTAATTGGGTCGTCGCTAATAGTGATCCAGATGGTGAAACCTCTGTTGGGCTATGACCGATCCTTCTCCACATTGTACTCTCGGCCCATCAACACTATTAGTATTAAACTTATCGTCCCATTCAATCGTATTTCAATACTGCCCTCAAAATTAATCCGTTCGAAATCCGTCATTTTTTTTTTTGGTCGACCGAATCCGTCATGTTGAAAAGGAGAAAATTATCCAAAAAGTCCTAAACCTATTGTAATTTTGTCAATTTAATCTTAAATCTTTTAATTTGGCCATAAATTGCTAACGTGGACGCTGGCTGTCCTATGTGGCATGACGATGTGGACAAAGTTTAACAGCATTTTAATATTTTTCATACTTTCTTTTTTTTTTCTTCCCTTCTTCCCTCCGTCACCATTGACGAGGGAAGAAAAAATCGGCAATGGTTGGTGAAGGTCAATGGCCTCAGGCTAGGGCTGCAAAAAATAAAAATAAAATTGACAAAAAATTTTAAAATACTATTAAATTTTGTCCATATCGGCGCCGGCCTTGTCACGTAGAATGGCCGGCGTCCACATCAGTAATTTTTTTAAAAATTGGCCTGATGGACTCAATTAGCCAAACATGAAAAAAAAAAATTAAGGCTCAATTGACAGAATGAAAATGTATAGGACTGAAATGGCAAAACTGTAATAAGTTTAGGAATTTTTGGATGATTTTCCCATTAGAAAAAGACGTGCTTGTCTAGGGTCCAATGCCGAGTTATTTCGATGTGATTCGTCATTCATCGTCTCGCATACGATTCATAAAGGTATTGGGGCCACGTTGTCCTCCCATCCCGGTCAAAGAAAACTCCATCCTATGTCGGCATTCCGTGAGTAGGCCAAGAGATGTGCGCACAAACACGATTATTTCAATGGTCGGTCCATGATGTCTTAGGTATAATTGTTCAACCTTTGCTCACGGATACATGGTATATATAGATTACATTTTCACAAACATACATCAAACCACAGCAACACATACTAGTGATATAGCATGCAACATAATCAGATCATCCACAAAAGCACACGGACAGCCACGGAACACAGGCAGTAACTCTAGTGAGAAATGGCAAGCAACGCCTGCGACTGCTTCTCGTACTTGAAGCCCTGGGCCTTGGAGTCGTCGGCGCACCACGCGAAGATCCCGTTCAGCTTCCCCTCGCTCTTCAGCCTCCCGCACGCCGTGAAGAACCCGTCCGCCGGCGACAGCCCACCACTCCCGTCGCTGATGAAGCTCACCAGCACCTTACCTCCCCCGTAGTTCTGGCTCTGCTCGTTGAAGTAGCTGATGAACTGGGACACGCTCGTCCCCTTGTCGTACGCGTAGAACTGGAAGTTCACGTAGTCGATGAGGTGGCCGTACCTGCGCCACAGCGCCAGGTAATGGCTCTGGACGACATCGTCCGCGAACGGGGCGATGGATGCGAATGAGATGACGCCGCGGCTCTTGAGGGTGCTTATCAGCTGCCCGATGCACTCGGCGAAGGTGTTGGGGTCGGCTTTGAAGCTCTCGTAGTCGATGTCGATTCCGTCGAGGTGGTACTGCTTGATGATCGCCGTGAGCGAGGAGACCGCGTTGGAGACCCAGGAGTCGGGGTCTGAGGGCGAGAAGTAGACGGTGCCGTCCCCCACGCTGGCACCTCCAAGGCTCACGGCGACCTTGACCTTGGAGTTGCCGGACTTGACGGAGGCGACCTGGGCGGGGGTGAGGTTGTTGGTGTCCCAGAAGATGTTGAAGCGGCCGTTAGTCGGGGCCGGCGAGGAGGAGGAGTCGTAGTCGATGGCGAAGGAGAGGATGAAGTGGAACTCGACGCCCGGGGTGATCGGGACGTCGGAGAACCGGACGCCCTTGAACTCGGCACCGATGTACTCTCGGAACAGGCTCGACGCCGCGCCCGGGGACGGCCACGATAGCGAGAGCGACAGCAAAAGGGCGAGCTGAATGGTGAAGAAGAGCTTCTTGGACTGGCCCATTCCGTCTTTCTCTCGTCTCTCTCTGTCTTCTTTTTCTATGGAGGAGAAGAGACGACGGATGAAGATGTGGAAGTGATATGAGCTCGGTACTTGTCGTTAAGACGGTGCCTAGTGGTAATTTATAGCGAGTGCGAGTGTGCCGTTTCAGTTGTTTTGTCTCTGATAAATCTGTCGTTTTTGGACGCTGCGTTGCGTGCTTGTTACAGTTTGCTTGCGTTTCGTGGGGGAAGGGGACGAGATCTGAGAATAGGGTTAACTAATTAATTAAGAGTAGTTGACGGACCGACAGTTTGTTGGTTATCTCATGACTTGGGAATCAACTTTGGCTGTTGTTTTTGTTCTCGTTCGCGCCGGATTTCGATTTTAGTTTTTTGGCTTCGTGACCGGGGACTCGTTCATAATAAGCTCAATGTAAAATAATGCAACTGGAACCTGTCAAACCCCACGATTTGCGTAGACTGATTCTCACGGACGATGAGGTGGACGTAGTCGCTGAACGCGTGGGGATCACCTACCTTAGTTTTTCTAACCCCACGCTGGCAGATTCCTTTGTGCTCGCGCGAATTTCTGCTACCGGAATTGATCTTCGTAAGTTGATTCAGTAGATCAATTGAACCCAGATCGCATTCCAACATTTATGACGTCACTAATCATTGCCATTGACGACTGAAGGGAGGGACATATGCTACGGTAATTTGTGGTTTTGCAAATGGGTCCGGGGACAGGGCGTCGCCAAAGATGACCGGTAAGGTCGCCGGAAAGACGAAAGAGCTAGGCGTCGAGAAAATTGATGGACTGGATCGAATGGATATTTGTGACAAGTCCCTTTCAGCTAGTGGGGACTTGCTCTGATCTTTGAACTCTGTTTTGCTTGTACTTTTAGTGAGCACCAGATTCGACTCGGCGGTTCATTTGTAGCAGCATACCCAAAACAACCTCAAATTTTAGTATTTATCCTAATTATATTCAAATCTATTTTTTTGTCTCATAAAAAAAATCCCAAATTTTTACTTTTATTTCAATTTTATCACGGTTAGCTTTCCATAAGGGTGTCAATTGATAGGATAGCGTAGGGTTTACACACTACCCTACCCTACCCTACCCGACCCGACCCTTAAGAGTAGTGCACGTTACCCGACCCTGACCCGAACCAAATATGAAGTGGATAAAAAAGCGGGCCGGGCCGGGTCGGGTCAGGTTAATTCTACGTGGCATTTTCACATCGTTAATAAATTGCATCTCAATCTCTTTTGTCGTTTCCTTCTTCTACATATTGCCAAGAGATACAAAGCCACTTAAAACAGCGCATTTCGTATTCTCCTCCTCGGCACTCAACAGCCCAAAGAGTGGCGAACATATCAAATTCTCGTTGTCTATGAAACATGTTGTCTCCTAATTTCGAAGATTCATCTGTAAGTTCGGTGAGAAAATTAGAGCCATATAGGATTAACATATGGTGATTATGGATAGAAGGCTGACGATAGTAGAAATGTGATAAAATTAAAAGTTGAGGCTTTTTTTTAAGATAAAAAAAGTTTTTGATATAATTGGACTAAATGCTAAAGTTGGGATTTTTTGGGTATTAGACTGTTATAATTGAGACAAAAAAAAAGTTGAGGATTTTTATGAGATAAAAGATTTGAATATAAGTGGCACATATATTAAAGTTGAACATTGTGCCACTTATAAAGTCATAGTATGTTGCGATGAATGAATGATTTTTGGGATATGTACATTGGAAGTCCTAAAACTAAGGGAAGATTTCGAAAAAGGGCCCCAAGTCCCATTGTTTTTTCCAAGAAGGGCTCACAGTGAGCATTGTTTCAAAAGAGGGCCCGAAATGCCCAATCATATTTCAATTAAGGGCCTACTCAAAAGGTATCTTTGTCTTTTAATAATTTGACCCTTTCTTTTCTGTTTTTCCCCCTCCCACCCTTCCTCCATGTTCATCTTCTCCGTAGGACGTCTTCTTCATGGTCACCAGTGGCCGGTCACCGACGAGGGCAGCAGCGGCCTCGTCCGACGAGCCAAGGGCAGCCCTCGCCGGGGACAGCAGAGGGCGTCCCTCGCCGGCCTCGCTCAGGCGAGTTGAGGGCTGCCCTCGCCGGCCAGATCTGGCGCCTCCTCCGTCGGAACCTCACGGCGAAAATCCTCCATCCCTCTCGCGTCCGCCCCTATTCCCGCTCCCGCGCGAGGGTCCTCAACATGTTTGCGGCATCGCTTAAGTCCTAGCCTGGCGGCGTCTTCCTTGTCCTCGACCACTTCCCGCACTCCAAGTTCTGCTTTCGGAGATTGGCTCGAGGAGAAGCAGATCGAGCAGATCGAGGTGGTTTTGCGATGCATTCTGCTGGGTATGGTGCTTCCACATGCTCAATTTCTGGCCGCGGGTGAGTAAGCTCGTCCTCTGGAAGCGGCGGGAGGAGTCTATACGCTCTGCGTGGGAAAAAAAAAGC
The DNA here is from genome assembly GCA_021437785.1 of Rhodomyrtus psidioides. Lineage (NCBI taxonomy): Eukaryota > Viridiplantae > Streptophyta > Magnoliopsida > Myrtales > Myrtaceae > Rhodomyrtus > Rhodomyrtus psidioides. The sequence continues at coordinate 14,905,735 of JAILYB010000005.1, read as the reverse complement.
AACGCGGAGAGGCTAGAGGGCTGCCCCTCCTGCCTTACCGGGGGGGGGGGGGGTCACCGGCGCCTCGGCGAGGGCCGGCAACCCCGCCGACCAAAGGCCAGCGCCTGCGAAGGGGGGAGGGGCAGCCCTCCCACCTGCAAAGCCTTCTCGAATCCAACACAAGATAGGGTAGGCCACAGCTTGAGGAAATCATGCTTGCTGTTCATGGCTAAGGCTTCGTTGAGCAGGCTTGCAAATCTGTTCATGGCTAAGGCTTCGACGCTGCCCCTTGCTCATCTCCTATATGCAGGCCACAGCTCCAGATCGGGCCGACGAGGACAGCATCAACTCGGCGTCGGGGATCGAAGATGAGCAAGGGGTGGCAGCATCGGGGATCAGAGATGAACAATGGACGAACAGAGGTCTGCAAATCTGTTCACGGCCATTCTCCTTCGAGTCACGACCGACCGAGTCGATTCCGCGGCAACCCCAACGGTCACAATTGTCGCGACCTAAAAAATCGATTCTAGGCTAATCGGATTATCAAGCAAGTTATCGAGAACTAACCTAATGCGGATCCTCCCAAACCCTACCGAATCGCAACACGGGAAAAATTAGAACAAATGAGGAGTCGCCACTAATCGTTCGAGGTATGTCGATTAGAAACCTAGGTGAACTAGCGGGAGAACTAATTTACCGCTGCGAACCAGAGATTTTGGATCCGGGGATTTGGTTACGCTAATCTACTTTGACTAACGCCCTTTCGGTACCTAGATTCCTTTTATTTTGGATTTTTCTTGAAAAGATTGATGACTCGAAAATCGACTCAAGGCTTTTTCTTTTTCCATTTTTTTTTGTTTGTTTTTGTTTTTTTTTTTATTTCGAATAAAAGAAAAGTAAATGAATTACTGATGCAATGCATGACCTAAAACTATATGACATGCGTCGAATTATTAAAAGATACAAAACCTCAAATAATTGAAAATTACAAATAAAGAATCGACTGACTCAAAAAGCAAAATTCAAGATTACACTTCAATAATGCCGAAAATCCTAAAAAAAAAAAACTAAATGGAATTTCCTCCAACATTCTCGTCATCTTGATCTTGCTGGACTTGGGCCGCCGTCTAATCCTGGACATCTTCCTACTTGCAAGGCCCACACTTTGGAGTGGTTCTGATAGCCCATCACCTCTTCTTGATCCTCCTTATGACCCAACTCTATTGAGCCCATAACATCGGGCTTTTCCTAATCTATCTAACCCTAATTAACTGAAAATTACATTACAAATAAAATGACTTGGGAAAATATGGAATGACATGCGAGATGACATGGCAATATGCAAGATGAAATAATCATTCATTTTTTTTTTGAAATTCGAAATTTGCCAACCAAAGACCGAACTCGCCATTTTTTATTCATTTTTTTATTTTTTTTCTTCGAAAATTTTTATTTTTTTTTTTATTTTCTGAAAATTATGTCTATTTCCCATTAAATCCGAAAATCGATCTAGGATTTGCCGCCAGTTACTCTAAAAAATATTAACGCGCCTTCCATGTTTGGAAATCGGGATCGCCATCAATTAATCGCGCCTTCCTTTTAAAAATGGGATCGGATTCAAAACTTCCTAATTCGCATTTTTTCTTACCGAACAAAATCGATTTGGAACGGGAAACTAACCTTGATAAGGCAACGACAGAATTTCAATCAATCAATCAAATTCTATCAATTAGGCAAACAATTACACCGACATGGCAAGAATCCGGAAATCAGCACGAATCAAATTTTTATTTCTAAAATTTTAGACCTGCAAATTTAGCATTTTTTTTATCAAGCCTGGCAAATCGCACCCGCTGGGTAACGGGCGGAACCGACCATAACTCGATTTTTTGTTTAGCAAAAAAAATGGTTTTTTATTTTGTAGATTCACGAAACATGCAAAAATCACTAAATTCAACTAAACTAAAAACCGAAAAAAAGCATGGCAAATCAAACAATTAAAAACCAATAATCAATCAAAATAAGGATCGGAATTATACCTGAGCCGCGCTTCCTTTCCCTCTTTGAGTTAAACACCTCCAAGGTCGATTCGATATTCCTACGAAAACGAGAAATGATAATAGAAAATTGCCGAGGTTGAGACTGACGTCGATCTGGCGATTGGACGGCCGTCCGAGAAGAATAGTGGCGCGGACCAGCCTTCGGCGATTAACGGGCGAGACTTGAAAGTTATATAGCGGCCACCGATCAGAATTGGAAGAGCCCTCTGAACAGAATTGGGGGGCGTCGATCTTCACTGGAATTGGCTCGCTTGGCACACTGGATTGTACTGCCGCTTGACCGAGGAGATCTAGCCGGAGAAAATGGGACCGCTCGGCCGAATTATACCGAAAGAATGAATTGGCCAAAGGGAGGGGATGAAGTCGTGGCTTGTGAGAGAGAGAGAGAGTTGTCGCAATGTGATTGTGAAGGAGAAAAAAAATGGCGTGTCAGAGGGAGAGAGAGAGAGGGAAATCGGTGGCGATCGGTCAGAGGGAGAGAATGGCGAAAAAAGCGCCAAAGTGAGAGAGAAATTGAGATGAAGCAAGAGTGGATGTGTCAGAGAATGATCGTGAGAATGGGGTGAGATAAGAGTAAAAAAAAAAATTCTCCCTTTGACCGAGAGAGAGAGAGGATCAATGGAGATAGTGGTGGTGGCTTAAAAATGGCCTGTGAGAATCAGAGAGCTCAGAGAATTCGGTGGTGATGATCGCGATGGAATAGGCAAGAGAGAGAGGTAGAGAGAAAACTGTGGTGATAATTGGCGTGGATTGTCCGAGAGAGAATTGTGTCTCCAATCAGTCTGGTCAGAAGATGGACCAATAGAGAGGCCAATGATGGGGCTGCAATCGTGCAGCGAAGGGAGATGGTCGTGAAAGAAAAAGAAAAAATGAAATGGCGTGTGAGAGATGCAGAAGTCAAGGAATCTGGCAAGAGGGAAAAGTCAAAGAATGGTGCTCCAATCATGCAGTGCAAAGAGAGAGAGTTAATGGAGATGAGGAATTGGCGTGTTCGGCCAATCAGCGAGAGAGGGAGTCGCCAGCAAATCTTCAAATGGCGATGAAGGGGGAAGTCCGTCGATGAGATTCGGCAGAGTGAGACGTCGTGGAATCTCCCAATGAGCTCGCCCCGAGAGAAAAATCTCCGATGGAATATGCGTGAGGCGAAGGCCTTTGTCGATTTTTTTTTTTTTGCAAGATTTGGGATTAACCCTCATTTTATGAAATAAATGAATTTTCTAAAAATTAAAATTTAGGTGCTAACAGCTTGCCCCTCTTTGAGTGGAAGCTCGGAGAGGTTTCGCTCAAAGACCAAAAGTGGCACCTAAATTTTCATTTTTTTTTTTCGGAAATGATGCAATGCAAGACTGAAAATAACATGTGTCTTTTTCAAAGAACTCGCGCATGGATCGCGTAAGGGGTATCTGTTTCTGCAAATACCTTATACGCTGAGGATTCCCTTAATCACCGGTGCTGGGAGGCTCTTAAGGTACTGGTGTTGACACCTGATTTTTTACCATTTATTATTGTGATTTTTATTCTTTAAAATTAATTAAAAATATCAAAAAAAGTCATAAAATCACAAAATCAACTTTGGAAGCCTTGGTTTAGCCTTAGGAACCAATTTTGAACAAAAAATATTTTTCGGTATTTTTAATATTTTTCGAGTTTATTTAATTATAAAAATACCCAAAAAATCAGAAAAATACCATTCGTGGTCAGAAAAATACCCAAAAATATTTGATAATTTTGTTTTAATTTCCTCTTCAAGTGTGTCACTTTAAATCTCAAAAATTCGGCTCGGGTCACTATGTTCCTTCACAAACATAAACCCGAACCGAGCCTAAAAAAAAAAAAAATCCTTTTCGAGTCTTTTAGTTTTCAATTCTCACTTTTTATAAGCTATGACATTGGATTCTAAAGTCTTAAAGTCCAATTAGGTCAATTTGCCCTCCAATTTAATCAATTTTTACCAAAAGGGCTTAATTGCACATTTTTCTTTCAATTAGTCCCCGGTTTCACGGATGTATACGTATGCTCTACGTATTTATACGTCATATGTATTTATATGTTATGCGTATTTGTATTATTTGGTAACCTCTTTAACTCTTGTAATAATGATAATGGTTATTATTTTTAACACCTTTGTTAGTGCCTTTTTTTAGCATTTTTGTATTGTGAGTGCTATTGCTAGTGCTATTTTTAAATAGCATTTTTGTATTATAAATTGTGAGTGCTATTGTTAGTGCTATTTTTAAATGACATTTATTTATCATAAATTGTGAGTGCTATTGTTAGTGCTATTTTTAAATGACATTTATTTATCATAAATTGTGAGTGCTATTATTAGATAGAATTTATAATTGTTAGTGCTATTTTTAAATAGCATTTTTGTATTATAAATTGTGAGTGCTATTGTTAGTGCTATTTTTAAATATCATTTTTTGTATTATAAATTGTGAGTGCTATTGTTAGTGCTATTTTTAAATGTCATTTATTTGTGAGTGCTATTTTTAGATAGAATTTATAATTGTTAGTGCTATTTTTAAATACAATTTATTGGAAGGTATTTTTGGCTATAAAAGGATGGCAAGAGTTTTGAGGTTGAAGGAGAGAGACATTTTGTAGAGTGTGCAAATTTTTGAGAGCTTAGAGAGAAGAACACAAACACTCTCTATATTCTCATAATCTTGAGTGAGCAAAATATACTAAGTTCGGAATATTGATTCCGCATATTGCTAGCACAATTGTTGTGGAGTTATTAGTCGTCTCCCCGTTCGTCAATTGGTGGTGCGTCCGAACTAGATGCCTAACACTTGTGGAGGCTGAGATCGAAGAACATCGAACCGACACCTCCGTTCAAGCACGCTACGAGAGGTAATCTATTTACTCCCTTTGAGGCTTTGTGATTTTTTTCGATTGAAATGCACGAAGTACGCCTCTGGAGATACATGTAGGGGTTGTTATTTATTTCCGCTACGTGTTACGTGGATCCCAATAGTGGTATCAGAGCCAATCCTTAGGTGTTTTCGTGCATTTAATTGATTTTTGCAATTTTTGCAATACTATGGCCAATATGTATTAACGAATTGTTCGTCTTACATGGCTAATGGAGGTTGATTATTTTATATGATAAATTAATCAACGTAGCAAAAATTGAGACTAAATCAATTTTGAATCGAAAATTTATGGCTATCTTATTTTACGTAAAAATTCTGATTATGATTCAACGTAGAATTTTTATTGTGCCTTCCTAAGTTTTAAATTGTGAATTTATTACTTACGTGGAAGGGTGGTGATCATGGAAAAATCCATAATCAATGTGATTGATATATATATGAATGTATGGTGATTATTTATATATTTGGGGTTGTAATTATTAAATGGAGGCTGCGTACTCCTTTTATTTTTCATGTAATCTTTATTTTTAGCATAGTCAATTGTTAATGTAAATGCTACAAGGATTACATGGATGAGCCTTTTAAGTCGGCGAGCTCTTAGGGGCCCAATTCTTGAAGAGTTCAAGAAACCAAGAAGAAGCGAAGAGCGGCTTTCCGTTATTAAAATATTAAAATGATTAAATGTGGTCTCATTGGCTCGAGACCCATTAAATCATAATTCCATGATCACCACGTAGGATAGATGTTTATGTGATTGACATCTATTTATTTGTTATGATTACGTGAGCATGTTAAACTGGTTAATATGCAAAGTCAGACTTACCTCACCCAAAATTGCGCCTGCATGAAATCCTAGTTAGGAAAATCACTCGCGTTAGGTACCGAAAGGGCGTTGGTAATGACATCAACATAACCAAGTCCCCGAACCCAAAATCTCTGGTTCCGCAGAATTGATCGATCTCTCCCAATCGGTCAATAAGGTTTCCGGTCTACCCTCCAAGAAAGACCGGTGGCGACTCCAAATGCATGCACAAGTTGCACATGCCACCACGACCACACTAAGGTCGAAAGCGATCGACTGTTATCGTCGAATCCCTTTGAAAAATACTCCCACCGCGATTTGGTATGGGCCTGGGAGGGCCCGCGCCGATCCAAAGCCCGCGATCCGCACCCTTGTGCGGGGGAAGGCCCGCGATCGGTAATCCATTAGCCGTGTCCGCTTTCGGACGGGTCGCGACAGCTGGCGACTCCACTGGGGACGTTGTTCTAGAACCTATGGTTCTAGACCTCAAGTGGACTTAGGCCGTAATTAAAACGCTGAGTGATTTTTCTAACCCTGCAGGCGCTCTTGAAGGAGAGGTAAGTCCGCTCATGATAGGTGTTATATGTTTTTGCAGATTGGAGAGATAAGGGGTGTTGTCCGTGATTAACATTGTCTTATGCAGGTTGGCGTAGGAATGTATGTTGTATGGATGATTTGAAGCGCCGATTGATAAACTGTTGTGCATGACTTGCATTGTGATACTCACAACACATGAACACACACAATCGCGCCTAAAACCCCGGCCGCCTATAGGAAAACAATAGAAGGGATTGAAAATGGAATCTCCGTGAGGAAAAACACGGGGTAATCCACTTTTCAATTCCGCTCATTTCGAACTATGGATTGGGTCCCAATGCAACGATAGTTGTGCAATGGAATCTACCCTTTCTAGAACTCGAGGTGGGAACCTTAACCTTAGGTGCCAAATCCTTTGATTTTTAGAAGTTTTATCCTCACTTGTCTCATGTGCATGTCTTTAGATGGTTGGTATATCTAAAACCACCTAAAAAAAAAAAATCGGTGATCTTGGAGTCACACCTCGAAGACTGGAACTGGGGCATCTCCAAGTGTTCGGACCACATTCCTTTGATTGATTTGACATTCTTAGTTCTCTTGTATAAGATTAATTTTGCTGAGATCCTCTCTATCTCGTCCCTTAGATTGATTGTATTAGGGATCTATTTGTATTGTATACATCTTGATAAGGCTCATTTCTATCGAAAATGAGGGCAAATTCCCCAAACCCGTGGAGCATAGTGGAATTCGTCCCTTCAGTGCAAAATACATTTGGCCGCAGAGCCACTCGTTTGGTGAAAGGACGTATCGTTCCTAATTGATTTTTAATCAGATCTGGGGATAAGTTTTTCTCCATTTTTTTTATCTCAGGTGATAAAAGAGACAATGCACCCAAAAGCACATGCATTCAAATGACAAAACAGACGTCGCCCAGCTGGGGCAAATGAACCGTAGGCATTGCAAATACCTTCAAGCACGGATGGAGGAATTTGATAGATGTTGTTCATATCAATATGCAACATCAAAACGGAATGCAAATCAAGTGTAAAAGGACGTATCGTTCCAAAATGATTATTTTCTTGATATGGGAATAATGCTTCCTTTCTTTTTCCTCTCAGATGATGATCAAGAGCAGAGGACGCAGGATGTAATGCTTTCAGATAACAAACAGGGAACATCAAATACCTCAAACGGCGACTGTGATCGAGAGAATCACCAAACCGCCACATGACGAACCCCAAGATACGAATTTGGGTGAACGGTAACCTTGTATCGTTCCAATTTGGTCTTCGAAGACCACATGCCTAACATGAGTTTTTACTCATTTTGCAGGAAGTCGTTGGCGCTGAAAGCCCCAAATGAAAATAGCGTGCTAACAGGGAGGCGAATTGAATCAGTGGCCCTAGAAGTCAGAATTCCAGGAGATGGTCTTTGATCATAAGACCTAGTGGATGGTAAAAAGTATCGCTTCCACACTTCATGCTTTGACATACATTCTGATAAAAATTTCATTTTTCTTGAATAAAAGGAACTATGAAGAATGGCGCTGGAATGCGCCCAAAAACACAAATGGATCTCCTTTGGGGCAAATCCTCGAGAATGATTCATCTCCAACCAAACGGAGGAATCGTGGCCGCAATATAGATGGCCAATTTCTGCAAGCCGCGCGTTTGTGTTCAAATGAAAACACCAAGCAAGAACAAGGTGGTATCGTTCCAATTTGTCTTGAATTTTGGAACGCAAACTGACACTTATTGTTTGTTTTTGACAGGGGCTCACCATCAAGGCAAAGCGGGTTTTCACATCCCATGTATTACCCGTTGGAATAAATGACCAAGGGTAAAATGTATCGTTCTAATTTTCTTTGAAAAATTCATGAACGAACAATAACATGTTTCTTCTGCATTTTCAGGGATCTCCAGCCACGAGGAATAGGTAAGTATCCCTCTCCCAAAATCCCTTGAAGATGTTGAATAAAAAATAGACAAGAAAAGAAAAGCTTTCAGAATCTAATGTCTAGAAAAAGACATAGAATTTAAATTTCATTGGCATTCATGTTTTGAAACAGGAGGTTGTCCGAACATGAATAAAAACATGCATGGGGCATCATAAAATCCCCTTTGACGGGTAAAATCTTTGGAGAAAATGAAAAAGATTTTTCCAATAAAAAATGTTCAAAACAATCAAAAGGGCACTTCCTCAAAAGACGAGAGGCAAAGCCTAAATCCAAACACGTCCTATACACACTTGAGAGAGGAGTGGAGCGGATCAGACAGCAAAATCTGGACCTACGGAAGTAGGGACCATTCGCAGCGATTACATGGATTGGGACGACGGAGGCATTCGTTTCATATCCCCAAACACTACAGGTGACCATTGACAACCCATTTGAACGGCGATTTTCATTCTTAACCCTGTCAAGAACCACCCCACATCGGGGCAGAATGGAGATGAGTCCAGCAGCATCAGGAGAAAATGGTTAGAAATTTTCTTGCTCGGACTAACATTAATCTTTGTGTATTGTTTATATGGTAATCCAAGTGCCATAGGATGACGAGAAGCATTTATTTCTCTATCCCACACGCCAAATCCTTTGCACAGCCAACTTGAGCCTGCAAATTCATTTCATGAACCCATTGGTGATCATTCCAAGACGGATGCCACACCACTTCAAAAATGGAAGAGTTCAAGACTCAGGGATTACGAAGAGAATTCCCGGACTGATATTTAAAGCATGTTTAGACTATATGTCTAACATGATCCCATGAAGATGAGAAAAAAACGGGATTCCAAAAATGAATGAGAAAAATCCACCGCATCAAGAAAAAGCAAAGTGCCTGGTAAAAGCGAGGCCGATGCTCGTGCAAGCTGTTTGCTTGATTCCCAGTGAAACTTGGATGTGAAAAGAGAAAATTCCTAAAGGAGTCAGATAAAAAGACTGCTCTCCAAATGATGTCAAGCGCGGAGGAAAGACGCAGACAGAGTTGTCAACCTTCTTAATGCAACAAGAGACGCTTGTCGCGACCCATCCGGAAGCGGACGCGGCTAATGGATTACCGATCACGGGTCTTGGATCGGTGCGAGCCCTCCCAGGCCCATACCAAATCGCGGCGGGAGTATTTTTCAGGAGGATTCAACGATAAGAGTCGATCGCTTTCGACCTTAGTGTGGTCGTGGTGGCATGTGCAACTTGTGCATGCATTTGGAGTCGCCACCGGTCTTTCTTGGAGGGTAGACCGGAAACCTTACCGATCGATTGGGAGAGATCGATCAGTTCTACGGAACCAGAGATTTTGGGTTCGGGGACTTGGTTACGCTGGTGTCGTTACCAACGCCCTTTCGGTACCTAATGCGAGTGATTTTCCTAACTAGGATTTCATGCAGGCACAATTTTGGGTGAGGTAAGTCTGACTTTGCACATTAACCAGTTTAACATGCTCACGTAATCATAATAAATAAATAGATGTCAATCACATAAATATCTATCCTATGTGGTGATCATGGAATTATGATTTAATGGATCTCGAGCCAATGAGACCACATTTAATCATTTTAATATTTTAATAACGGAGAGCCGCTCTTCGCTTCTTCTTGGTTTCTTGAACTCTTCAAGAATTGGGCCCCAAAGAGCTCGCCGACTTAAAAGGCTCCTCCACGTAATCCTCGTAGCATTGACATCAACAATTGACTATGCTAAAAATAAAGATTACATGAAAAATAAAAGGAGTACGCAGCCTCCATTTAATAATTACAACCCCAAATATATAAATAATCATCATACATTCATATATACATCAATCACATTGATTAGGGATTTTTCCATGATCACCACCCTTTCACGTAAGTAATAAATTCACAATTTAAAACTTAGGAAGGCACAATAAAAATTCTACGTTGAATCATATTCAGAATTTTTACGTAAAATAAGATAGCCATAAATTTTCGATTCAAAATTGATTTAGTCTCAATTTTTGCTACGTTGATTAATTTATCATATAAAATAATCAATCTCCATTAGCCATGTAAGACGAACAATTCGTTAATACATATTGGCCATAGTATTGCAAAAATTGCAAAAAATCAATTAAATGCACGAAAACACCTAAGGATTGGCTCTGATACCACTGTTGGGATCCACGTAACACGTAGCGGAAATAAATAACAACCCATACATGTATCTCCAGAGGCGTACTTCGTGCATTTCAATCGAAAAAAATCACAAAGTCTCAAAGGGAGTAAATAGATTACCTCTCGTAGCGTGCTTGAACGGAGGTGTCGGTTCGATGTTCTTCGATCTCAGCCTCGACAAGTGTTAGGCATCTAGTTCGGACGCACCACCAATTGACGAACGGGGAGACGACTAATAACTCCACAACAATTGTGCTAGCAATATGCGGAATCAATATTCCGAACTTAGTATATTTTGCTCACTCAAGATTATGAGAATATAGAGAGTGTTTGTGTTCTTCTCTCTAAGCTCTCAAAAATTTGCACACTCTACAAAATGTCTCTCCCCTTCAACCTCAAAACTCTTGCCATCCTTTTATAGCCAAAAATACCTTCCAATAAATTGTATTTAAAAATAGCACTAACAATTATAAATTCTATCTAAAAATAACACTCACAAATAAATGACATTTAAAAATAGCACTAATAATAGCACTCACAATTTATAATACAAAAATGCTATTTAAAAATAGCACTAACAATAGCACTCACAATTTATAATACAAAAATTCTATTTAAAAATAGCACTAACAATTATAAATTCTATCTAATAATAGCACTCACAAATAAATGACATTTAAAAATAGCACTAACAATAGCACTCACAATTTATAATACAAAAATGCTATTTAAAAATAGCACTAACAATAGCACTCACAATTTATAATACAAAAATTCTATTTAAAAATAGCACTAACAATTATAAATTCTATCTAATAATAGCACTCACAATTTATGATAAATAAATGCAATTTAAAAATAACACTAACAATAGCACTCACAATTTATGATAAATAAATGTCATTTAAAAATAGCACTAACAATAGCACTCACAATTTATAATATAAAAAATGCTATTTAAAAATAGCACTAGCAATAGCACTCACAATACAAAAATGCTAAAAAAGGCACTAACAAAGGTGTTAAAAATAATAACCATTATTATTATTACAAGAGTTAAAGAGGTTACCAAACAATACAAATATGCATAACGTATAAATACGTATGACGTATAAATACGTAGAGCATACGTATACATCCGTGAAACCGGGGACTAATTGAAAGAAAAATGTGCAATTAAGCCCTTTTGGTAAAAATTGATTAAATCGGAGGGCAAATTGACCTAATTGCACTTTAAGACTTTAGAATCCAATGTCATAGCTTATAAAAAGTGAGAATTGAAAACTAAAAGACTCGAAAATGATTTTTTTTAGGCTCGGTTCGGGTTTATGTTTGTGAAGGAACATAGTGACCCGAGCCGAATTTTTGAGATTTAAAGTGACACACTTGAAGAGGAAATTAAAACAAAATTATCGAATATTTTTGGGTATTTTTCTGACCACGAATGGTATTTTTCTGATTTTTGGGTATTTTTATAATTAAATAAACTCGAAAAATATTAAAAATACCAAAAAATATTTTTTGTTCAAAATTAGTTCCTAAGGTTAAACCAAGGCTTCCAAAGTTGATTTTGTGATTTTATGACCTTTTTGATATTTTTAATTAATTTTAAAGAATAAAAATCACAATAATAAATGGTAAAAAAAAATCAGGTGTCAACAGCTGCCCCTCTTTGAGAGGAATCTCGTTAGAGGTTTCTCTCAAAGATAAGGTGGCACCTGATTCCTAACCGACTCAACTGGGAAAATAAGAGAAGAAATGTTATGACATCGGATCCTTAAGCCTATTGATAAAAGCTCAAATCAATCCCCGGTTTGCTCTAACAATTTGAACATGGGCCGGAGTGAGAGAGGCTTACCTGAAGCTCACCTGTCGGATGCTGCCGGTTGCGACGACTTTCAAGAAGATGCCTAGGACTCGTCATTCAGAATATCCCAGGGAGATTAAGCTCTGACCTGTATGGTAGGTCATACCATGATGGGATTCCTAACTTGTAGGAACCTAAGGAAGGCGCATCCCACGCTTTGGGATTTGCCAAGAATTTTGATCCGTATGGTGGATCAGACCTTTGTGTTGATCCTTACTGCGATATTTATCAATGAGTTGACCCTTATGCGGTTTCTACCATATGTGACCCTTCAGGCGGTTTCTACCATTAATGTGATCCCTCAGGCGATTTCTACCTTGGTTTGACCATTCATGCGGTTTCTACCTTGAGTTGACCCTTCAGGCGGTTTCTACCTTTGATTTGACCCTTCAGGCGGTTTCTACCTTGTGTTGACCCTTCAGGCGGTATCTACCATGTGTTGACCCTTCAGGCGGTATCTACCTTTGATTTTGACCATTCAGGCGGTATCTACCATGAGTTGACCCTTCAGGCGGTTTCTACCTTGTGTTGACCCTTCAGGCGGTATCTACCATGTGTTGACCCTTCAGGCGGTATCTACCTTGTGTTGACCCTTCAAGCGGTATCTACCTTTGATTTTGACCCTTCAGGCGGTATCTACCTTTGATTTGACCCTTCAGGCGGTATCTACCATATTTTGACCCTTCAGGCGGTATCTACCTTGATTTGACCCTTCAGGCGGTATCTACCTTCATTTGACCCTTCAGGCGGTATCTACCTTTGAGCTGACCCTTCAGGCGGTATCTACCTTGTGTTGACCCTTCAGGCGGTATCTACCATAGTTTTGACCCTTCAGGCGGTGTCTACCATCAGTTTTGACTTTGAAAAGGGGTCTCATGACGAGGGTTCTCCACGTCCGATGAGACTGCCTAAATTATGAAAAGGGGTCTCATGACGAGGGTTCTCCACGTCCGATGAGACTGTCTGATTTTTGAAAAGGGGTCTCATGACGAGGGTTCTCCACGTCCGATGAGACTGCCTAAATTATGAAAAGGGGTCTCATGACGAGGGTTCTCCACGTCCGATGAGACTGTCTGATTTTTGAAAAGGGGTCTCATGACGATGGTTCTCCACGTCCGATGAGACTGTTTGATATTTTGAAAATGGGTCCTGGGACGAGTGTTCTCCACGTCTGATAGGACTTTTCTTTTAAAAGGGTTTTTCTTCCCCTCTTTTTTAGAGACCCCGAAGTTTGTCGGGAATTCAGTTTTTGAAGCAGTGAAAGATTTTATTTTGACAAAGCTTCACTTGAGTCTGTTGAGGCGACATTCTGGGAGCTGGGTTCTCCAGGTATCCTGCAGAAATTTGAGCCTAAAATATTTTTCTTCACCAAGAAAACGTTAGTAATCTTTGGGAAGACCACGACTGTCCATTTGACAAAATCGTATGATTTAAGTTTTAATCATGAAATGTGCATTTTGATGCTGGAGGTCATCCAAAGCATTCTTCCAACATGCAAATGTGATCACAAGTCCCTTGCACGGAAAATCTGGATCAACAGTTTGAAAATTCCAAAAAGAGTTTGTTCAAAACGTCAATTGGAATATTTCTCGACAAGGAGGTCTTCTCACCTGTTTTGAGATGTGGTTTTTATAGGGGATGCACTCAATTCCCTACTAACATGTGCCTAGGTTTTAGGCTCATTCGCAGCGCATACATTTTGATCGGTCGGGAGGTCTTCCACGGGACCGTAATGTTAGGCTTGGATATTGGCTTTCAAGGGGGACTCGCTTTGGAGTCGAGGCCATTGAATGAAAGTCTTCACCATCTGCTCCGGGTTTACAAGTCAAGAACCCTGCAAAATGAAAAAGAAATAGTCTTGCTCGTACTTCTTCGAGCTAAGCTATATGTTAACCCAAGTGTCTTAGTCAGAGAAGACTATTTCAGGGTTGTAACATTGGTAGGATTGGGGACCGAAACAAGCTTATTTTTGGCTCAGAATTTATGAGGGGATTGACATTGGTGATCATCGCAGATTTGACACCTGTCATTTCCTTTCTGCATCTTTAGTCTTTGAGGTGCGCAACTGATTTTGAGGTGTACACCAACTCTTTAGAGAGCCCCTCTTGTTGCATTCAGAGAACGAGAACTCTCTCTGTGTCTTTGTTCTGCGCTCGGCACCATTTGGGGAGCAATCCTTTTGGATTTGGCTCCTTCAGGGATTTCTTCTTTTCCCATCCGGCTTCATTGTGGATCAATCAAACAACTTACACGAGCATCGGCCTTGCTTTTACCAGGCACTTTGCTTTTTCTCGATGCCGTGGATTTTTCTCATTCACTTTTGAAATCCCATTTTTTTTTCATGGGATCGTGTTAGACATATAGTCTAAACATGCTTTAAATATCAGTCCGGGATTTCTCTTTCGTAATCCCTGAGTCTTGAACTCTTCCATTTTTGAAGTGGTGCAGCATCCGTCTTGGAATGATCACCAATGGGTTCATGAAACGAATTTGCAGGCTCAACTTGGGCTATGCAAAGGATATAGTGTGTGGGATAGAGAAATGGATGCTTCTCGTCATCCTATGGCACTTGGATTACCATATAAACAGCACACAAAGATTGATGTTAGTCCGAGCAAGAAAATTTCTAGCCATTTACTCCTGATGCCGCTGGACTCACATCCATTTTGCCCCGATGTAGGGTGGTTCTTGACAGGGTTAAGAATGAAAACCGCCGTTCGAATGGGTTGCCAACGGTCACCTGTAGTGTTTATGATATGAAACGAACGCCTCCGTCGTCACAATCCATGTAATCGCTGCAAATGGTCCCTACCTCCGTAAGTCCAGATTTTACTATTTGATTCGCTCCATTCATCTCTCAAGTGTATGTAGGATGTGTTTGGATTTGAGCTTGCCTCTCTTTTGAGGAAACATCCTTTTGAGAGTTTTGAACAACTTTTGATTGGAAAAATCTCTTTCGTTTTCCCAAAAATTTTACCCGTCAAGGGGATTTTATGGTGCACAATGCATGTTCAGACAACCTCGTGTTTCAAAACATGAATGCCAATGAAGTTAGAATTCCATGTCTTTTCTAGACATCAGATTTTGAAAGCTTTTCTTTTTCTCTCTGTTTTTTATTTAACATCTTCCATGGATTGGGGAAAGGGATACTTACCTGTCTCCCGCGGCTGGAGATCCCTGAAAATGCGGAAGAAACATGTTATTGTATGTTCACGAATTTTTCAAAAAATTAGAACGATACATCTTACCCTTAGTCATATACTCTAACGAGTATACCAGGTTTGTAGGAAATCTGCCCGCTTTGATGACGAGTTCCTGTCAAGGATAAATAATAAGTGTCAATTCATGTTCCCAAATTCAAGATAAATTAGGACGATACAACTTTACTCTTGGTTCTCATCATGTTCTGATGTTGCGTTTTTTATATGAATAACATCTATCGAATCCGCCTATCCATGCTTGGAGTGTTTGTAACATCAATGGTTCTTCTGCCCCCAGTTAGGCAACGTCTATTCTGTTATTTGAATAGATGGCTCCTTGAGTGATTTACCCACGTTTATCACCTGAGAAGGGAAAGAAATGAGATATTACTTTGGTATTCGGTTGAAGATCGTTTAGGAACGATACATCGTTTTACCAAATAGGAGGCTTCGTGACCAAACGTATTTCGTGCTGAATGGGGTAGATCCCACTATGCTCCGCGGGTGATAGTCATCATTCATGGAACTTGCTCCACAGATTAAGTGATTAATCCACGGCCCTTGGCTCGAAGATGTTCAAAGGGTGACACTCAGAGCGGTTAGTTTTAAGCGTTAATTAAAATGTTCCCGCGGGAACTTTACAACGAGATTCGTAACACATTCCTTCGACGTATTCGCCTCTCACTCTCCTGAGCCTTCTAATGATTTTGCATACGAGCTTAGAACCAGACGTCTGGTCGCCGGTACCGGTCACGACTGCGAAGATGCACTTGTTCCAAAATGCTTGACCCATAGGCTGAGTTGCTCATTCAGGAGATCGTCTGACTGTTCGAGTCGCTCAAGTTGAGCATCCTTAATTGCGGGTGACGGACTTCTCTCATTTTCGGCACGAACAACCCGGTTCATCGGTTTATGCGTGATCCACACGCCGAGTTGCTCACTGAGGGACTCACTTGAAATTTCAAGCCATTGACGCCCAAGTCGGGCATCCTCAACCGTTGGCGATGGATTCCTCACACTACTTTCGGCATGAACAACCTCACTTCTCGAGTTGGTACTTTCATCGTTGTCCAGTAGGTTTGTATCCAATGCTGGATTCGCCGTAGGAATAACACTAACGATCGGTTGGTGCTCAAATTGGGGAGTCCATACCTGCTGAAATTGTTGTACATACTCTTGAGGAGTACCGGGGTAACTCAGGGGGGAATTCAGCCGATCGAACCAAGAATAGATGTTTTCAAGGAGATCATCTGAACAATCGAGCGACTGACACTCAGGTTGAGTATTGTCAACTATTGGAGAAGGAATCTTTTCACCATTTTCGTCATGGACCACCTGATTCTTCGAGCCGGAATCTCCGTAATTGTCTCGCAAGATTGTATGTGCATCTCCTGCCAATGTTAGATCCGCTGTAGGACTAGCATTACCGGCCAGTCGGTGCTCAGACTGGGGAGTCCCGATTTGCTGAAATTGCGGTACATACTCCTGAGGAGTACTAGGATAACCCAGGGGAGTACTCTGATTGATGCCTGAACAATCGACCGTGTGATTGCCAGTCCCATCGGTGTTGAGAAGTGATTGGATGCTTCCTGCTTCATGAGGATTGCGATCACAGCCATGCTCATCGTTTAAACTTGACCGCTTCTATCTTGGTCTAGCGCCACTCGTCCATCTCTCAGTAGTCTTCTGTAGCACCAAAGGTGGTTCCTGACTTTATTTCTATCCAGCTCCGGCATGTTCATGATCTTGAGTATGCGCGATGGGCGAGCCAAACTGATCCCTAACTGTTGAACTGCATCAACAAATTTGCTATGAAGCTCCGAGGTCCAATAAAACCTTGTTTTCTTGCTAGCCGAAGTAGGGTTGGCAACTCGGCGGCTACTCTTCGTGGAATCTGGTCGTGTTGAACCGCCTCTATCTTGGTCTAGCGACGCTCGTCCATCTCTCAGTAGTTTCTTGTAGCGCCAAAGGTGATTCTTGACCATATTTTTAGTCAGTCCCGGCACGTTCATGATTTCGAGTATGCGCAATGGGCAAGCAAAACTGATCCCCAACTGTTGAACTGCATCAACAAATTTGCTATGAAACTCCGGGGTCCAACGAAATCTTATTTTCTTGCTAGCCGAAGTGGTGTCAGTAACTTGGCGGTTACTCTTCTCGGAATCTGGTCGTGTTGGAGGTTGCTCTGGAGGGGATTTAGTGGTCTCAGATCGGCTGGTCATGATGGTGAGTTCATCATCGAGCGGACCCGACTTGTCATGACGCATGTTCCCTTCCACAATGGGCTTCGACTTTGACCTTATAGCACTAGTTTCCTCTTGTAGATCCTCGGCGGTACCCGCCTGTTCCGAAAGATGTTGCGAAGGGCATTGCAACAAATGAGCATTATAAACCCCCAGATCTGGCTCTTCAGTGAATACTCCGTCCGTGGGAACAGGGTTACCGCACTCCAGGCAAATAGCGATGCTTAGAGCTTTTTTGTACTGAGTGTTTTTTATTCGAAGCTTTTCATTTTCCTCCCTTACAACCGCTAACTCGTGCCGATCGCGTTGCTGCTTCAGCCGGGTTCGTTTGTTTTCAAACCAGCACTTGACCTTCCGAGGCTCCCACCCTATCTCCTGGCCCATTTTGATTTTCTGTTCCATGTCCGGATAGGGGTATTCCCTAAAAAACAATTCGAGTTTATGGACTTGACCTGAAGTGTTGCGTTTGAGATATTCCCCTTTCTGACGCTGATAACCGTCGCGGGTACTGTTCTCGTTAACCAAGCCGCGGGTTTCATCATTAGAAGGATCGGTCTCCATGGCCCTCGTGTCAGGTTCGGTCCTGAGATCTTCAAACTCTTCCAGCAGCTCAAGCTCGGAGACCTCCAAGTCTGGCGCTTCCAGTAAATGACAGAATCCCTTGAACATTTTGACCGGGATATCACTGTTTGATTTTCCGTTAACTCAGCTTTCTTTGTTCCTCCTTGGATCTTCACTTTCTCTGCAAATTCTGAGAGGTTAAAGGAGCCGGATCACCGTTCTTCGATCAAAGGTGATGGCTACCCGACGAGCGCTCTTCTCAATGTTTCGAGATTCCCACTTCGTCCTTTTGTGATGGCTACTTGACGAGCATTTTTCTCAAGGCTTCGTAATTCCCACTTTGTCCTTTTTTGCTCTTTTCTACGTGAACGGAGCCTGAAGATCTCTTGCGTTGATTTCGCTTTGTCGAGCACTACGCTTGTCCCCCTGGCCCAGTCTCTAGAGTAACAAGCCTGCCCACCTTTCGGCGCCATTATGTTTCGTAAAACCCGAGATCACAGGACGGTGGTGGATTCGTGACTCATCGGGGATGCATTAACGAAACCCGCTTGGCTCTACTGCACATAAAATATTATTACCACTTCTCCCTGTACTCGAGCATTTATAAGGTGATAGATTGATGTCAAGAAGATTAACACTTTAGCCTTATCAGACTCAGCCTCTCAAACACTCTTCACATTCTCACTCCCTTCTCCGTCATTCCATCGCATATGGATTCCTCCTCTATGCCTGTTGCCTTACCTGAAGCTTCGACCCAATGGGAGAGATTTTACCACCTCTTGGGTAGGGGTTATGGCTACATAAACAATCATCCTGAAGCTGAGGTTGAAGTTCGTACTCTGATTCCGGCCCTGGATACTGCGTGTATTGAAGGTACGAAACTGCAAAGGGAGTTTGTGATCTTCCCAACTCTCTTTAACAATTTCATGCAGGCTTACGAAGTTGCTAGCCGGGAGGTCACTTTGGCTGGTATCGTGCGAGCCCGTTATCAGGACCGAACTGAGTCCCTGATGTTGGCCATGCTGACGGCCGATAACCATAAAAGGGCTGTTGAATACGCCCACGCCCAGGTTTCGATGCTGGTCCGTGAGAGGGACAACTTGGTGGAGCGTCTGGCTCTTTTTGACACCGCCTTTGAGCAAGACCAGCACAACTTCGTGCTGAGGTTCCAGTGTGCCTGGTTGGAGGAAAGGCTTGAAGACCTGAGCATGGATATAGCTCGCGGGAGGGTGCTGGCTCATGACTTAGAGCTTGAGTTCGAGTACTATGACACCAAGGTGAACGAACTTAAGGAGAAATGTCGTCTCCTTTTCTTCAAGCTTGTAGACCTCGATTCCCGGAGTGTGGGTTGTAAGCAAGGCATGGATAGCATGGAGAGTCAGTTAAGCTTTTTTGTGATGCTTGTCAGAACTCATTTTGGGTTTACTGCTCCCCCTCAGTGATCCACTTGTAAACTTTCCTGCTGAATGAAATAAATGCGAGTTTGTTTATATATGCTCTTTCATTCTGCATTGTTGACTAGCCAAGAAAGGTTTTTGCTTTCGGATCTACGCGACTCCTTTTTCGCCTGTGTCAACAGATTGACTACGCATCATTCTCACAGCCCGACGCTTTATATTTGATTGACCTGAATGCCTCGTGAGAAATAGATTTGTAGTTGCTCGAAACTTAAAGATTGCCCCTGATTTTGCGGTCATTGCGTTTGGGGCCGCTAGTAATCTTTCACTTTCGAGCTCGATCACATTCTGCTAGTAACTCATGCTATCAATTCTGGCTTCACGCGTCGGGGCTGATTTTACCTTGAACTTAATAACAAGGAATTACCGTATACACACGAGATGACGTTTGCGAAAAACATTATGCAGAATCAACTCTAGCTATTGAAGAAACAAACGCATGCACCGATGAGAACTTTACAAGAGGAGATACATCCTTCTCGCGTACATCCCCTTCTTTCTTGGGGCATGTCCAATGACTAACCAGTCTGGCCTCAGCTTAGGTGTGCCATTACCAAGTGCAGATCATGGTTGCCAACCTTTAATAGCTTCCAACTGATCGAACCAGGTATCAAGTCCTTCATCGAAGAAATCACCCGACCCCTCGAACGATTGATGTGTAGGTTGAGCTGCATCGCCCGACGGGTTCTTCGAACTGGAACCTCCATCTTTGTCTGGGATTATAAGAGGAGATTTGATCGATTGACTACCACAAGCATCTCCCACTTGGGGATTAGGGAAATAAGAGTGCTCCAAGCTTTCTCCCATTAGATCATCTGAAGCCATATGCTCTGATTGGGCAAACCCTTGAGCACTGGGCGTGGTGGGCTGATCTGCGACAGGATGAACACTGACTAGCTGCTGCTCGGACGGATGAGTGCTTACTCGTTGCACTTGTGATGCGTGTTCTTGAGGAATATTGAAATGACTCGCGAGGATATCCTGATCAAATCCCCAATAGTCGTCCAGATTCGACCGGGCCTCATTTGTCATAAGGGTGCTGGGTTCGCAGCCGAGTCTATTGCTCGGATTCAGTTCTGCATAACGCTGTCCTAACGCCCTTCTGTAGCAACCAAGGTGATTCGCGACTAATTGCTTGGTAAGTCCCGGTACGTTCATGACCCTAAGTATGCTTGTCGGACCTATGAAGTCGAGTCCTATCTGTCGAACTGCGTCCAAGAACTTGAGATGAAGCTCCGGGGGCCAAGTGAATTTCTTCTTCTCGTCGTCCAGAGTGGCGTAGATAGCCTGCCGACTAACCTCTAACTCCTCTTGAACCGTATCTGATCTTACCGGAAGCTGTTGTGGAGGAGATTCATGGGCTTCGATGAGGTGACTCCGATCATAACGACACGTATCTTCTTCCTCCGAAGACACTGGTATAATTTCTGTAGGATCGATCTGCTCATGCGCGCCATTAACAGGATCTGATTGTACCGGAGATGGCTCAAGGGAGCAAGGGGATAAATGAGCACCTTCCATCTTCGTAGAAGGCTTACTGGGGAACAATTTACTGAGGGTGGTAGGGCCACCGCAGTCAGGGCAGGTAATAGTACTGAGAATTTTCTCATACCACATGTTTTCCATTTGAAGGTTTTGGTTCTGCTCTTTTAGGGCCGTGATCTCCTTACGCCTGTGTTGGACACCTAGTCTGAAACGTCTATTCTGAAACCAAAAATGGATTCTCATAGGATTCATTCCCAGCTTCTGGCCCAATTCAATCTTTTGTTCCTCGTTTGGGCAAGGGCATTCATCGAAGAAAGCTTCAAGCTCCTGGATTTCTTTCCGAGCGTAGCGCTGGCGACTTTTTCTTTTCCGGGGTTGAGCGTCGTGGCCACTGCCGTCGTCACCACTGCGATCTTGATGTTCGTCACCGGCGATGTTGAGTTCCATGGCTTCGATGTCGAATCTGATTCTAGAGAATTTGAGGTCTTTCAACGAACTCGTCACTCGGGGTTCTCTGTTCTCTTTTGTATACTCGCTCTTTCGATTTGTTGCCTCCTTTTCCTCGAAAGCTAGGTCTGTTCAGCGTTCTGTTTTTGAAACGACGGAACTGTTTACCTCCTGCTCAGCTTTCCGACACGAAGGGGTAACCAAATCCTTCCGCGGCTTCTTCGATAGTAGCGCTCGCCTTTCACTTTTCCTCGATAGTCATGCCTGTTCAGCACTGTCTTCTCTTTTTAAGTGGCAGAGCTGTTCACTCGCCGCCCAGCTTTATGCGTGATGGAACAACACAATCCTTTCGCGGCTTCTTCGATAGTTGCGCTCGCCTTTCACTTTTCCTCAATAGTCATGCCTGTTCAGCACTGTCTTCTCTTTTTAAGTGGCAGAGCTGTTCACTCGCCGCCCAGCTTCATGCGTGATGGAACAACACAATCCTTTCGCGGCTTCTTCGATAGTTGCGCTCGCCTTTCACTTTTCCTCAATAGTCATGCCTGTTCAGCACTGTCTTCTCTTTTTAAGTGGCAAAGCTGTTCACTCGCCGCCCAGCTTCATGCGTGATGGAACAACACAATCCTTTCGCGGCTTCTTCGATAGTTGCGCTCGCCTCCCTCCCAGCTTTAATAATGGCGAGACCGAATTTGTCAGGCCTGAAATTGCGGATCAGGACATGTCTGATGATTCACGGGAGGAGCAGCCCTCGCTTTACATTAATTAACCCGGCTCCACAAGCATTATTGCTGCAACTTTTCTCCACTCTCGAGACGCTATAAAATGCGGAGTTGGTGTTTGGGAGATTAACGCTCTCATATAATTTGCTTCCATCCTCTAATCGCTCCACTACACACATCTCCGTCGAAAATGGCTTCTTCCCAAGTTCACACTTTCTCAGCCGAAGCTTTGACTCGATGGAAAGAGTTCTATAACCTCTTGGGTCGAGGCTACGCTCACATAGCCGATCATCCCGAAACCGAGGATGAGATCAGAGTCATGTTCGGGGACCTGGACATCACCTCCCTCGAGGGTACCGCGTTGGGGAGGGAATACAATATTTTTCCAACGCTCTTTACGAACTCCTTGGAGGTCTACCGCGCTGCTCATCGGGGAGTTACCGTGGCTCGTGTCTTGCGAGCCCGTTATGAGGATCAGTCCGACCGCCTAGCGTTGGCTGACTACCTGGCCGATAGTCACAAAAAGGCTGTTGAGTTCGCCAAAGAGCGGGTTTCGACATTGCTACGCGAGAGGAGGAATCTGGTGGAGGACTTAGCTCTATCTCTGGCTACCTATGAGCGCGATCGACGTAATGCCCTGCTAAGGAATCGGAGCGAGTGGCTGGAAGAAAGGCTCAACGGCATAAACGAGGATATAACTCGTGAGAATGGACTTGTTCGGGACTTGGAAGCAGTCGCCGAAGATCACGAGACTCAGGTTGTTGCAGTCAATGATGAACGCAAACGCCTCCACCTCAGGCTTGCGGACCATGATACGCGGAGTGGTGCGTATAAACAAAGCATCCATAACCTGGAGGGCCAGCTGGGCTCCTTTGTGTCGTTGATTAGGGCTCACTTCTGCTTTACTTTTCCACCCCAATGAATTGTATGATCTGGTTTGGGCAAGAATGAATGAAAGCCCCTGTGTTTGTTTTAGCTTTTATATGATCCATTTCTTCGAGCATCCGGACATCTTAGACTTGGATGAGCCGATCCATAATAAGTCGAGTAGATGTGTTCTGATTTTCTAACTCACTCATGGTCAGATGAAAGAATAGCCTCAGACTTATCCAAGAAAAGATTTCTTTATGCTACTTGTTTTTCACCTGCAAATGAAAAGACCGAGTCAAAAGGAATAATCTGAAAAAGAAAGCATAGACCCCTTTCAATCTTATGCTTGCTCGTAATTAATAATGACAAGAACTTTTACAAGGGTTTTAATCTTGTGCGAAAAGTTTTTATCAATATTCCTCGAAAGAAAGCATACTATTGAAAGGAATGTAATTCACGATAATTGCTTTTGACCAATATTCAGAAGAGCGAATTAGTCAAAAATGCAAGGCATAACGACGTGTTTTTAAATTTAATTGAAGATACGGCATCCAAATCAAGGCCGTTTTGTTAAGAACGAGAGCAATTTGGACATCTATCTCGTCATTAAATTCGAAATAACGTCAATACTCTTGATCAATTATCGTGGATTACTTAGTGACGTATGACATGCATGGACCAATTCAAGTGTATAATTCCTTCTAGCGAAATTGGGGTTGGATTACCCTGTACGACCAAAAAGGTCGTGTAAGATTTTCAACTTTAGTTTCCTCTAAAGGAATTATAAACTTGACTTGGGAGTATTCGGATGATTAGAGAAAATGCCACTATCACATTCCCATGACCCGTCAAAAGAAATACAACCGAGTTCCATCTGAATGTATACACCAATAGATCCCTAATACAATCACTCTAAGGGGTGAGATAGAGAAAGCCTCGATAAAAATAAACCCTACACAAGAGGACTAGTAATGGAAAATGAAACCAAGGAATGTGATCCTAACGTTTAAGGATGCCCCAAGTTCGATCTGTGACTTCCGGATCACTTGCCCCAACTCGTCATCTTCATTGGACGATATCTCAATAATGTCCATAGTAGGCTCCTTTGTTGCTCACTCGGTGTTCGCCATGGGATATCATCCTCCTCGTCTTCTATCAAGGACGTTTGGGAAAAACACATGCATCTATCCTTGAAATGGCATTTAATCTAATCACCAGAATGCAATGAATGAAATGCCTATATTTATATGAACTGTAATAGTTTTGAGGGATAGAGAGTCTTACCAACCCAACTCGTCGACTTATGTGCGATTTTAGGTGTACCAACCGCCCAAAGACATGCGCATGAGACAAGTGATGGTGAACTTCTAAAAATCAGAGGGTTTGGCACCTAAGGTTTAAGGTTCCCACCTCGAGTTCTAGAAAGAGCCGATTCCATTGCACAACTATCGTTGCATTGGGACTCAATCCATAGTTCGAAGCGAGCGGAATTGAGAAGTGGATTACCCCGTGTTTTTCCTCACGGAGATTCCATTTTCAATTCCTTCTATTGTGTTCCTAAAGGCGGCGCCTGGGGTTTTAGGCGCGGTTGTGTGTGTCCATGTGTCGTGATCATCACAATGCAAGTCATGCACAACAATTTATCAATCAGCACTTCAAATCATCCACACAACATACATTCCTACGCCACACCTGCGTAAAATAAAGTTAATCACAGACTACACCCCTTATTACTCCAATCTGCCAAAAACATATAACACCTATCGTGAGCGGACTTACCTCACCTTCAAGAGCGCCTGTAGGGTTAGAAAAATCACTCAATTTTTATTACGGCCTAAGTCCACTTGAGGTCTAGAACCATAGTTTCTAGAACAATTCCCCAGTGGAGTCGCCAGCTGTCGCGACCCATCCGGAAGCGGACGCGGCTAATGGATTACCGATCACGGGTCTTGGATCGGTGCGAGCCCTCCCAGGCCCATACCAAATCGCGGCGGGAGTATTTTTCAGGAGGATTCAACGATAAGAGTCGATCGCTTTCGACCTTAGTGTGCTCGTGGTGGCATGTGCAACTTGTGCATGCATTTGGAGTCGCCACCGGTCTTTCTTGGAGGGTAGACCGGAAACCTTACCGATCGATTGGGAGATATCGATCAGTTCTACGGAACCAGAGATTTTGGGTTCGGGGACTTGGTTACGCTGGTGTCGTTACCAACGCCCTTTCGGTACCTAATGCGAGTGATTTTCCTAACTAGGATTTCATGCAGGCACAATTTTGGGTGAGGTAAGTCTGACTTTGCACATTAACCAGTTTAACATGCTCACGTAATCATAATAAATAAATAGATGTCAATCACATAAATATCTATCCTATGTGGTGATCATGGAATTATGATTTAATGGATCTCGAGCCAATGAGACCACATTTAATCATTTTAATATTTTAATAACGGAGAGCCGCTCTTCGCTTCTTCTTGGTTTCTTGAACTCTTCAAGAATTGGGCCCCAAAGAGCTCGCCGACTTAAAAGGCTCCTCCACGTAATCCTCGTAGCATTTACATCAACAAATGACTATGCTAAAAATAAAGATTACATGAAAAATAAAAGGAGTACGCAGCCTCCATTTAATAATTACAACCCCAAATATATAAATAATCATCATACATTCATATATACATCAATCACATTGATTAGGGATTTTTCCATGATCACCACCCTTTCACGTAAGTAATAAATTCACAATTTAAAACTTAGGAAGGCACAATAAAAATTCTACGTTGAATCATATTCAGAATTTTTACGTAAAATAAGATAGCCATAAATTTTCGATTCAAAATTGATTTAGTCTCAATTTTTGCTACGTTGATTAATTTATCATATAAAATAATCAATCTCCATTAGCCATGTAAGACGAACAATTCGTTAATACATATTGGCCATAGTATTGCAAAAATTGCAAAAAATCAATTAAATGCACGAAAACACCTAAGGATTGGCTCTGATACCACTATTGGGATCCACGTAGCACGTAGCGGAAATAAATAACAACCCCTACATGTATCTCCAGAGGCGTACTTCGTGCATTTCAATCGAAAAAAATCACAAAGCCTCAAAGGGAGTAAATAGATTACCTCTCGTAGCGTGCTTGAACGGAGGTGTCGGTTCGATGTTCTTCGATCTCAGCCTCGACAAGTGTTAGGCATCTAGTTCGGACGCACCACCAATTGACGAACGGGGAGACGACTAATAACTCCACAACAATTGTGCTAGCAATATGCGGAATCAATATTCCGAACTTAGTATATTTTGCTCACTCAAGATTATGAGAATATAGAGAGTGTTTGTGTTCTTCTCTCTAAGCTCTCAAAAATTTGCACACTCTACAAAATGTCTCTCCCCTTCAACCTCAAAACTCTTGCCATCCTTTTATAGCCAAAAATACCTTCCAATAAATTGTATTTAAAATATCAAACAGTCTCATCGGACGTGGAGAACCCTCGTCATGAGACCCCTTTTCAAAATTTAGGCAGTCTCTCGGGCGTGGAGAACCCTCGTCATGAGACCCCTTTTCAAAACTTAGGCAGTCTCATCGGGCGTGGAGAACCCTCGTCATGAGACCCCTTTTCAAAAATTTAGGCAGTCTCATCGGCCGTGGAGAACCCTCGTCATGAGACCTCTTTTCAAAAATTTAGGCAGTCTCATCGGACGTGGAGAACCCTCGTCATGAGACCCCTTTTTAAAATTCAAACAGTCTCATCGGACGTGGAGAACCCTCGTCATGAGACCCCATTTTCAAAATTCAGGAAATCTCATCGGACGTGGAGAACCCTCGTCATGAGACCCCTTTTCATTTAGGCAGTCTCATCGGACGTGGAGAACCCTCGTCATGAGACCCCTTTTCAAAGTCAAAACTGATGGTAGACACCGCCTGAAGGGTCAAACAAAGGTAGATACCGCCTGAAGGGTCAAATGAAGGTAGATACCGCCTGAAGGGTCAAATGAAGGTAGATATCGCCTGAAGGGTCAACTCAAAGGTAGATACCGCCTGAAGGGTCAAATCAAGGTAGATACCGCCTGAAGGGTCAAAATATGGTAGATACCGCCTGAAGGGTCAAATCAAAGGTAGATACCGCCTGAAGGGTCAAAATCAAAGGTAGATACCGCTTGAAGGGTCAACACAAGGTAGATACCGCCTGAAGGGTCAACACATGGTAGATACCGCCTGAAGGGTCAACACAAGGTAGAAACCGCCTGAAGGGTCAACTCAAGGTAGAAACCGCCTGAAGGGTCAAACCAAGGAAGAAACCGCCTGAGGGATCACATTAATGGTAGAAACCGCCTGAAGGGTCACATATGGTAGAAACCGCCATAAGGGTCAATTCATTGGTAGAAACCGCCCTAAGGGTCAACTCATTGATAAATATCGCAGTAAGGATCAACACAAAGGTCTGATCCACCATACGGATCAAAATCCTTGGCAAATCCCAAAGCGTGGGATGCGCCTTCCTTAGGTTCCTACAAGTTAGGAATCCCATCATGGTATGACCTACCATACAGGTCAGAGCTTAATCTCCCTAGGATATTCTGAATGACGAGTCCTAGGCATCTTCTTGAAAGTCGTCGCAACCGGCAGCATCCGACAGGTGAGCTTCTGGTAAGCCTCTCTCACTCCGGCCCATGTTCAAATTGTTAGAGCAAACCGGGGATTGATTTGAGCTTTTATCAATAGCCTTAAGGATCCGATGTCATAACATTTCTTCTCTCATTTTCCCAGTTGAGTCGGTTAGGAATCAGGTGCCACCTTATCTTTGAGAGAAACCTCTAACGAGATTCCTCTCAAAGAGGGGCAGCTGTTGACACCTGATTTTTTACCATTTATTATTGTGATTTTTATTCTTTAAAATTAATTAAAAATATCAAAAAAAAGTCATAAAATCACAAAATCAACTTTGGAAGCCTTGGTTTAGCCTTAGGAACCAATTTTGAACAAAAAATATTTTTCGGTATTTTTAATATTTTTCGAGTTTATTTAATTATAAAAATACCCAAAAAATCAGAAAAATACCATTCGTGGTCAGAAAAATACCCAAAAATATTCGATAATTTTGTTTTAATTTCCTCTTCAAGTGTGTCACTTTAAATCTCAAAAATTCGGCTCGGGTCACTATGTTCCTTCACAAACATAAACCCGAACCGAGCCTAAAAAAAAAAAAAAATCCTTTTCGAGTCTTTTAGTTTTCAATTCTCACTTTTTATAAGCTATGACATTGGATTCTAAAGTCTTAAAGTCCAATTAGGTCAATTTGCCCTCCAATTTAATCAATTTTTACCAAAAGGGCTTAATTGCACATTTTTCTTTCAATTAGTCCCCGGTTTCACGGATGTATACGTATGCTCTACGTATTTATACGTCATACGTATTTATATGTTATGCGTATTTGTATTATTTGGTAACCTCTTTAACTCTTGTAATAATGATAATGGTTATTATTTTTAACACCTTTGTTAGTGCCTTTTTTTAGCATTTTTGTATTGTGAGTGCTATTGCTAGTGCTATTTTTAAATAGCATTTTTGTATTATAAATTGTGAGTGCTATTGTTAGTGCTATTTTTAAATGACATTTATTTATCATAAATTGTGAGTGCTATTGTTAGTGCTATTTTTAAATGGCATTTATTTATCATAAATTGTGAGTGCTATTATTAGATAGAATTTATAATTGTTAGTGCTATTTTTAAATAGCATTTTTGTATTATAAATTGTGAGTGCTATTGTTAGTGCTATTTTTAAATATCATTTTTGTATTATAAATTGTGAGTGCTATTGTTAGTGCTATTTTTAAATGTCATTTATTTGTGAGTGCTATTTTTAGATAGAATTTATAATTGTTAGTGCTATTTTTAAATACAATTTATTGGAAGGTATTTTTGGCTATAAAAGGATGGCAAGAGTTTTGAGGTTGAAGGAGAGAGACATTTTGTAGAGTGTGCAAATTTTTGAGAGCTTAGAGAGAAGAACACAAACACTCTCTATATTCTCATAATCTTGAGTGAGCAAAATATACTAAGTTCGGAATATTGATTCCGCATATTGCTAGCACAATTGTTGTGGAGTTATTAGTCGTCTCCCCGTTCGTCAATTGGTGGTGCGTCCGAACTAGATGCCTAACACTTGTGGAGGCTGAGATCGAAGAACATCGAACCGACACCTCCGTTCAAGCACGCTACGAGAGGTAATCTATTTACTCCCTTTGAGGCTTTGTGATTTTTTTCGATTGAAATGCACGAAGTACGCCTCTGGAGATACATGTAGGGGTTGTTATTTATTTCCGCTACGTGCTACGTGGATCCCAATAGTGGTATCAGAGCCAATCCTTAGGTGTTTTCGTGCATTTAATTGATTTTTGCAATTTTTGCAATACTATGGCCAATATGTATTAACGAATTGTTCGTCTTACATGGCTAATGGAGGTTGATTATTTTATATGATAAATTAATCAACGTAGCAAAAATTGAGACTAAATCAATTTTGAATCGAAAATTTATGGCTATCTTATTTTACGTAAAAATTCTGATTATGATTCAACGTAGAATTTTTATTGTGCCTTCCTAAGTTTTAAATTGTGAATTTATTACTTACGTGGAAGGGTGGTGATCATGGAAAAATCCCTAATCAATGTGATTGATATATATATGAATGTATGGTGATTATTTATATATTTGGGGTTGTAATTATTAAATGGAGGCTGCGTACTCCTTTTATTTTTCATGTAATCTTTATTTTTAGCATAGTCAATTGTTAATGTAAATGCTACAAGGATTACATGGATGAGCCTTTTAAGTCGGCGAGCTCTTAGGGGCCCAATTCTTGAAGAGTTCAAGAAACCAAGAAGAAGCGAAGAGCGGCTCTCCGTTATTAAAATATTAAAATGATTAAATGTGGTCTCATTGGCTCGAGACCCATTAAATCATAATTCCATGATCACCACGTAGGATAGATGTTTATGTGATTGACATCTATTTATTTGTTATGATTACGTGAGCATGTTAAACTGGTTAATATGCAAAGTCAGACTTACCTCACCCAAAATTGCGCCTGCATGAAATCCTAGTTAGGAAAATCACTCGCGTTAGGTACCGAAAGGGCGTTGGTAATGACATCAACATAACCAAGTCCCCGAACCCAAAATCTCTGGTTCCGCAGAATTGATCGATCTCTCCCAATCGGTCAATAAGGTTTCCGGTCTACCCTCCAAGAAAGACCGGTGGCGACTCCAAATGCATGCACAAGTTGCACATGCCACCACGACCACACTAAGGTCGAAAGCGATCGACTGTTATCGTCGAATCCCTTTGAAAAATACTCCCACCGCGATTTGGTATGGGCCTGGGAGGGCCCGCGCCGATCCAAAGCCCGCGATCCGCACCCTTGTGCGGGGGAAGGCCCGCGATCGGTAATCCATTAGCCGTGTCCGCTTTCGGACGGGTCGCGACAACTGGGCCCACCCGTCCTCAGGAATTTCTTTCCTCCTGACTAGGGGCGATGCAAGATGTCTGTAGGCCGAATTTGCGAGTTCTGGATCGCAAATCGATAATGCTTCTGCACCACGATCATCCGCTCATCACGTGAAGCATTAGCTGTGAGTAAACTTTCGAACCACGATCATCCGCTCATCACGTGGAACGTCAGTTAAGAATAAAGCTTTCAAACCACAATCATCCGCTCATCCTGTGGAATGTCAGCTGAGAAATACCTCTGCATCACGATCATCCGCTCATCACGTGAAGCATTGGCTAAGGATAAAGTTTTCGAACCACGATCATCCGCTCATCACGTGGGACGTCAACTGAGAATTGTCTGAGAATAAAGCTTTTCGAACCACGATCATCCGCTCATCACGTGGAACGTCAGCTGAGAAATACCTCTGCATCACGATCATCTGCTCATCACGTGAAGCATTGGCTGAGAATGAAGCTTTTGAACCACGATCATCCGCTCATCACGTGGAACATCGGCTGAGAATTAAGCTTCTGCATCACGATCATCCGCTCATCACGTGAAGCATTGGCTAAGGATAAAGTTTTCGAACCACGATCATCCGCTCATCACGTGGAACGTCAACTGAGAATTAAGCTTCCAAACCACAATCATCCGCTCATCCTGTGGAATGTCAGCTGAGAAATACCCCTGCATCACGATCATCCGCTCATCACGTGAAGCATTGGCTATGAGTATAAAGCTTTCGAACCACGATCATCCGCTCATCACGTGGAACGTCGGCTGAGAATTAAGCTTCCAAACCACAATCATCCGCTCATCCTGTGGAATGTTAGCTGATGATTGGCTTTTGCATCACGATTATCCGCTCATCACGTGAAACATTGGCCGAGAATAAAGCTTTCGAACCACGATCATCCGCTCATCACGTGGAACGTCAGCTAAGAATAAAGCTTCTGCATCACGATCATCTGCTCATCACGTGAAGTATTAGCCGAGGGCCGGATTTGCGACATGCTGGTATCGCAATCAGGTAAAAACTGAATCACATTCATCCTTTATGTGAAACAGTGGACAGAATTACGAAATGCTGGTATCGTAATCTGAGAATATCTGAATCATATTCATCCTTTATGTGAAACAGCGAACAGATTTGCGAAATGCTGGTATCGCAATCTGAGAAAATCTGAATCATGTTCATCCTTTACATGAAACAGCGAACAGAATTGCGAAATGTTGGTATCGCAATCTGGGAAAATCTGAATCACATTCATCCTTTATGTGAAACAGTGGACAGAATTGCGAAATGCTGGTATCGCAATCTGAGAAAATCTGAATCATGTTCATCATTTACATGAAACAGTAGACAGAATTGCGAAGTGCTGGTATCGCAATCTGAGAAAATCTGGATATGGTGCTCGAGTTATGGATCGAGCGGGCCTGATTGTCTTCGGGGATCTTCTGTCTAGATCACCATGCTTAACTTAATACCTGCAACATTGAAGATGCGGTCATCCAAGTCTGAAAAAGAATCAGAAAACTTACCTGAGTTGACTGAAACCCGGCTTTTAGGATTTACTGAATTGGCATGCTCAACCTGTTCAGTTCATAAGAAAATGATGTTTTGCATGAATCGTAATGCAAATGCAACAACTTGTGAGCCTCTACCTGCATTGTAAAGCTGCACTGGGGATTTTATCAATAAGGAGAATTGTCTGATCATTTCGACAAAATTTAACCAAATAGAATGAGGAACCTTCAGTTAGAAAGGACTTTCTCTCACTTTTTTTGAAAAGGCTATTTGACCCCACCACTGATGCAGGCATAAGAATCACTCAGAGTTGTCCTCATCACACTTGATAAGGGTCCGGGTAATCTTGCAATTAGTATGACCAGACCAATCCATGAGGTCTTTTCTGGGACTGTAATTCAAGCTTGGTCAAAGGCTATTCAAATGAGACTCACATGAGTCATTAGGCCATGAAATGAAAATCTTCGTCAGCTGCATTGGGTCTGCAAGTCAGGAACCCTGCCAAATGAGATAAAATGATCTTGCTTGCACTTCTTCAAGCGATATTCATAAGCATTTGAAACCTTATATTAACCCAAGTGCCCTAGTCTGAAGAAACTTTTGGAAAGGGTTGTAATGTAGGTTCAGGGTAGGCTTGGAAATGAGAGGCCTATTTTCAACAAGGGTTTATGAAGATGAGGAAGTTGGTGATCATCCGTCTTTGACACCTTTGCACTTTAGGAATGGTCTTTCTTCATGGAAAACATTTCGAACAAATTTAGGCGAGACCTCCCTTCTTTCCGATTTTTTTTTAAGAGAGCTCTTTCCCTTTTTTTTTTCTCTTCCTTTTCGATGAGAGTAGGCGTTTTTTCCTCTTTTTCTCTTTTTTTTTTGAAGGAAGTGTTTCATCTGACAAATTTGCAAATTCCAGTTTGCCCCAAGGCACTTTGCTCTTCCGTCTGATGATTCGAAACAATCTCTTTTTCAGGATGATCACCAATCGGGTTTGAAAGATATGAATCCACCGCTCGAATTGGGTTAAACAAAGGATGTGTGTATATGGGTATAGAGATGAAATGCTCTTCCTCATATCTAAAGCACTTGAGCTAATATAGAATTCGCATGCAATAAACACACTTGAAGATTGATGCGAGTGAAAGCAAGAAAATTCTATTCATGCTTTGAATTTTCTGAAATTTGCCCCAATGTGGGGTTGTTCCTGACAGGGGCATGAAATGAAGCCACCGTTCAAAGGAGTTTAGCAAAGGGAGACCTGTAGTGTTTGGATAGAGGAAATGAATGCCTCACATCATTTTGGTCGTCATACTTTTCGCAAGATAACCCTTTCACCTTCTAAGTATGGAAATCTTCACACTTGCTCACTTGAGATATTATATAGGACGTGCATGGAAATAGCTTGCCTTTCATCGTCCCGACGTTCCTCATTCAAAATGATCAAAATCAATTGACCAAACAAATCTCCAGATTGAAAAATTCAGTGAAGATTTATAATGCAATTAGAAAGCAGACAAATTATGCATGAGTATTAATATTTGCAAAAATATTATAACATCTCAGGTATAATATTTCTTGACTGAATCAGCATTGACAGGATTAGTGAAGACACGTCCATCCATCTTTGCCAAGATTAAGGCGCCGCTTGAAAGGGCTTTCTTTACTATGTAGGGTCCGCCATAATTCGGAGCAAACTTCCCTTCTGGCTGTGGGATGATGGGCAGAAGCTTCCGCAGCACAAGGTCTCCCTCCTGAAAATGTCGAGGTCGCACCTTCTTGTTAAAAGTTCGGGCTACTCTCTGTTGATAACATTGGCCATGGCATAAGGCTCTGAGCCGCTTCTCGTCAATCAAGTTCAGCTGATCTATCCTCTGTTGGATCCAATCTGCTTCAGTCAGTTCTATCTGGAACAAAATGCGTAGAGAAGGAATCTCCACTTCGACCGGTAATACTGCCTCCATACCATATACCAAGGAGTAGGGGGTTGCCCCGGTTGATGTCCGGATTGAAGTCCGGTATGCCATAAGTGCGAACGGCAACCTGTCCTGCCAATCTCGATAATTCTCAGCCGTCTTAGACAGGATCTTCTTGATGTTCTTGTTTGCTGCCTCAACTGCCCCATTCATCTGAGGGCGATATGGAGAAGAATGCAAATGTCTGATCTTAAATGCTTTGAGCAGTTCTTCTACCTGCTTGCTATTCAGATTCGCACCATTATCTGTGATTATAACCTCAGGGGCTCCATATCGAGCAATTAAATCACGTCCGATAAACTTCACCACATTTCGGGACGTGACCGTTGAATACGATGTCGCCTCAATCCATTTGGAAAAGTAATAAATTGCTACCAAAATGAATCGATGTCCATTGGAAGCTTTAGGGTTGATCGGGCCAATTACATCTATTCCCCACATAGAAAATGGCCAAGGCTCGGATAACTGATGCAACTCGTTTGGAGGGACATTAATCTTGTCACCATGAATTTGGAATTTATGGCAGCTTCTGACATGCTGTATACAATCATTTTCTAAGGTGAGCCAATAATAGCCCAGCCTCATGATCTTTCTTGCTAGCATATGACCGTTCATGTGAGGGCCACAGACGCCTTCATGCATTTCTGTCATCAAACGAATCGCTTCAGTCGCTTCAACACATCTCAGCAGGACCGAATCGAAAGATCTTTTATAAAGATTCTCTCCGCTCAGGAAGAACTTTGAAGCCATCTTCCTTATATACTTCTGGTCCGAAGCTGTACTAGTCTCAGGAAACTTCTGATCCTGGATATACATCTTGATATCCTGATACCAAGGTTTGCTGTCTGGCTCATCCTCCACAACCATGCAGTAGGCTGGCTGTCTTACAACTTCGAACTTTAGTGGTTCGACTTCTAATCCCTCTGTGACATGCAACATTGATGCCAAAGTGGCCAAAGCGTCTGCAAATTGATTTTGAGTTCTAGACAAATATTCAAACGTGATATCTGTAAAACTTTCCATCAATTCGTCTAAATACTCATGATAGGGCAGCAGCTTTGAATCTCGCGTTTTCCATTTACCGACCGTCTGGAGAATAATTAAGGCTGAGTCTCCAAACACCTTGAGTTTAGATATTCCCATTTCTATCGCTGCTTGTAGACCAAGAATACAAGCTTCATATTCGGCGATGTTATTAGTGCAAGGGAACACCAATTTTGCTGCTACTGGATAATGTTGACCTCCAGGAGATATCAGGACTGCCTCCGTGCCGGACCCTGACAAGTTTACAGCTCCATCAAAGTACATTGTCCAAACATAGTCTTCGACCGCCATAATTCGATCTTCAGGTCGATAAAGATCATCGCTTTGCCTCGGATTTTCTGCTAGAACATCTGCTATAACTCTTCCTTTCACTGATTTCTGAGGCAAATATCGAATGTCAAACTCGGAAATGAGAATTTGCCATTTGGCAAGTTTACCAACCAATGCAGGTTGATTCAGGAGATATTTAATGGGATTGCACTCTGTCACCAAAAGGATTTGGTAATGCAGAGTGTATTGTCGCAGCCTATGTAACACCAATACCAATGCTGTACATGTCTTTTCAGCCTCTGAGTAATTTAATTCAGAGCCCGTGAATTTCTTGCTCAAGTAATAGATGGCCCGTTCTTTAGCATCTCCCTGGCTTTCTTGGGCTAGCATGGCTCCCAATGACTCACTGTTTATTGTGAGGTAGAGAATCAATGGTTGCTCCGGTGTGGGTGGCACAAGGACAGGTGGATTCATGAGATGCTGCTTCAACTTCTCAAATGCTTCCTCACATTCTTTATCCCATCTAATAAGTGCATTCTTTTTTAGGAACTTGAGAAAGGGTTTGGCGGTCTCTGTCAACTGAGAAATGAATCGGGAAATATAGTTCAATCTTCCCATGAGACTCCTAACCTCCTTCGCCGTGGTCGGTGGTTTCAATTCACAGATTGCCTTGGCCTTCGATGGATCGATCTCGATACCTCGGTTGCTGACAATGAAACCGAGCAATTTGCCACTGCTAGCCCCAAAAATACACTTTGCTGGGTTAAGTCGCAACTTGAATTTCCTAAGCCGCTCAAATAGCTTAATCAGAGTCTGGACGTGGTCTTCCCCTTCCCGGGTTTCGGCAATCATATCGTCGACATATACTTCTAACTCATTATGAATCAGGTCATGAAATAGAGTAACCATGGCCCGTTGATATGTTGCCCCAGCATTCTTCAATCCAAAAGGCATCACCCTGTACTGAAATAATCCCCACGGGGTAGTGAAAGTTGTTTTCTTCTTATCATTTTCGTTCATCAGGATCTGGTTGTACCCTGAGAAGCCATCCATGAAAGAAAACAGCTCGAATCCAGCTGTGCTGTCCACTAGAACATCGATATGTGGGAGGGAAAAATTATCCTTCGGGCTGGCCTTATTCAAGTCCCGGTAGTCTACACAAACTTGATCTCGACCATCCTTCTTCATCACCGGAACGATGTTGGCAATCCAGTCTTGGTATTGAGAAGTCTCAATGAATCCTACGTCTAGGAGTTTCATGACTTCTTCTTTGATCTTATTTTCCAACTCCGGTCTAGCTCTTCGTTTCTTCTGCGCTACTGGATCACAAGATGGGTTGAGTGGAAGACAGTGTTCAACAATCGAGCGATCGAGCCCTGGCATATCTGCGTAGGACCATGCAAAGATATCTTGATAATCCTTCAGGAGTTGAATCAACCGTCTAGCCGTGTCCTCAGGATGGTTTGCCCCAATCTTGACTTCCTTAGGGTTTTCTTCATTTCCTAGATTGATAGACAGGGTCTCATCTCCGGCCAATGGCTTGACCGTTTCATGTTCCTCGAATTCCCGACGTATTTCTTCATATTCGGGGTCAAATTCATCGAGGTCATAAACTCCAGAATCCATTAGATCTCCATCCACATCCCTGAAACATAAAGTAGAAAATTCAGAGAAACAAACAGGGTTTAAAGATGTATGCCCTATCATTTTTTTATGCGATTTTTTTTTTTGGAAAACGCTTCTTCTTGGCTTTTTCTGTTTTTCCTTTCTGAAAAATTTATTTTACAAAAATTTTGAGACGAGAATCTTTGAAGAAGCCCAACCCTCGGTATCTTACCACTGTCGACAATTTGTTTGACCGTTGATTATCGTCATCAGGTTGGTTTGAGGTACTTCGACAAGATTCCAAAATGATGGATAGAAATTTCTGTAATTTTATTGATCTTTGAAATCAATTCATTAGATTTATTGCAAAGTAATAACTGAAATGACTGAAATTAAAGGAAAGCCGAAAATATCCAACGTATGGGGTAACATAGACTGGTTACTCTGAATCTAAACCCTCCAATGGATCGTCTGCAGAGTGAATATTGTTCGAAGGGCTCGGCGATCCGCGTTCCAAGTAGGGATTTTCTTCAGGGGTCCCGTCTATCTGCATAAGGTCTTCAAGCACAGCTCCCACGGTTATGTCACCAAACCATTCAGCCAGGTTAGGTATCTCATCCTCCACATCCAGTTCCATGGGCTCTACTTCAGCGACCTGCTCTTTCACCGGAACATGGAATACAATCCCCAAATCGTCATCATACTTGGACAACTCATCATATCCTCCAACCACCCCACTGGATCGGAAAGTGACATATAGGGGCTGTGGCTGAGAACTATCTTCTTGCTTGCCAAGTCCTTTCACCAGCTGCTTGCCATGTCTCCGTCCTGGATAACCAAGGCACACCTTATGATTTTGACCTTTAAGCTCGACAGGGGTGCGGACTCCTTGGCCATGTCTTCCGAGTCCCATGCCAGGTTGATAACCATTCCCTACCATTACTTTGGCCACCATAACCGAAGCGGCCGACAACTCGGGAGTTGGTAAGGGACTCTCAGGAGAGGCATGTATGGTGTGTATTAGCTTGAACACGTGATACGAGCTTTCTTCATTTCCAGTTGGTTCCACGTAGGGAATGGCTGTCTCGTTATAGATCTGATGGTCTTCTTCACCAAACACTGTTACCAGCTTCTTCTCAACCACAAATTTGATCTTCTGATGGAGGCTCGAAGGTACGGTGCCTGCGTTGTGGATCCAAGGTCGTCCAAGTAGAAGATTGAATGCAGAGGGAATATCCAGAACTTGAAATACAATGTCAAATGTCGATGGTCCGATGAGGATATCCAGATTTATCTGCCCCAGAACGTCTTTCTTCATCCCATCGAAGGCTCTGACATGGGTCTTCGGCGACTGCATTTTAGCCAAGTCCACTCCCAATCGGTTCAAGGTGGCCAATGGGCATATATTCAACGCTGAACCATTGTCAATGAGGACTCGAGACACAAATGTTTGTTTGTGCTTCACGGTAATGTGCAGAGCTTTGTTATGGCCTCGACCTTCTATAGGAATCTCATCGTCCGCGAAAGCCACTTGATCCTTCAGCAAGACTGCCCCGACAAATCCTTCCAGCTTCTTTTGTTCGATGTCTTCAGGTACATGAACCTGCGCCAGAACCTTCTTTAATGCCTCCTGATGCTTAGGCGAAGTTTGCAACAATTCGAGTAGAGAGACTTGAGCCGGCGCCTTCCTCAACTGATCTACAATGTTGTACTCGCTAGTCTTAATGACCGCAAGAAACTCCTTAGCTTCCTTCTCTTCGACCGGTTTAGCCAGCTTATCTTCATTGTAGGCTCGTCCTGACCTAGTTATAAGAGCTAAGTCATAGGACCAAGGGACTGCTAGACCATCTAAATAAGGGAAAGGTTGTGGGGTGGTAATTATCAGGTTCTCGTTCACCACCAACCCCAGATCATCATCTGACGCGTCTTGTAGCGGGGGCATATCTGCTAACTCTGGATCTACTTGAGTTTCTATCTCCCCAATGGGAACCGCTACTTCAGGTGGGGATATAGCCAATGCAGCCAGCTCTTGTTCCCAGTCAATAACCATTCCAGATATGGTAGCTACCAGTCCAAATTGGTTCATCCGAACCACCAAGCCTTCTCTGCTCAATTTAGTAAACATCTCCTCCGGCTGAGTTGAAGTCACCACTTCTCCTGTTTGATAATAACCCGCTCTGATTAGGGCGTCAAGAGCTTCAGCAGCCTTGACCTTAAAGAGACCTACTTTGCTAATTTCTTCTCCTAAAATAGCATTGATGGCCCCGGAATGTTCAGGTAGGGGATTCTTCTGCACGTTGGGCTGCTTGTTAGGTAGCGAGATTGCCCCAGTCTCAATCAGATCATGAATACGGTTTTTTAGGACGAAGCAACTGTCTGTGTCGTGGCCTAATTCTCCACGATGATAATCACACTTCTTGCTCGGGTCATACCATTTTGCGTTTGACGTGTTTGCTCTCATTGGCTCTGTAGTTAAGAGCCCTTTCTTTTGCAGGATGGCCCAAATCTGCGTCAAGGTCCCAGGGAGTGGGCTGAACTGCCGGTTCCTCCATGTATCTCTCCTCTGGCTATTACTAGCCCTTCGTTCATCAGGGAATTGAATGACGGGAGTCTGAACCACTGGTTTCTGCGTGTACGCCAAGTTAACCTGCGTGGCTGCTGGTTCCTTTTTTGGTGCGAAACGCTTCAGACCGGTTCCGCTGTCTCCATACCAGCCTCTCTTCCAGTTGCTTTCAACCTCCTCAACAAAGGAAATAAGGTCGGAGAAAGAAGCGACCGCCGATATGAACACATGCGCTCGTACATTCTGTGGTAGGGTAGAGACGAATAGTCTCATCAGTTCTCTTTCGGGAGGCACCGGTTTCAACTGTGAGGCGAGACTCCTCCATCTGGTGCCGTACTCCTTAATCGTCTCACCCTTCTTCATTTCGGCCCGCTCCAGATCTTGTGTTGTGATGGCC
This sequence comes from Rhodomyrtus psidioides, assembly GCA_021437785.1. Taxonomy (NCBI): domain Eukaryota; kingdom Viridiplantae; phylum Streptophyta; class Magnoliopsida; order Myrtales; family Myrtaceae; genus Rhodomyrtus; species Rhodomyrtus psidioides. Next base: position 14,865,629 of record JAILYB010000005.1, on the reverse strand, counting down.
ACATTGATATTGAAGCTGAAATGCTGCACAAAATCATTGGCCACCTCGTCCCAATCATCTTTGGTATAGACCTCATAAGCAATGTACCACCTCATGGCGGCTCCCTTCAAGCTGGCCTGAAATGTCTGGACCATGAGAGCGTCATTTGCAGCATACTTACCCATTCTAGCCTGGTAAGTCTGGACGTGTTGCACAGGATCTGACGTGCCGTCATACTTTTCAAAATCCGGGACTTTGAACTTGTCCGGATAGATTGTTCTTGAAAAGGCTGAACGGTCAATTTTAGGGACATGCCGTGCACCCTCAACCTCTTTGAGCCTCTGGTCTATTTTGGCCAGCATTTTCGTATTATCATCCTTTTGTGGGATAATAGCTTCAGGCACAGAATAGTTCATCAGTGGGACAGACGTAACTTGGGTCGATGATTGGCCAACATGCCCTAAGGCTTTGGCAACCCTTTTAGCTTTTGTTTTGGCCGCGACAGGTGAGGCTATAACTCCAGGCATGTCCTCTTCATCTTCTTCTTCCTCCTCCTGTCGTAGGTCTACGTATAAACCCTTCGACTGAAACAAAGGGTTGGAACGCACGGGCGTAGCAGAAGGTAGTTGTTGAGCCAGAGACAGCTGTGATATCATAGTCTTCAGCTCGGCCAGTTGGTCATTGAAGACTTTGGCTTGCTCCTCCCTTTCCCTTCTCATCTCCTGCCTTATTCTCTCCTCCATTTGGGCAACTGATTCAGCTGGATTGGTCATTTTCCTGGCCTTGGAGCGAGTGTTATATGGATGCTGAGGGAGATCCGTGATATGCTTCCTAAGACAAAGAAATACCCATGATTAGTAACATGTTTCAAGCATACCGGGCTGATCCATGACACACTCTAACTTACGGACTTCCTATGACTCCCAACTTTGTTTGCGTTTGATAGAGAAAAACCTTCGCCATTGCAAGCATTTTGATTCAATTAAGAAAATCATTCATGGCAATGAAGATTTGAAATTCTCCATTCAATCATAATTAAATAACTTCAAGAAATAAATTCTGATGAAGTCGAATTACAAGAAAATAATCCTTAAACAAATCTCTAGAAAAATTGAAAGCACTCAAAAAGACTAAACATCTCGAACTATAGATCCCGGGGGAATCTTCTGAGCTTTGAGCTTCTTGTATTTTTCCTCAAAAATGCGGGCCCTCTCCTTAGCTTTGGCATACTTCCTTTTGAGTAAACGGATTTTGAGACGCATGGTTTCCTGAACCGGAATGGCGGGAACCACTGGGAGCCACTCTTTTGGTATATCATGCTCCTTGATATACTTGAGAGAGGAGTAGTATGTCTTGACCTTTGCTTTGAGGACTTCATTCGGAAATACAAGCTTCACTGGCTGATAACGTTCCCACATAGAACGCGACAGGGCGACATGTTCCTCAAACCTCCGATCGTTTCCTTCAAAGTAGATGCAGATCTTCCCTTTCTTTGGCTTTGGTGGAATTTCCTGTAGGACACCATACTGACGGACTACCCTTGCAGGATGATAGTCTAACACGCCTGAAAGTCCCAAGAGAGGAATAGGCGCTCCATCTGGACCCGTGATCCTTGCTTCCTCCACCTTAAACCACATAGCACTCCATAGGAAAGTCACTGGACTGGGGTTTGATAATAGGGCCAAAAGCTTGGTATAGTGAAAGTCAGGAAGTCGACCTTGTTCATTTTTGAATTTCAAGAAAGGGTGTTCAAGTTCTGAAATCAATGGTATTTCCAGGTATTTTCCAAACTGAACATAGTGAGAAAGGAACCAAACTTGCAGAATTTCTGGAGAAAAACGGAGTGTCTTATCTTGTTTGGCCTTAAATCTATTAAGTGAAAGGAAAGTTTCTGCCAAAATTGCATTAACAAAATTCCTACCATCTAACACCTCGTTGACAAAAAATAACATCAAAGGATCGACATGATTTGGCTTATGTGGAAAAACAATTGACCCGAAGAATAACATCATGAAAATTCTAGCTCTGCCAAATCTAGAAGATTCAACCCTAAGACAACTATCTAGGAATGAAATGGGGCAGCTCCCCCTTTCTTATTTCAAAATCTTAGCCACTTCATCCCTATTGACATTTAGAAATTCAGACAAGACTAAGACTGGATCTTTACCTAGTGGCGGAGCGACCAAAACCCAGCCCAGTGACTTTCCAACAAGAATACTATATTCTTCCAAGGTGGGAGTTAGCTCATGCTTACCAAAGATGAAAGTAGTAGTCTGTGGACTCCAAAACTGAACCAGAGCATAAACAAGACCAAATTGAATACGAATATGGATCAAAGGAAGCATCCGGCCGATGTAAAATTTGATTATCTCTCTGGTATCCTCGCCTAGGAAATTCCACCATTCCTTCAGTTTTTCCCTGGCTGGCTCAATACACCTGATATCTCCTTCCCCCATGATCTATAACCCAAGACTCTGACTCACCCTAGCTGTCATGGATCAACCCGAAAAACATAAATAGAGAGAAAGGTAAAGTTTAGAAAATACCGCCTTTAAAGAACTGAAACAAACAATCACATAGACATACAGAAGAGGTCGTGAGGTTCACTAACTAATAGGCTTCAAAGGTGGAGCCACAAGGATACTCAGACCAAGCCAACTGAGGTTTGCGGCTGGATCGAAGTCCCCCGTAGACATCCGGCTCAGCCAAGTGAAGACCCGCATCACCAGGGTAAGTGACGAGGGTACTCGCTCTTGGCACCGATTTAGAAAGGTTCGGGACTTGAAAAGGACGACTCAGGCCACAGGGTAATGGCCGAAGTATCCCTAACCAAGCACCATCCTAAGCCTAGCCATTCAGGTCCAATGGCGGGTTGTGTGTGCAAAGTGTAGTGTCTATCCAACTAAGGCATGCACAGCAGGTTATATCAAAACAGCGCTTCTATATAAACTCATGTACACAAACCCCTTCAAACTGCAAAACAAGGGTTAGCAAACACCTCCCCTTATCACTCCAAATCTGCAAAAACATTTAACACCTTAAAGGTTAGATTCAATCAATCCACTCAAGACATCCAGGGAAGCTAAACGGCCTAAATCCTCTACAACTTTTAAATTTTCCGAAAGGTTCAGATAACTGAGTTAAGCATTCATATTTCTCGAAAAATTAAAAAGCATATCCCCAGCGGAGTCGCCAAGCTGTCGCGACCTAAAAAATCGATTCTAGGCTAATCGGATTATCAAGCAAGTTATCGAGAACTAACCTAATGCGGATCCTCCCAAACCCTACCGAATCGCAACACGGGAAAAATTAGAACAAATGAGGAGTCGCCACTAATCGTTCGAGGTAGGTCGATTAGAAACCTAGGTGAACTAACGGGAGAACTAATTCACCGCTGCGAACCAGAGATTTTGGATCCGGGGATTTGGTTACGCTAATCTACTTTGACTAACGCCCTTTCGGTACCTAGATTCCTTTTATTTTGGATTTTTCTTGAAAAGATTGATGACTCGAAAATCGACTCAAGGCTTTTGCTTTTTCCATTTTTTTGTTTGTTTTTGTTTTTTTTTTATTTCGAATAAAAGAAAAGTAAATGAATTACTGATGCAATGCATGACCTAAAACTATATGACATGCGACGAATTATTAAAAGATACAAAACCTCAAATAATTGAAAATTACAAATAAAGAATCGACTGACTCAAAAAGCAAAATTCAAGATTACACTTCAATAATGCCGAAAATCCTAAAAAAAAAAAACTAAATGGAATTTCCTCCAACATTCTCGTCATCTTGATCTTGCTGGACTTGGGCCGCCGTCTGATCCTGGACATCTTCCTACTTGCAAGGCCCACACTTTGGAGTGGTTCTGATAGCCCATCACCTCTTCTTGATCCTCCTTATGACCCAACTCTATTGAGCCCATAACATCGAGCTTTTCCTAATCTATCTAACCCTAATTAACTGAAAATTACATTACAAATAAAATGACTTGGGAAAATATGGAATGACATGCGAGATGACATGGCAATATGCAATATGAAATAATCATTCATTTTTTTTTAAATTCGAAATTTGCCAACCAAACACCGAACTCGCCATTTTTTATTCATTTTTTATTTTTTTTTTCTTCGAAATTTTTTTTTTATTTTCTGAAAATTATGTCTATTTCCCATTAAATCCGAAAATCGATCTAGGATTTGCCGCCAATTACTCTAAAAAATATTAACGCGCCTTCCATGTTTAGAAATCGGGATCGCCATCAATTAATCGCGCCTTCCTTTTAAAAATGGGATCGGATTCAAAACTTCCTAATTCGCATTTTTTCTTATCGAACAAAATCAATTTGGAACGGGAAACTAACCTTGATAAGGCAACGACAGAATTTCAATCAATCAATCAAATTCTATCAATTAGGCAAACAATTACACCGACATGGCAGGTATCCAGAAATCAGCACGAATCAAATTTTTATTTCTAAAATTTTAGACCTGCAAATTTAGCATTTTTTTTATCAAGCCTGGCAAATCGCACCTGCTGGGTAACGGGCGGAACCGACCATAACTCGATTTTTTGTTTAGCAAAAAAAATGGTTTTTTATTTTGTAGATTCACGAAACATGCAAAAATCACTAAATTCAACTAAACTAAAAACCGAAAAAAAGCATGGCAAATCAAACAATTAACAACCAATAATCAATCAAAATAAGGATCGGAATTATACCTGAGCCGCGCTTCCTTTCCCTCTTCGAGTTAAACACCTCCAAGGTCGATTCGATATTCCTGCGAAAACGAGAAATGATAATAGAAAATTGCCGAGGTTGAGACTGACGTCGATCTGGCGATTGGACGGCCGTCCGAGAAGAATAGTGGCGCGGACCAGCCTTCGGCGATTAACGGGCGAGACTTGAAAGTTATATAGCGGCCACCGATCAGAATTGGAAGAGCCCTCTGAACAGAATTGGGGGGCGTCGATCTTCACTGGAATTGGCTCGCTTGGCACACTGGATTGTACTGCCGCTTGACCGAGGAGATCTAGCCGGAGAAAATGGGACCGCTCGGCCGAATTATACCGAAAGAATGAATTGGCCAAAGGGAGGGGATGAAGTCGTGGCTTGTGAGAGAGAGAGAGAGTTGTCGCAATGTGATTGTGAAGGAGAAAAAAAATGGCGTGTCAGAGGGAGAGAGAGAGAGGGAAATCGGTGGCGATCGGTCAGAGGGAGAGAATGGCGAAAAAAGCGCCAAAGTGAGAGAGAAATTGAGATGAAGCAAGAGTGGATGTGTCAGAGAATGATCGTGAGAATGGGGTGAGATAAGAGTAAAAAAAAAAATTCTCCCTTTGACCGAGAGAGAGAGAGGATCAATGGAGATAGTGGTGGTGGCTTAAAAATGGCCTGTGAGAATCAGAGAGCTCAGAGAATTCGGTGGTGATGATCGCGATGGAATAGGCAAGAGAGAGAGGTAGAGAGAAAACTGTGGTGATAATTGGCGTGGATTGTCCGAGAGAGAATTGTGTCTCCAATCAGTCTGGTCAGAAGATGGACCAATAGAGAGGCCAATGATGGGGCTGCAATCGTGCAGCGAAGGGAGATGGTCGTGAAAGAAAAAGAAAAAATGAAATGGCGTGTGAGAGATGCAGAAGTCAAGGAATCTGGCAAGAGGGAAAAGTCAAAGAATGGTGCTCCAATCATGCAGTGCAAAGAGAGAGAGTTAATGGAGATGAGGAATTGGCGTGTTCGGCCAATCAGCGAGAGAGGGAGTCGCCAGCAAATCTTCAAATGGCGATGAAGGGGGAAGTCCGTCGATGAGATTCGGCAGAGTGAGAAGTCGTGGAATCTCCCAATGAGCTCGCCCCGAGAGAAAAATCTCCGATGGAATATGCGTGAGGCGAAGGCCTTTGTCGATTTTTTTTTTTTTGCGAGATTTGGGATTAACTCTCATTTTATGAAATAAATGAATTTTCTAAAAATTAAAATTTAGGTGCTAACAACAATTTTGTCGTTCACATGAAGCAGACGACCTGCGGAGAAGATGAACAGGGAGGAAGGGTGGGAGGGGAAAAAAAGAAAAAGAAAAAGAAAAAGAAAAGACCAAAATATTAAAAGACAAAGATACCCTTTGAGTAGGCCCTTAATTGAAATATGATTAGGCATTTCGGGCCCTCTTTTGAAACAATGCTCATTATGAGCCCTTTTTTGAAAAAAACAAAGGGATTTGGGGCCCTTTTTGAAATTTTTCCTAAAACTAATCACGAAAGTATAATTAAGTTTTTAAGTCCTAAAACTTGTTAAGTTGGTGCAATCGCAGTCCTTCCTTAACTCCGTCTTTTTTTTTTGGTCAAAACTCCATCCATTTAAACTAAAGAAAAATGTTGATGTGACTTTTTTAATAAATTCTCTCACCTACATAACGATGATATGACTAAACATGAACATAAGGCTAAAACGACGTGATTTTGACTTAAATTATTATTTTTTCTAAAACATTAATTAACTAAAATTAAAACATTAAATTAAAAAAAACAGAGGCAAGGGCGATAGGTGCTTGCTGCCATAGCCCCTATCATTGAAAAGGGTCCCAACAACCATCACCCGGATTTGGGCGAGGGTCACGGTCCCCCCACTCAGATATGGGCGAGGGTCGTCGGGCCCTCGCCGAGCACAGACTACCTTTCCAACGATGGGGGCAATGCAAGTCTCCCCGTTTCTTTTTTCTTTTTTCTTTTTTTGTGATTTTTTAAAATACCTTTCTTTTAATATGTTGATTTTATTTTATCAAGATTTTGGTTAAAAAAATTGGAATATAGGCCAAAATGACTTCGTTTTAGCCTTATATTCATGTTTTAGCCACACCATCGTCACCTAGGCGAGAGAAACTATTAAAAAAGCCACCTCAATTTCCGTTAGTCTAAATGGACGGAGTTAACTGAAGGACTTGATTGCATCAATTTAACAAGTTTAAGAATATCTCATGATTTTGCCCATGTTGGGTAGTTTTTGCCTAATCTCGCGGTTAACGTACTTTGATCTTTCCAAATCCGAAACTTTCATAACACTTTACACACAAACCTCAGCATATAACTTTTTTCATTGTTTTCTAATCTTTCGAATTTTCAAATGCAGTTCTAGAATTTCATTGTACAAAGGGTAAATTTAAAAAAGATTGAAGATGCAAAGCCCGTGATGAGAAAAAAAAAATCGAGAATGGACTATATTGGTTTTCCAATATCCAACTGAAAATTTAAACAAATGAAAACACAAGTTCATGGAGGGATACATGAATGTGCAAATAGGGCGAAGGAAACTACAAAATACGGATAAGGTAAAGAAAAAAGAGGTATAAGAAATGAGACAAAAAAGGTAAAAAAATGAAATAAAATAAAAAGAGAGAAGCAACGACGTGGAGCTGAGTTTTTAATGGCGCGCATGACAACAATTATATTTCTCTATTTTTTTTTCAATTTCGGGAATAGGCTTGGAACAGAAATTCATTTGGTAAAATAATTTCATTTTTCTATTTTCGGGACAAATATTTTGCCCAGAATAGTTTTGAAACAGAAATAAGAAGTGTAAATTTTCTACTTTTCCATTTTTTGGAACAAAAATAGAAATAAGAATTCTTCTCAATGCTCTCTCTCTCTCTCTCTCTCTCTCTCTCTCTCTCTCTCTCTCTCTCTCTCTCTCTCTCTCTCTCGTGTAGTCTCCCTCTCTCTCGTGCCCCTACAACCGATCGCCCGTTGCCGCTCGCTCACTACGATCTCTGGTCCCTAGCTGCCGGTCGCCTCTCTTGCATTCCTATCGTTGGTCTCTAGTCATTGGCTCTCGCGTTCGCCCTTCGTTGTTCGCTATCCGCGGGGCGTCATTCACCAGACACCGATCGCTCACCGGCAGTCCCCAACCACCAGTTCCCTAGCTCCCGTTTTCCCTTCATCGTTCGACCGCCATTTGCCGTTCACCATCCACTGGCAGCCGGTCGCCATATGTCGGTCCACTGCCCAATCACTGGTCATTGTAAAAATTATATGTAGTTATCACATGAATTTCTGTTTCGAGAACATAAACGACGTGTCTTTACTCAAAAACTCGTCCAAATAATAGAAATAGAAAAATCTACTTCTTGCCAGAAATAAAGCCTGAAAGGAGAATGATTGTCATTCGCGCCCTTAGTAAATGCATGAAGGTCTTGACACCATTTAGCCAATGCATATAAGAAAGGGTTTGCTAGTATAATAATCTTTGGACCACTGTGAGAATGACATCATCTTGTGAGCCACAAATTCTCGAAAGAGTAGAGCCGATAAATCCATGCGGGATTTCGTACACGATTTAAGAAGGTTTGTCGGGTGAGAGCTGAACTTGAGATCCAACTGTTGGTGTAAAATCTCAATAGATTTCATTGTTGTTTCTGATCGTGAATTAATGGAAGGAGAACATGAATACTTTCATATATTTCAAAGACTATATTGAACATGTTTTTTCGGACTATATCGAACAAATAAAAAAATCAAGAATCACATTCTACGTGAGGCTAAAGTTCATGGATCAAATTATACATTAGGCGACAGTGCAAAGATCATTTGTATCTTTAACGATTCCATAAACTTGTCATCTCTCCATCCCGACAGATAGACATGCAAAGACCAGTCAGGGTTTGACAGGTCTGGCAGAGAGCATCTTCCTGGAGAGATGATTGCGCTAGGTCAACTCCTCAATCCGGCGGAGGTGTTGCCTCTCTCTCCCCAGGCACATCACAGATTACGCGAGACTGAAAAACCTACCAACCCTCTCCAATCTTTTATTATTCCTTGACCGGTTTGAAATGGCGAAATTCAATGAATTCGTGGAAGAACCAGACACCAACCTTCTCCAGGACGTGCACATGACTCGGAATCACGAAACAAGAGACGAGGATTCATGTTAGAAACGATCAATCTCTTGGTGGGTTGTCAAACAAGGAAATGAAACTTCCTTCCCTTCACTTGGTTCCATTCCTATTTTTAGACTACTGACTAACGAGTCCTTGACCATCCATTTCATATCTCTCTCTCTCTCTCTCTGGGACTCTCAGATCTTACACAGCCCACTTTCGAACCCCCGGATCTTCCATGGCAGGAGTGGAAATGGGGGACTCCTCTAAATGGATCCTGGAAAGCATCGAGGTTGATGACATGGTTGATGTGCCCATTGACAACTCTAACACGGGTGGTGTTCATAGCAACAGTCCCACTTCCAAGGTGAGCGATGAGGCATTGTTCGCCCGGAACTCGAGCAGCACGCGGAAGCGAAATGGGTTTCAGGGCGTGGCATCCTCAGGGTCTAGGATGGGAAGGGCCGAGTCTGGCACGAAGAGAGGGCTCAAGAGCTTGAGGTTCTTGGACAGGACCATCACAGGGAAGGAGGTGGACGCTTGGAAGTCCGTGGAGAAACGTTTCAATCAATTCGCAGTCGATGGGAAGATCTCAAAAGACAAGTTTGGGACCTGCATTGGTAATTCGACACTTTGGGTTGGAGATCCCTAGACAGGGTCGTGCTTGAAATCTAACTTTTCCAGGGAACAAGAGCTCATGAGTTGTGAAATGCTGTGTTGCAGGAATGGGAGAATCAAAGGAATTCGCGGGGGAGCTGTTCGATGCATTGGCGAGGCGCAGGAAGATATACTCGGAGAATGGGATTACTCTGGAGGATTTGAGGGTGTTTTGGGACGATATGACTGACCGGAACATTGATTCCCGGCTTCAAATTTTCTTCGACATGTAAAGAACTTAGCTTTCTCCGTCTCTCGTTGCACTTGTTCACAGGAAACTAACTTCGCTAGTGCTTCAGGTGTGACAAAAATGGCGATGGTAAGCTCTCCGAGGAAGAGGTGAAAGAGGTGAGACTTAGGAACTTCCCAAAATCTCCTCTTCTTGTGTTCTTGAAGGCTAATGGATAATTTTTCTTCCTTTTAATTCTGGTGAGTAAGGTAATCATATTAAGCGCTTCAGCGAACAAGCTGTCAAACCTCAAGCAGCAAGGGGCATCCTATGCCGCGTTGATCATGGAAGAGCTCGACCCTGACCATCTCGGGTATATCGAAGTGAGCTGAATTCTAGAGCCATCCTTGTGAAGTGTATATTTGTGTGTTTATCTATCTGAGTCTGTCTCTTGAGCAGATGTGGCAACTTGAGACTCTACTGAGGGAGATGGTGAGCTCCGAAGAAGCCAACAAGCTGGCCAAGAAAACCCACACTCTCACAAGGACCATGATTCCAAGACGATATAGGACTCCGATCAGCAAATTTCTGTCGAAAGCCATGGAATTTCTCCAGGAGAACTGGAAGAGAGCCTGGGTCGTGTCGCTTTGGTTAACCGTAAATTTGATCCTCTTTGTCTGGAAGTTCCGTCAATACAAGAAGAGAGATATATTTCAAGTCATGGGTTACTGTGTTTGTTTAGCAAAGGGCGCGGCCGAGACACTCAAATTCAACATGGCTCTCATTCTCCTCCCTGTGTGTAGGAGGACGCTCACTAAACTTAGGTCAACCGCCCTCAGTAGGATATTTCCTTTCGACGACAATATCAATTTCCACAAGTTGATAGCACTGGCAATAGTGATCGGGACGGCCATACATACTATCATGCATGTTTCTTGCGATTTCCCGAGACTAATTTCGTGTCCTAAGCCAAAGTTTTTGAGGTATGCGGGGCCTAACTTCGATTACAAGCAACCGAGTTACTTGGACCTAGTTAAGAGTATTCCCGGAGTCACCGGGATTATAATTACCATTTTGATGGCTTTCTCTTTCACGCTGGCCACGCATTCATTTAGAAGGAACGTCATCAAGTTGCCTTGGCCGTTCCACTATCTGGCCGGGTTCAATGCCTTCTGGTACGCTCACCATTTGCTGTTCCTGGTCTATGCTCTCTTGATAGTGCACGGCTACTTCCTGTTTCTGAATAGGCACTGGTACACAAAAAGTGTAAGTATGATTACGCGCTCGAACTAAATCATCCTTTCTATACTTCTTGGTTAGTCATACTTTTATTTGTTCGTAAATCTGTCAGATAATGTTACTGCAATGTCAGAACAGTTTCTGCTTAATAAAATGTTTGTATTCGATGCGATGCTTGACACTTGATCCTCAATTCATTGCAAACTCGAATTCGATTGAACATTTTCCTAGATCTTAAAATGCCATGGAACTTTGTCAGGTGACATTGCTCCACCTGGTTGCATGCTAATGAAAATAAGCAATAATGAACTATCAAATTTCTTCCTGTGCAGACATGGATGTATCTCTCTACTCCTTTATTACTCTATGTTAGCGAGAGGATTTTCACAGCTCTTGATGAATGCAACCATCGTGTTAATGTTATCAAGGTCGGCAATTTTACGGCTCTTCTGCTTTTGATTCCCCAAGTCCCAGGAACATGTATGAACTGTATACATTGGTAATTGCAGGCAATCATATACACAGGAAATGTTTTGGCATTGTACATAAGCAAACCCCCAGGATTCAAGTACAAAAGTGGAATGTATATGTTTGTCAAGTGTCCAGATATTTCAACATTTGAGTGGTAATACATTGCTTTACCTCAACAGCAAGCTAATCCAAGTCTGTTGACTCCTAGCTGCACATTTTCTTAAATTGATCTCATTGATATGTTACGTGTCATAGGCATCCTTTCTCAATCACTTCCGCGCCAGGAGATGACTACTTGAGCGTCCACATACGAACCTTGGGAGACTGGACCACAGAGCTTAAGAGCAGATTCGCACAGGTTAACAGATTATGTTGCTATCGCACTCGTGCTCTCTTCTTGATCTTAAATGTCTGACGCATTTTGTTTCTACTTTTTAAGTGCTAAGTTGAACTGCAGGTTTGTGAGCCACCGAACAAGCCAGCGGGAAGGGGAAGTCTAGTGAGGCTTCAAACGAAGGCACTCTCGGATTATGATCACACAAAAGTCAGGTGGTGCGAAATTTCGGTGATCTCGTCTGGTGGCTTCAATTATGTTGTGAAATCTCATAGTTCCTCTTTAATTTTGCAGATTTCCAAAAATCCTCATTAAGGGACCATACGGGGCCCCGGCTCAGAACTACAAAAAGTACGACATCCTTTTCCTTATCGGTCTAGGGATCGGAGCAACCCCGTTTATCAGCATTTTGAAGGACCTCCTCAACCAGATCAAGCCAAACGAACAAAACGACGTGAGCCAAAAGCTTATAACTGAATACATCAAACAAGTTTAGCAGATGTAGGAGACAAGTAATAAGAAGAATGGTCTGACCACATGCAGGATCCTGCACAAAGCATACCGGGTGCGAATAAGAAGGCACCAGAAAGAGCGTACTTCTATTGGGTGACGAGGGAACAGGGTTCGTTTGAATGGTTCAAAGGCGTGATGGATGATATCGCGGAGTACGACCATAATGTAAGTTTCGAAACATTGGAAAGCATGATTCATGACCACCTCGCCTTCTTATGTTCACACACTCATTCTCGTAACAGCACATCCTGTTCTGTTTACAATGATTCTCACTGTTTATTGGTCTAATGAATTGAGCAGCACATGATAGAGATGCACAACTATTTGACGAGTGTATACGAAGAAGGAGATGCGCGGTCGGCGCTTATTGCAATGGTGCAGAAGCTGCAGCATGCCAAGAACGGAGTGGATGTCGTCTCAGAAAGCCGGGTATATGCCCTTACTTGTTATGCCTGTGATCATCTAATTTATGTCTAGCACTTTTCTGACATGCGTGCACACAGATAAGAACGCATTTTGCGAGGCCTAATTGGCGAAAGGTGTTCTCCCAATTGGCCAGTTCTCATCCTTCTTCTCGAATAGGTACTGGTTTCAGTTTGCAGCCACGGAGAAATGTTAATATGCACTCAGATGATGAGATTGTCCTCATTCTGGCTTTTGCCTCTAATGTGGAAATGGGGCTCTTGCAGGCGTTTTCTACTGTGGAAGTCCGACGCTTACTAAGCCGTTAAAGAAGCTCTGTCAAGAATTCAGCCTGAACTCGTCGACCCGCTTCCATTTTCACAAGGAGAACTTCTAGAGTGGCGATCTGACACTCTGAATTTTGGTTCCCTCGCTAGAAACTCGTCCCGGCAAAGTAGTTGGACCCATCGGCTCCTGACTGCTTGATCACAGAAACCGGAGATGATCTCTGTTCGAGAAGCAGCAAAAGCTACGGCTGGGAAAGATTCCTGATTTAGAGATGTTGGCCAACCAGTTTCCAATTGGCATTGGTTGGTGCTCGGAGATTGTATCATGTGCCATAGATAGCGAGTTTGTAAATTGAAAGTTGTCCAATGAATGGTTTATGCATCATTTGACCACAGATGTGAAGCTATGAACTAAATGTTTCCTGTCACAGAGCGAGTGAGAGATCCAGGCTTTCAAGCCAAATCTGGGCTCGCCTTGTACTAGATCATACTTCCTATCATTAAAGATGGAATTTTGTTGAGTGGATGATGAATATGTAAAGTGTTGGTGATCTTTTACATAGAAAATGTTGCTAAAAAACTCCTAAGCCTATTATAATTTTACCAAATTCAGTGTTGAGGTGTGGTTCATGCTCTCCAATGACAAAAAAACACGTGGGTCCTGCTCCACACTAAGCGGACGGGGGTGGGGCGGCATGGACACCGGAGGGCTTTTATAGTTTAAGCCCATAATTTTTCATTAGCAATTTGAGCTTATGCCCAAGAATAACTATTGTTATATATACTTTTTTCGCATGTAATTGAGTTATGTAATGAGAATTGCGATGTGCTAATTATAGTGGAATCCTTTGCTGGACGTAGCTCTAGTTGAAGAGTAAATTATGATAAAAACTTATGTTTCGATTTCTCTTTCTCGTTACTCTTTATTTCGTTGTAATTGTGCTCTGAATCCTAACATTTAGTCATAAACTCTTTTTTGCAAATTGAGCCATAAACCTTTTGCATATATGCCAATTTAGCCCATTAAGTCGCCCGACGCTAACGCGCACAAATTTTTAAAATAATTTTAACATTTTTATTTTTTTATTTTTACTCTTTCTTTTCTCTTCCTTCATATTGTAGCCGGCGAGCTCCACATCCGTGTTGGACTACCAAATATCTGAATTAGCACAAATATATATATAAAAAAATTAGGACTCAATTGTCAAAAATAAAGTTTAAAACTAAATTAGCATAATTACAATAGGTTTACTACCTTTTTGATAATTTCCCCCCTTTAAATATTGTTGGTAAATAAAAAAGGATGAGAAAAATTTATTAGTCCGATCAACTACTATTAAGTTACCAATAAAATAACAATTTTAACATCCACAAACCCAACAATGGATTATCATTTATTTTTAGATTTGATAAGTGAATGCGTACGTAGGGTACCAATGCTAGTAAATACCTAGTAGAATCTTAATATTGTTTTCGTTTACGTTAAGTACATTTTATTTATCATGCATATTTTCGGGTCCAATCGGGTCATTCGGGCTTCGAGCACTACGTTTGGCAGTCAGGATAGAATAAAATTTATCTTATCATGTGTTTGGTTCATACTTAGGATATGATATAGCAGGATTTAAAGGGGATATAGCCTAGATATAATTATCCTAGGGGGAGGTGGGATAAAGGTAAATAGGATTTCTTTTGTTTATGGTATAAAAACTATTTTTTTGAATAACAAACTTCTTATATAATAAAATTAGAATAGTAATTATTTTTAAATAAATTTGAATTCTAATGTTAGAAAGAAAAATCAAAATAAAAAATAATTTTCATTTTTATTTTTTATAAATCATCTTTATCTTTTTTTCCCTCGATTGGTCTTGCTTTTATTTTATGAATCTTTGAGGTTCATCGACCGCCAACCCTAACTAGTTTGGGATAAAGTGTTGTTGATGTTGATGTTAATTTTTTATAAATCATATTTATAATTTGATTTCTTTCTTCTTTATAATATATAGTTTGTATATGTATATATATATATATACACACACGCGCGCGCGCGCGCGCCTAGTATCTATATCATTACATATTTTAAGTATAATAGTATAGTTTGTTATTTAATGAAAATTTTTATTAAGAAATGATGGAAGGGGGTCAAAATAATGATAAAAAGAGATTTATAATTAAAAAATAAGTAAAAAATGAAGTAGAAGAAACTAGATTTTAAGTAAATATATTCAAACTTGAAAATGATTTTTCTAATTCTCAAAGAGAATGAGTAATGAAAGTTCTAAAAAAAAACTAGCATCTCCATCTCCATCTTCTCTATCTCTAGTTCATGTGGGAATTTCATGATTGCTTTGTAACTTTATAGTTTATTATAAAACTTTACGAAAATAACGAGATAGTTGAAACTTACTCTTCTTTTTATCTTTCTGGTTCACATCAAAAGTCTAAGAAAAATAGAAAGAGCGTCAACTCTCCTTCTCCTCCATAACTTTGTGTTTAATGTTGAGGTTTGACGAATGTCGCGAGAAAGGTAAAACTTTTCAGCAAAAGTTGAATTTTTATATTTTCTTTCTTTTACTAGATTCAGCAGTGAATTACAATAGATTCTTGTATTTTTCGCTTGTGCTTTTTCAAATTCATTTTACATCGATATATTGTATATACCAAACAATGAATATGATATGATATGAACATATCCGGCTCTATTACTGAGATTCACCAAACACATGATAAAATATGGCAAAATTCCTGAATTTCATATCCAATCATATCCTGACTAAAAATCCGGGCGACCAAACGTAGCCTTACGATCCAAAACATCGGCCTGGTCAACCTGAGCATATCAAAGACAAAAAATTTCAGGCCAAGCCAGGCAGATTGGTTCGAGTTTTCGAGCCCATCATACATTTTCGCTTAGCTGTAATAAACAATGCGAGGGTAAGACGACTTTCGCTTCAATAGGGGAACATTAAAAAAGAAAGAAAAGTCCGAGAACAATTTAACATGAGGCACAAGTTGAGAAATAAAATGTAATTGACCATGATTAATTGGATAGCTTTCCCCTTCATAAGAGAGCAAATTAATCACTTGACGAGCACATGTCGAAATTCCAATGAAAAAATAATCGCATTCAACAATAGGGAGATTGCAACCGATCTCAAGACTTTATAGGAGGACATTGCTAAAATTGAAAATTCAGGGGAGAAATTACAATCAACAACAAAATCTGAGGGGGAAAAAAATGTAACTCGCCCTTCTCAAGAAGAACGGCAATTTACAATTTACTTGAGCCAGAACACAGAGACTCACGTCCATAGTAGCACGTGAGACTCACGTGAAGCTTACACGGGCCCCACCGTCCTCAAAAGGCGGCGACCCTACCGCCACCCCCAGGCGCCAGTGGCCTAGAGCGTTTAAGCCTAAAGCCCTTTTCTTTTAAACCCCAAACTATGCTTCTGGCCTTTCGTCGCCTTCCGCTCGCCCATAAAGTGATCTCTGCTTTCGTCTCCGAAGCTCTCTGGTTCATCGTCATTCCGCGGTCGACACTCGTTTCCCAGGCATGCCCTCGCGTTCTGCGCGAACTGATCAAATTCACATCCGTTAGTGATTTTTTTAGGCTACTTCCGTTAGTGATTTTTTTAGGCTACTTCGATGCTCCTTTGTTTGTCTGAATTTTTGTTCCTTTTTTTTGCAGTTGTTGATCGGAGATGAAGGCGGCGACGCACGTATTCACCAAGGAGCCTTACGTGGAGGATGTTGGCCCTCGGAGAATGTAAGCAACTCCGACTATTCTCACTCTGGAAGTTGCCGTTTTGTGCTGGTTTCGAGTTTGCTTCGTCTTGCTAATCGGGTTGGTTTTGCTTTTGCTTTTCTTCTACAGCAAAAGCATTCATTTTTCGACGTTCTCCGCCTCGGAGATCGGAAAAATTGCGGAAGTTCAGGTGTATAAAGGCGTCTACTACGATCAGAAGCGGATGCCACTGGCGGGCGGCTTGTTGGACCCACGAATGGTATTAGCTCTCGTGCTGTTTGTGCTCTCCATTATGTCGCTGTCTTTCTGCTTGCTTTTGTGTGATTTGATGGCTGGATTAGTTCTCACTATGTTGAATACTAACTAGCGTTAAAGTTAACTGTTTGGCTCGGATCAAATTGGCGGATAATTTGAGAGGAAATATTTTTTGGATGATTCTTTATGTTTCCAGCATGAGTATTTGTTCATTTGGTGTTGTTTGCCAATGTGCTTTACCTCTTGCTTTTTGTTTTTTTATTTGGGGGGCTGTTGGGGGGTGCAGTGGGGTTTGGTAAGCACAGTTTGTAAATTTTTAAGTTTGGATTAAGGTACTGATGTGACAGTGGAAGTATAATTTCATTGCGTTTCCACGTTATTCGGGTGATGGAAAAGGTTGAGTGTTTTCACTTGTGATTACAGGGTCCTGCAAACAAGAGTTTCAGGTGCAATACATGCTATGGAGATTTCAAGGATTGTCCTGGGCATTATGGGTACTTGACTCTTGCTCTGCCCGTTTATAATGTTGGATTTCTTGCCAAAATTCTGGAGATTTTGAAGTCTATATGCAAGGTACTTGATCGGTTGGGGATTTTATTCTGGACATTTCATGCTCTCTTTTTCTCTTCTCCTTCAGTTGTCTTCCGTAGCTTTCTCTAAACGGAGATATTTGTACCTTACATATGTCAACTTTTGGCATCATGTTAGGGAAGTACGTAGCATACATGTTCATATATATTAACAAATATTTATATGTCGTGTATAAATATGTGCCTATGGTAGTGGGAAGAGAAGTGTCATCTGATGGGATGGTTTCCGTGTCCTTGCCTGCTGTTAGACTGATGCAACGAACTGGTGTTGTATCCTGTCTCGGATATAATTTTTTGTTTCGGCCAGATTTTCATGCAATAGCAATGTTTACTCTGCAGTCATGTTCGCGAATACTTTTGGAGGAGGAATCACGCAGAAAAGAGTTGGAGAAGATAAGACATCCAAAGAGGGATGCTTTAATCAAGGCAGAGCTTGCAAAGAAAATAGTCAATAAGTGTAAACCAGGGCAGTGTGCCCGTTGTGGATACATAAATGGTCAGCCTTCCGCCTTTGAGAACATACTTGTTTTATCTTCCTGACAAATGAATTTTTGTTCAAATTAAGCCTCGTCTGTTTGACTGACTTGTTTTATGACATTTCGATCCTTGGTATGTTTCACAAAGAAATTTCACACTACTTCAAATTTCCTTGAGATCCACATAGATCCTTTTCCTTTCTGATTGGAGACAAGAAATTGCCTTCTAGCACGTGCAAGAATGGGGTATTTTGTCAAGTTCATTCCTTAATCTGGAAGAGGGTGGTCCTGTAATAGGCATGGTGACGTTCTTGGTTTTCCAGATCACACATGAGATTGCTGTTCATTGAGTTTGAAGACCTATTAAGGATCAACATCAATATCAGCAACACCTTTATCCCAAACTAGTTGGGGTCGGTGGTCAATGAACCCCAAAGATTCATTAAAGACCTATTAAGGATTTAAAAAAAAAAATTGTCATCACCAATTTGTGCTCGAGGAAGAGTCGTCAGGTTTAGAAAGATCCCTCCTTCCAAAAGGAGGAACCTTAACATTAGCCCAAAGCACTCTCTTGTAGCCAGGACATTAGTAGATTTCTGTCGGATAAAGTGGAGGAAGCTGAAGGCTTTGTCTGGTCATCAATTCGATTAAGCATCTCAAGGATAGAGTTGTTTTAAAACTCTGAACATTAAGTCTTTGCTCCTTCTTTTTCCGTTTCTTTTTTGGAATTGTGAATAAAGCCTAGCTGTGCCTTGGCACTTTGTAAGTAAATAGAATCATTGATGGTGAAAAGATGGTAGCAACTAAGTCAGACTTCCTAGATGAATTTTGAACGGCACAAGGATGACCCACAAAAGAGTAGTTTGGAAATGAACTAGCATGTTTGGAAGGACTAAAATGACGGTCAAGCTAGATGTTGGGAGAAGAGAGATTTTTGTCTCAATGCTTGATGTGCCTCTAATCAACCAACTTCTTGACTCATCATGCCTTGCTTTCCCAAGGAAAAGAAGACTTCGTAGCAGACTGTCATAGAAATTTTCTTAATCAATTTGTTCGACAAGCAAAATGTATATGGTGGCTGAAGCTAGAATGTCAAGCGATGGATATGAAGCAAAGTGATTGTGTTCTGGTGAAATTTTATCGACGGAGTCGTCCAAAATTGATGCTGACCCCGTCAATAATGAAATTTTCCTTGGCAGGCAATTTGGGACTAGAAAAATCCAAACAAAAGTTCATCTCTTTGTTTGGGAATTGGTATGGGGGTGTGTTCTCACTTTGGACACCTTTAAGAGGACAGATAAAGTTATGTCAAATCATTTGTTGTTTTGTGTATGAAGAAAGAGAAAACTGTTGCTCACTTTCGTTTGCACTATCCTTGCATGTGGCACATTTGGTAAATATTTTGTATGCTTACTAAGTGAGAAATTGGGTCGTAGCAAGTTTAGTGGAGGAGGAGATTTGGATTTGGCTGGGTAAATTCTATACAGGAAGGGAGGGAATGAGGGAGTGAGGGGACGAGGTACTAAAAGGAGACTCTTTTTTGTCTTTTTCACCTTTTTAATATACTTTTTGATATTATTCAGGGTCCTATACAACTATTTTTCTTTCTACTGGTTAAAAAGCAGCCTTCTTAAGGTACTAACACACAATTTCAAGGCGACAAGGTTGAAATTGTCCACGGGTATTTTGTTGGTATCACGTATCAGAACTCTAGAAAATTCTTGAGCATGCTTAGCGCTTTAAGGTCCTGTGGTGGCACCAGAAAATTTATGCATATGCCACAAACTTATCTTGAAATGGTGGTTCTCGGTAATCTCAAAATATGCATCTCCACGTTGTTCTGTCACGGGACAGATTCAACAAAAACAAACTAATTGTCTTTGCAAGAAGAGCTACTCTGGGAGAGATTTCAAGTAAGATCTGGTATGTGCAAGGAAGCCTCAATGGGATAGCATTACATGGTTACTCTCCTTCTCTAGGTTTGGCAAATCTCCAGTGCTCCAATGAGCTCGGAGAAAACAGTATCTTCAGTTATTAATTTTCATATTTAGCTGCATACTGCAGTCTTCATTTAATGGTTGTCACTTAATTGCCTGTCTTTATGTTAAAATTTGGGTATGTATGAGTGTTGTGCTTGCGTACTATGCATTGATAAAGTTGGGAATGCTCTGCTTGAATTACAGGCACAGTGAAAAAAGCCATTGGTGCAATTAGCTACATTCATGACCGTTCAAAGACCAGTGACAGGAGCCTGGAAGAGTGTAAATCTGCAATTTCCCACACAGAAGAGTCCAAGGGATCATTGAGTGTGGCTAGTAATATCCTTAATCCCCGGGATGTTCTGTCTCTATTTGAAAGGATGTCAGATGAGGTACATTTCTTTTGGTGTAATTTATCTGTGTTTTTATGACATTGAAATTTTATGTAGGGTTGTTCTGTAATGTATATCATGCATGTATGTGGTGGTCATTGAGATTATTTAGCTAGCATTCGAACTAAATTTGTTGGGGAAAAAGTAGCCAAAATGACGCACGAGTCTCTCTCTCACATATGCTACACTTCTTGGAGTCCTTCATCACGTTCTAGCTAACAAGAAGAATTATAGTGCAGGATTGTGAATTGCTCAATGTTGCAGACAGGCCAGAGAAATTTATGATAACTACCATAGCTGTGCCACCAATAGCAATTCGTCCTTCAGTCATGATGGAAGAATCGCGGAGGTGTTGTCAGCTACATTTACAGATTTTTTAAGGCATATTTACTTTAGCTTGTTCTTACTTGCTTTTGCGGATATTTTTCTTGTTGCAGTAATGAAAATGACATCACGGAGAGGTTAAAAAGAATTATTCAGGTCAATGCTTCACTTCAGCAAGAACCTCAAGAAATCAAAAATCTGGTATTAGAAGTTTCTCAGACTCTTACCCTTTCATTTGAATCTTTGGATCGATGTGATTATGGATTTAATTAGCTTCATAGATACTTGCAGTTTATACTTTGTGCTCAAACTTTTAATGATTATGCTTGAATCTTGATAGCGGCTTATGAGGTAGTCTTCTTTCATCTTTAATTCAATACAAGACCATCTAGTATTGTGGTTACATTTTATTTTAGTTGTAAAATATTGGAAGAGTAATTTCTTATTACTATTTTTTTTTCTACTGTCAGGAAAAATATCGTGATCAAAGTATTTTTATCAAGATTTTTTTGGGTAAAGTAATAGTTTTATCAAGATTTGTTTCTTAGAAAATGATTGAATGATGTAATCTATTATAGGAGGACTAGAAAACTTATGATGTAATCTCGGGGCGCTTTTGCATTTATTTTGGTTTTAATTTTTTGCTCATAACTTTTCTTTAAGGGGGTGTTTTGTTGAAGTTATTGTTGTTGTCCCACATCGCTTGTGAATGGGTCTTGTATGCTTTTTATATTCATGTGGTCTCTCTCCACCTAATAGCTTAAGCTTTTGGGTTGGACTTTCTAACATGGTATCAGATCTAGTGTTATTCCTTCCTATTAGTCAATTTTCATGTGCCGCTCGTAATCCGGCTTGCATGTGAGAGGGGGTGTTGAAGTTATTGTTGTTGTCCCACTTCGCTTGTGAATGGGCCTTGTATGCTCTTTATATTTATGCGGTCTCTCTCCACCTAATAGCTTAAGCTTTTGGATTGGACTTTCTAACATGTTTGAATGAACTTTTGCTTTTAACAAATATGCATGCATTCGTTCATAGAAAATGGTATCAACCCCCATTGCGTATTGGTACTTATTGGATATATGTTCCTACGAACAGAATTGTTCCATTTTTATTAACTTCCATAACATATTAATATTGACATGTTGATTCATATATAAACTTTTCATAATATTTGCAAATTAAAGAATATATTAAATTTGGGCTGAAAAGGAAAAATGTTGCTTTTTTCTTTTTAAAAGGTAAAAAAAAAAAAATGCACCCTAAACATTGAGAATTTATTTTTAACTTGATATGAACATCTGTGATCTTTAGAAGTATATCGGTACTAATATTTGAATTCATTTAAAATTTGGTGGAACTTTTTCATAATTCTTTTAAACATTAGATTGATGTGTTCATGTTGCTGTGGGTGTCACAATGAATTTTTATAAGTAAAATTAGATAGGCCCTTGGTGTTATTGCTAGCATTTCCAATCACACTAAGAATAATGCATCAAGTTTGAAACTTCTTTTTCAGCTCGCAACTTATAAAGCAGGTAAGTAGTATGTGGACCAGTGATAAATCATTATGGTTTTGACAAATGGGAGCTTCTCGTAAGTTGTATAGACTTGTGCTTTCGACTTGTTTGTTTCCAGTGGATTAAGCTTTATACATCACTTTGCATGATGATGTACAAAGTGAGATAGCTATCTGATTGCTCGGACTGGGAGTGATCAATATTTTTGGCACAATGGTAGTTGCTTACTTGAGTTCTACTACTAGATAAATTTGAACCGTAGTCATTAACAACCTCTCTGGGATAATAATTCATTGTCATGGCATTGCCTTTCTGCTTCGCGTCACTCAAGTTGCGTTCGCTTAGTTCATTTTCCGTTTCGTTTAGGAGTTCTACAACTTCTGAAATGCCCTTGATTTGGCTTGTCATTAACCTGCTTAATGTTGTTTACTGCTCTTAATTAAAGAGAGGTTGATCTTGTTATTTTGATTAACCATACTGGATTTTTTTCCCCGTTGAAAGGTTCATCTAGGCTTAGTTTTGATGGAATTCTGGCCCGTGTTGAATAAGGCTCTTAAATGAAGCATGTGGTTGACGTTTTCTGGCTGCTGAGCCCTCCTGATAGAGTGCCATTTTTATACTTCATAGTTTAAGGAGGTTCTAATATTAGTCCTGTTTTTTATTCTTTTAGCAAGTCTTGATTAATTCCAGGGACAGAAAAATAGCTATTGAAGATGTTTTTCATCTGCTGTAATGCTAATTGCTTAATCCAGGGTATTATTCAATTTCAATAATACAATTATGTAAGCAACAATATCATACGTCGCTAGAGATCAATAAATTTGCATTATCGTCTAGCTACCTTAGTAAAGAGGGTCCTTGGTAGTTATTATTTGTAGTGTGTGCCATATGGGCCTATATATATGATTACTTGTGCATAAGGTCCAAATATCTAGTATTAAAGTTTTCTATTGCTCTCTAGTCATCTGGAGGTGGTGATCTCTTTGTCGCTTCTGAGTTTGTTTTTTCAATTTGATTTGATTTGTCTAAGTGTCTATTTTCAGTCCTAGTTTCCTTTTGGCTATTGTGTGTGCTACAATGTCTTTTTTGATGCTTTGGGAAATGGAAGTTTGCTGTTTTTGGTCCTGCACATATTCACCTATCTTCAGTATTAGTTTGTTGCAATCTATGTATTCAAGATCGGGAACTCTCCCGTGACTCTTAAGAGTAAACATGATGGTTTTAGGCTGCCTGGGATCATCTCCAAGCTGAGGTTGGGTTATATATAAACAGTGACGTTCGAGGTGTTCCGTACCCTTTCCAAGTAGCCAAGCCATTGGCTGGTTTCATTCAGCGTCTTAAAGGAAAGCAGGGGCGTTTTCGTGGAAATTTATCTGGTAAGCGAGTGGAGTACACCGGAAGGACAGTCATATCTCCAGACCCCAATCTGAAGATAACTGAGGTGAGGCGATGTATATAGTCTTCAACTTCCGTTCTGTTTCCTACTTCTCAAGCTTTCTTGCTCGATATTTTAGTATGTTCTCTCTAATGGTCATCACAGGTTGCGATACCCATCCAAATGGCTCGGATCTTGACTTATCCCGAGCGTGTCAACCAGTATAATATTGAGAAATTGAGGCTATGTGTTCGCAATGGCCCTTACAAGTATCCCGGTGCAAGGATGATAAGATATCCTGATGGTGAAATGAGGTGACTATTGCAGCCCTTTCCATTGTGAAGTCCAGCTTTGTTTTTCAGTTGATAACCTGAAACCAAAAAATTTATCCTGCAGGCTCCTGATGGCAAATTTTAGAAAGCGCCTTGCTGATGAGTTAGGATTTGGTGCCATAGTTGAGCGCCACTTGGAAGATGGCGATGTTGTTCTTTTCAACAGACAACCAAGCTTGCATCGGATGTCTATAATGTGCCATAGGGTGAATGAACACGAGCTATAGGCTTAATCTATACTTCTCTAACAGGTCATATTGCTTTGATATTAATTGGATTTCTTCTTTTGTCCAAGCAGGCGAGAGTGATGCCATGGAAAACCTTGAGATTCAATGAATCTGTTTGCAACCCATATAATGCTGATTTTGATGGAGATGAGATGAATTTGCATGTTCCTCAAACAGAAGAGGCTCGTGCAGAGGCTTTGATGTTGATGGGGGTAAATTCTTTCAAATCCTTATTATTAGACAAATAGCGCTACTTGTGATACTTAGCATAAGATAACTTCTTTATACTGTATTATTGGACTTCCTGAATGACAATCTCTTCGTTGCTCAGTGCTTACTCATTAACTTTTGCCCCTTTTATCTTTGATCAAATCACACTGCATCCAAAGCTTTAATCATTCCTTACTTTGCTCCATATACTTGTTACATTTCTTTTCTTTTCTGAGTGTATTTATCTTTGTCATTAGTTATTATAAAAAATTATTTAACCGGCCTCCAACTTGGAAGAATGTCTTGCCAATATGAATCCTTTCCTGAGCAAGAATTGTCTCTGGTTTCTTTCTGGAAATCAATTGGCCAGTCAGGGTAGTGTCCGATCAATATTTTTGAATTTTCGTTTTTCCCCAGAGAAGTCTTTCTTTATGTTTTAGCGTATATGACCTCTCAAATGTTTCTGTTTTCAGGTGCAAAACAATTTATGCACCCCCAAAAATGGAGAAATTTTGGTTGCTTCAACTCAAGATTTTCTTACATCCTCCTTTCTCATAACAAGAAAGGACATATTCTATGACCGGGCAGCCTTTTCACTCATATGTTCTTACATGGGAGACAGCATGGATCTCGTTGATCTGCCAACGCCAGCAATAATTAAGGTAATGAAAGCCGATGGAGGAGTTTCTTGTACCTTTTTTGCATTCAACAACCTTTGGGTTGTTCGACTGTTCTTGTCTGTAAGGTTTTAAGCACGATTGCTTATTCTAATCTTTTCATTACTTGACTGGATTAGTTGGAGTTAATGCAGACGGTTTGATATCAAGTCCTCTAGGTTCTGATTGCACTAAGAGCAATTGATTTTAATTTTGCGAATTTTTATTTTTCTAGGTATAATGAATGCCATTTGAATTTGTGAGGGGGAGGGAGGGCGGGCGGGTTTAAATTCAATGCCTTATCATATTCTTGGTGTTTGTCATTTTTCCATATCCATTATTTGGATGTCTCTTCCGTTAGGTACTCTATTAGTTTACATTTCGAATGTCTTGATTTGCTTGCCTATTTGAAAGGGTAAGCCATTGACTTTGGCTTGACTATTTGCCGTACAAACTTCTGGTTTCTATCAAGAAGTGAGTTGATAGTCTGCCTCAACTTAAGTTAGTTTTCCAAAAGATCTAGCTCTACTGGTTGTTGTGACAGTATTTCCCACTTGGTTGTGAAATTTCGTGGTCAACCAGCTATTCGTCATTGCAAAGGTGGCAATCCTTCTGTTTAAATTAGTTGCCACTGTGGACTGCTTTTTTAGATAATTTGTCATAAAGGGATTATGCATATATCTGTGGAGATCGACTATGCTTATGTTTAGATAATTCCATTTTTGTCGGTCAGATTTGTTACCTTCTTAGGGACTTATTTGGTTTTTTTCTTTGGCAGCCAATAGAACTCTGGACGGGAAAGCAGATATTTAGCGTTTTACTGCGCCCCAATGCACGCATGAGAGTTTTTGTGAATCTGACCTTAAAGGAGAAAAATTACAGCAAGCCTAAAAGTGCGTCAGAGAGGGAACTAGAAACCATGTGTCCTAATGATGGTTTTGTGTATTTTCGTAACAGTGAGCTTATATCTGGGCAACTTGGAAAGGCAACTTTAGGTTAGTTATCTTCATTTCCTGCATTTTCTAGACTTAACGATGCTATTGTAGGAATATGACACTAATAGTTTTCTTGTGAACCTCTTCTAAGGGTATTAATAGTCTGTTCTCTGTTGTAGCTTGGGATTTAATTTGTTATTGTGGCGGTTCTCTTCTTGGGTTAATTAGCTCATAAGTTGTAAAGATTCTACTGAGTTTGCGGGATAGTGGCTTCCAGCTTCTGAGATTTCCTTTTCTCTCAGCCTTAATGCCCTAGTGGGCATTTTATAAATCTTCACTGGATCTGCAACCTGGATGTGCTCCTGGCTTTTGCCATTTTTAATTGTTTATATTGAGGTACTTGTCTAGGAGTGCTCTTGGATCATATGTTGTAATGCAGATGCACACTTATTTAATATCTTCTTTCACTTTGTGATCACTGTCTTCACTCCTCTCTCCATGAGCACTGCATCTCAGGATTGCCAACCACTGAATATCTTCCAGTTCTTATTGTCCTGCTCAGAAGCTGAAAGTTTAATGTATTTGGCTAAGAAAGATTATTAGCAAGTTGTTTTCCATCCTCCATTTTCTTATATCAAAAGCAGTCGCTACTTTTTTTCTCCTTTTCCCCATCTCTTTAAAAGTAGACTCTCGTTGGATTCTATTGTTGGTCAATTTCGAGTTTCCCTGGCTATTTGCAAATGTGACCTATCGTCCATGTAATGCTGTCTTGGCTGGTGGCTGCAAGCTATTAACCAACAAGCTCGCTCATCACATTCAAGAAGATGAAGTAGGTCGTGTTAATCCTTCTTTGGATACTTTCAATAAATCCAGAGAAATGGTGACAGGACTTTTCTCCAATAGCAGTTCAACATCTTTTTATGGCTCAAATTTGTTAGTTGTATGTTGTACCATTTTGTTCCTTCTCTGTTAAACTGTCTTATGATGGATGAAACCTAGATGGCGATAGTTATTGAAATTATTCAGGGCACTCGAGCAAGAGGCATTATGGCCCATATGTTTTTGGTCAGTATCTGTGACTTTTTGTCAATAGGGACATACTCGTGGGGACATATTCAATCCTCAAATCAACAGCTGATTTAGACTACCTTTTTCAAAACCGAGATATCTATCCTCATAGAATCGATATTGTTTCAGGTAACGGGAACAAGGATGGTCTTTATTCTGTCCTTCTCAGGGACTACAATGCACATGCTGCTGCTGCTTGTATGAATCGTCTTGCTAAACTGAGGTATTTGCTGATAAGTTGTTGCTTTAGTTTTGGTTTATCGGCCTTCTGGTATTTTTAATTATTTTTAGATGCCTGTGCGAGCTGCTAATTTCTGTATCTCGTGGTGTATAAATGGTTGCCTCGCTGATCTGTCTTCACTGTGATTGGAAATAGATAATCTTTTAATTTATGTAGTTTTAAAGATTTGAATGATGTACTGAATTCAGACTAAAAGGGTGTGTCAGGAATGACTTTTAATTTTTAACTTTTGCTTTTTGAAACTTGCTGTTCACACACTTTGACTTAATTTTTGCTTTTAAATTTTAGCAAGAAAGCGAATGACAAAGCCTTCTCCTATCAAAGGTGTTTACCTCCTTTCACAAACACGTGCAATATTAAATAGTTTGTGCTTCCAACAATGCATGCGCTTCGTCATGTTGCATGGACATAGTAATGGTTCATCGTTTTGTATGTTCATGATGACAATCATGGGCTGCGTTTTAATTTTTTGTTTGGAAATGAAAGTCCTTTCAGTTTTAAACCTATAATTGTCGTTCTGTCTGTATGTAGTGCCCGGTGGATTGGAAATCATGGGTTCTCCATTGGTATTGATGATGTTCAGCCGGATCATGATCTGAATGAAAGGAAGAGAGAGACCATTTTGAATGGTTATAGTAGTTGTGATGAAAAGATAGAGCTTTATAACAAAGGAAAGCTA
This sequence comes from Rhodomyrtus psidioides, assembly GCA_021437785.1. Lineage (NCBI taxonomy): Eukaryota > Viridiplantae > Streptophyta > Magnoliopsida > Myrtales > Myrtaceae > Rhodomyrtus > Rhodomyrtus psidioides. The sequence continues at coordinate 14,837,707 of JAILYB010000005.1, read as the reverse complement.
CAACTCCAACCTGGTTGTGATGCTGCTCAAACACTGGAGGCTGTGATTACTGATATTTTAAATCAAATTCGAAATGAGACTGGGCAGGTAGGTGCAAAATAGCATTAAATGATCCATTAAGTTTTGCATTAGTTCATGTGCGCTGCAGATAATGTGTTTATCATATTCTCCGAGGCATGTCCAGGGGAAACGTTTTGTGAAAGGGAATCAGGATATATTTTGTATGTTAATAGGTGTGCATGAAGAAACTCCATTGGAGAAATAGTCCCTTGATCATGTCACAATGTGGTTCAAAAGGATCTCCCATCAATATTAGCCAAATGATTGCTTGTGTGGGTCAGCAGTCGGTTGGGGGTCGTCGTGCGCCTGATGGATTCATTGATCGGAGTCTTCCTCATTTTCCAAGGAAATCGAAGACACCTGCAGTGAGTACTCCTGAATTGTAATTATATAAAGCTCATTCTTTTATAGAAGGGTGCCCTCGATATAGAACTATTCTTCAATCGAAAGGCAAGATTGGGATTGGAGGATTTCCTGAGAAGGCAAAAGATCCATTGGTAGCTTCAGTTCACAGTTGTATGTTTTCAGGAGTTAATTAGAATAGCAGAAGATGCTACAATTCATCCAAACTTCTGGCTTTCATGAAGTTATTCATCAAAAACAGTTGAGAGTAACTTAGAAACTTTTCATGCAGGCTAAAGGTTTTGTTGCCAATTCGTTTTACAGCGGTTTGACAGCTACTGAGTTTTTCTTTCATACGATGGGAGGACGGGAAGGCCTGGTTGATACGGCGGTATGCAAATCATTTTTCAGCTTCCACTTGAACTATACACTGTCCTCATCTGTGGCTGGCTTTTTTCGTTAAATTGAATTATGCAGCTGAGAAAACTGGTGCTGCTGATGTTAGTCTCTGCATAATAAATGAGTTCTCATCATTTAGGTATCTTGTACTAGTCAGCTAGTATGTTCATATGGTCTGCACTTGACTTTCTTTTAATGAATAGAACATTTTGGTGTTCCGGTGTATTTTACCAGCTGAAGACTTGGCACGTGGAAGTTGATCAATAGTATAGGAAAATGCTCATTTTTTCATGTGTATGGGAGCTAATTCTCTCTCTTGTGTGCAAAACATTTTGATTTACATTCACCTAATCATATACATGAACATGCTCTAAGTAATGCATCAGTGTGGGAGATTTAATGATCATCATCATCATGATCCTGCAATTTATCTTCATGGGCCACTACTGCCGTGAATCAGTACTGATTCTATGTTTCACGTCAACCTCAATGTGTTTTCTTCTCTCATGAAACACAGGGTTGGAAGTAGAAAATGGAATACCACCTTGTAAAATAAAAGGCGATTAATAGGATAACATACAGTCAGAACAACATCAAACCAAAAGGTTTTGGGGACCTTCATCTCAAACAACATGGACCTTGTGACTTACAATCCACGCCTATTCTTCCTTTTTGCTACACCATTTTGTAGTGGTGTATCAAAACAGGAAGATTCATGGATCATACCGTGTTGAGTCAGAAAAAGGTACATAAAAGTACTCCTTTGTGTTATCAAAACGCAAGACCTTAACATGCACACTAGAATCTAACTGCTGGAGACTATGCAGCGAAGGATGACCAAGACAGAATTGATGTATGGAAGCAAAACCGTAGCATGCATTGGATGGAGCATCTTCAAGCACATACAGCCCCCTGCTTCACGTTCTCTACCAGTTGTCCTCTTTGTAGCCGAATCCTAGAAAATACAAGAATCGTGGTAGAATGTCACTGAACATTGAAAGTTTTTGGTTAATTTACTAAGAGACATGAGATTAAATGGAAATTGTTGGAGATAAAGCATCGAGGACAAAAGTAATGAAGGAGTTGGATGAACTATGCTAACCCCCTTAACTTGTGTAGATGAGCCATTGGCTAGGGTAACGGTGGATGATGATGGAGTTTGAGAGGAAAATATACCTGAAAGACCTGACATGTGATTGAGGCGTGGATGATGATGGAGTTTGAGAGGAAAATATACCTGAAAGACCTGACATGTGATTGAGGCCCCTGAATCAATGATCCAAAGGCGAGAAGCAGCTAAAAGGCATCCACTGGCATTACCTGTAGCTGTGGAATCTAAAACTAGTTATACTGAGCAAATTCTTCATCAGACAAAACCACTACCTTGCCTTTAGAAGACTGAGGCAGAGAAGAGTCAGTACCTATGGTTACTGCCTTGGCTTAGCGTGTAACTTATAGCAAAATTTATGAATGTGACCAGGTTTGCTACAATAATGACAAGTCCAAACAACCCCTGAGCTATTAGTAGGAATGTGGGACTGTCCATAAAGTTGTTGGCCTTAAACTCTCTCTGTTCTTGTACCTCGGCCTTCACCATGGCCATGATGTCCTTCAAGGTATTCACCATCTACCACCACCACCAGTTCGAGACTGGGACACGAGCTGAATTATCCATCACAAACATTGTGTCCCAAGAAGACTCGAGATACCCGATGAACTTGAGCAAATGCATCCATGAGTGATGCAATGGTCTCTCTTCCAAGAATCTGAGACCCAACTATTTCATAGCCTAGAACCAAGACCTCCTAGGAGTCTCATTACAGCCAATTGTTCTCTCTGAAGTTGCATTTGCTCGACATTGGCTGAAATTGGGATAAGAGCATTCAACTCGTCATACATTCTCTTA